>CM068824.1:151909923-152237423 GCA_028554795.2 Sinohyriopsis cumingii
ATGTATGTATGTATGTATGTATGTATGTATGTATGTATGTATGTATGTATGTATGTATGTATACATGTGTAAACATGTACTGACATACACTAATACTTTTGTCCATATAAATATGAATGTTTAAATTACATGCATTAATTTTTCGTAGTTTCATTAGGCTTTTAGCAAGGGTGACTAAGTTGAAGAAACAACATCTAAAATATTTCTTAAATTTACAAAATAAAAAGCTATATATATATATGTTGCAAATTCTTTCTCCTCAGTAGAATGTGGCAAATGTGAATCATTCCACACCAACACTCTGAATGCAACAGTAGTTTTGCCGTTATCAATATATTTTGACCTCTTTGCGTTTTACTGGGCGACTTCGACTCTTATCACAGTTCAGTATTTTTTCATTCGTCTATTTCCTGAAAAATACAATAGCTGGACAAACTTGCAAGTGGTGGTCGTTTAAGAACAAGGTCAGTAAGCCGCGTGTATAATACGAATTCCACTGGTCCTGCACGACCAAATTTGTTCATGTGAAATAATGTAGGTAACAGTTTTGCACTGCGCGCTTATATAGACAGACAGACATGCAGAGAAGGCGGAGAAAATACTTTGCGGTTTATTATGAAAATACAAATACTAATACAATTCTGATATTAATAATTTACGTCACAATTAGTCAATTTAACCAACGAAAAATATTTTCTCGATTATTTCAGATCCCATTTTTCTCTTACACTAAAGCTTTCACCGTTGAAAAACAAAGTTTTCATGGAAATCAGTGTGATTTTTACACAACCGAATCGACCGCTCCGGTGGCGTAGTGGTTAGAGCGTCCGCCTCGGATGCGGGAGGTCGTGGGTTCGACTTACAAAAATGGTACTAACAGCTGCCTCGCTTGGCGTTCAGCATGAAGAGGTTAGTGTTAGGACTGGTCGGCCTGGTGTCAGGATAATGTGACTGGGTTGGACGTCATGCTACATGGCTGCGGCATGATGCCCCAGTGCTAGACATCACTATAAACTGCCACACTGCAGACATCGTAGCGATATGACAGAAAAATTGTTAAAGCTACGTTAAAAATCAAAATCACATCAAATCACACAACCGAATAAAAAAAGTGGAATTAGTCTAATGCGTGAACAATCTGTACTTAGGCAAGGACACGGACGGAGTCAAATGTCTTATACATCTTCTGAATGTACAATCATTAATCTGGGGTGTACGACATTCCTGGTCCAGTTTCATTTTGTTTTTATGTTTGTTTCATTTCTCATAAATGTTAATTGCGAGGACACCACGGTTGTTATTCTCGGGTCGGCTGCCTCTTTGTGTTCTTTGGAAAGGCGCCTAGCTCCTATGCCAATGGCATGATACAACCAAAGAAACAAACCAAACCAACACCTGTATTTGCGTATGAAAGGTAGTCACGTACTTACAAATGTACGACACACTAAGATGAATTTTCTAAGAAAACAAAACTTGCCCTAATTTTCCAAAGCCCTCACGAATTACTGTGTCAAATGCTTTTGTCAGCTCGACGAGAAGCGTCAATAGGTTACAGCTCGGTTCCTGGCATTTGTCCTGGAGTTGACGAGATGCAGACTCCATATCCTAGGACTTCGTCCTTTCCTGAAGCTACACTGATTTAAGGAAAAAGACTTTGATAATGTAATTCACATGGCGATTCATTAATATTCTGGAGAGGATTTTACCAGCTGTTGCCAGCAGGGACATGTCCCTATTGTTGTCGCCAGATTGTCTGTTGCCTGTCCGCTAGTAATAATCACACAAAGGTCTTCGTGTGATATGTATGTTGATTTTATTTCAATATATTGTAAGACACATTACCATATAAATAGATGGGTAAAGTCAAATCCTTGAAATCTGCCTTTGATCTTTTATTGTACTTTTCAAAACCTTCTTGGCTTAAAGTCAGTATTGATAAAACTAATTATATCCGGTTTGGAAGTAGAGTTGGAAGTGAGGATCGATTTTGAAAGAGTTATCCAATAAAATAGAAAGACCAGGACCAGATCAGGTCAAGTGCTGGGGACTGGGTCTAAAATGTATAAAGGGACCTGACTTTCCCCGAAAGGGCACCAAAACAAAATTCTCTGTGTCTATTTACTCAAAGTGTGCATAATAGCCAGTAAACGTGCGCAAGAATAAAATAATGGTCGAATTTCAAGTTACAAGTAACAGTACGTTTGTGTGTATATACTATTTTTATTTTTAGACTGCGGTGGGGGGCCGGAACCACGAACCACACAACCCCTTCGATCGGACACTGAAGACAGTAATTTTACATTACTAGGTGTAAACTTTTCAACTAAGCTTGAAAAAAGAGAACAAATAAACTATGAAAATAAAATGAAAGAAATCAAAATCATATTAAACTAGTGGTCAAAAATAGCCCTCATACCATTGGGTCGAATCACGGTGTGAAAAAAGAAGCATTATCTAAAATAAGCCAAGGTCGCAGTACATTCTGGCGGGGTCAACGAGTAACTTAAACATTAGGCTTGACGTATTGGTTAGATTCGCCATAAATTGTACACTGCGAGGGATAGAATCTGCTCCGTTTGAATTGAGTTTTAGTTAGGACTCGCTCGATTAAGAGAGCAATTTTGCGCAAGAGTAATAGCAGTAGGTGAAAAAGATAGGAAAAATCTTAGGAAGTCGTGAACCGTATGGGAGGGGGTGTTTGTTGGTGAAGGCAGACTGGAAAGGAATATTGTGGCTTCAGTGTGTGTGTGGGGGTGGGTGGTGGTGAAACTTTTGTCGGTCGGGGAAGTAATCTTGGTTGGCAAAGCTGGATGAGGAAGTGTGTTTTCAGACGCAATTCGGACTTTTAAATTAATCTTCCTGCCGATTTTAGTCAGTCCAAGATTTTCTGCCGGGGGGGGGGGGGATAATCTCACGGACTCGGAGATCAACAGAAATTACTCTTCTTATTTAAGAAATCGTCCAAGGGAAAATGATGCATGTATAAAACGGAGAGACCAGGATCCAGAAAAGAGATAGGAAATTCTCTGGTGATAAGCGAACGACGGTTCGGGAAATCAGGGTTAGCCTCAATTACGCACAATGTGTTCATTGATTTAAGTTTGTAATTATTTGTTGAATTCGTTCGTTTCAAATTCATACTTCAATTTTTCCTTGAGCTCATAAGTAATTGTGCATGTTATATGATTTATGTATTTAAGAATATAATAAACTTTAGCGTTATATCAATGAGTTCGGATTTCTTTATTTTTTTGTTGTTGTACGTAATGAATTTTCATGTATTACTTCTGATTCAAATGAATATACAAGTTATCTGTCTTAAATGATTTGTATCATTTATGCTGAGGATTGATTTTCTATATCTGGAAATGTATGTCATCAATTGCTAATTAGCAAAGTAACGTAGTTAGAACAAGAAGTGAATTCCATTAATTCGTGTGTAATTAGGCTGTGAATTCTCTTCAACCGAGAATCAAGTGATGTGTGACGACCAGCATATTTCAGCTGGTTAATTTATAGCCACAGCTATAAAAAAATATCTGCGAGGGTTAATTATGTCATGGTCTCAGTAGGAATGCGAGAGACTCTAGACATGACATACATTCAAGGTAATAGGGTTGCGAGTGTGTATTGTGTATGACCATAGCTAGTTCTGTTGAATTTTGATAGACGATATTTGGCGCAGTGGAAAGAGCAAAGTCTGCAACCAGAATGGTTGATCACCCGATTAAGAGAGAGAGAGAGAGAGAGAGAGAGAGAGAGAGAGAGAGAGAGAGAGAGATACAGAAGAGGAAAAAATACTGAAACGCCGACCTATTACCAACAGTTATTTGGGAAAGACCGGTAGAAACAGGTGACTGTGACATGCTGGCAATTTGAGTTCGATCAGTCACTCGATTATGTGATGAAATTGGTTCTATCAATATGTGATGAAATTGGTTCTATCAGTATGACAGAACGGCTAATTGAATTTCGCATAGATTTTATAACTGTTTCTGATAGAGGGCGAATCATTTAAATGTCATGTTTGATTTCATTTTGATTATATAATTATTTAAATTGTTTTATTTTATATACGGGGAGGGCACATGTTGTTCTGGTCTGTGTCTCTTCTCTGATGTCTGTTATTCCATCCTTAATTTTATATTTTGAGTTATCGATTACTCGACCCGGACAATAACACCGTGGTCGATCATCGAGACAAAGATGACCAAAAACCATAGGGGGTGAGCGAGATTACTCATTTCCACCACCTCCTAACAGCAATCTTCTTCTAACTTAACTATGGCCATAAAAGAATTCTAATTAAACGTAACAGTATATTTTTTAAATTTGTGTGGAGTAATTCAGTTGACAACATTAAAAGAAAAGTTGTTAATGATTAAGATTTGGCAGGTTTCAGAATACTAGATGTATTTTCTTTTTTACAAGCATTACCACTTGGATCAGAAGACTTACAACTAAATCAATGCAATGGAAACACATCTTAGAGGCATCTTGCCAAAGTATCACTAATTTCCACTTGTTTTGGTTCGACTACCTAAAGAGAAAACATAAATGCTTTTTGGAGAGATTTTTAAAAAGAAAATACTTTTTGATTCACCTGTTGATATTTTAGATTGTCCCATATGGAACAATTACAATATTAGAGTAGGCAGCAAATCTAATTTTCTTAATAAATATTGGTTTGAACATGGAATTAGAAGAAATAAAAACTTAGTCGATATTAGTGGACAGGTGCTTAGCATGAATCAGTTTCAACATTTTGTTTTTCAATTCAATCCAATAGTCTAAAACACCAAGGAGTAATAGAAGCAATACCTGAATATCAAGAGGCGGGTGGCACAGAGAATTTAGTCAAATAGAAGATTGGTAAAATGTTTATTTTTCCTGTCTTACATCCAGATTAGCAAAAGGTCCACAAACAAGTTGGTTTCAAATAAAGATTCTACATATAATTATTGCTACAGGTACATTTTTACATAAAATTGGTATAACAGACAGTAATATGTGCTTTTTGGTCAGTAACTAAATCCATATACCATCTCGTTTTGGGAATGTAACGTAGTTCAGAGGTTTGGGCTGATTACCGATAAATGTACTCGTGTACACAGTTGAAATTTATCGAAAGAAAAGACGTTGTTTGGTATAGAGGATAGGCATGGGGCAGATGATAATTTAGTTTTATCCTAGTGCAGAGACTGTAATATATTTTTAAGTGCGAGTCCATCCTCATATATTACATATTAAACAAGCTTTAAACAGTTTTGTTTGGTATAAATATGTAATGCCTTTAAGCGTTTTGAAGGCTAAATATTTATTCTGAAATGGACGTCTTGCATAAATATACCTAAGTAGAGCAAGTTGTCTTTAGAGAAAGTTATGATCAGTATATCCTGTAAAGACATCATATTATGCCGCCATGTACCAGACAATACTTTATACTAAATCGTCTGCTTTCCTCTCAGTTAATCCAATCCAATTTGAAAAAAATGTAAACAAAAACAATTCCAGATGTCAATTATTGATCGGACGGACTTTTACAATGATGTTCAGGAACTAAAAGTAAGAGATAAGGTAAAGTGTTATTTAGGTTATTGTTGATACCCAACTTTCCTTTTCGTGCTGGAATCGGTAACATTTTTTACAAACTAGAGTCATGGCCAAACGAGACAGCTTTACCAAAAGCAAAGCAAGAAATCAAATAAGCAAAGTATACAGCATTCAAATCAACTTTAAGTCAAGACAATTATTACATTCCTGAAATGCTGCAGTTTTCCTTTACATTACCTTTTGTTTGATTCTGACTCAAGTTACTCTCTGTATTCATATCATATTATGATGTCTGTCTATGCCTGCAACTTCCAGTGTTGAAGATGTTTCTTGCTCTGAGGTACTAGATCATTAGTTGACCTTCCTGTTATTCGTTTAGTCTTTTCCCAGACATTTTGACTGTCTTAGTACTGGTCAGATTTTAAATTAAGCCGTTCCAAATATCTCCGACTCTGTTGGTGAACTAGTGTCTACTAATACCCACAATGCTTCTCGTTTTGTGCAACTGGAGGGAGAGGCATGTAGTTCTGAGCTTAAATGAATTA
Organism: Sinohyriopsis cumingii; assembly: GCA_028554795.2. Lineage (NCBI taxonomy): Eukaryota > Metazoa > Mollusca > Bivalvia > Unionida > Unionidae > Sinohyriopsis > Sinohyriopsis cumingii. Next base: position 151,916,022 of record CM068824.1, read on the forward strand.
CGTAGCAGGTTATCTGAGTAAATCAAAGACATAAGAAACCACATTTACCATAATTAGCTATAGTACGTGGTTTCAAAGTGTGATTGTTTGCAAGATCGGTCCACAGTCTAAAACATATGTTGAAAATATTCTAAAATTGCTTTTCTCAGTACTTATGTTAGGCATCACGACATATTAATAATTTCATAATGTTTATTTCCGAATGCATTGGTGTTCTATACATTTGTTTTCTTATTTATTGTGGGTGGGTGTCCTTTGCAGTTTTTAAAATTTTCCACAATAATTACAACGCTTGATGCCTCGCAGAATGCCTGTTATATATGCTAATCCTAATCTGCAAATGTCACGCAGTTCCTTCTACATTTGATCACGAGAGAGAGAGACAGACAGACAGACAGACCAGACAGGCAGACAGACAGAGACAGGAGTGAGAGTGAAAAATAATTATATGGTCGGTAGTAACGTTAATTAAAGCAGAATAATGACTTAGATCAACCGTAAATATATTAAATATTTTAATTACCTCTCGTTGGTTCGTCATTTCGCTTATTTCTACGCCACACTTATGTCCATGACGGTATACTATCATATTACTACCTTCTTTCGAGGTAGTGGTTTTCTAAGGTGCTGTTCGGCTCGGGCACTCTACCCCACCAGGCAGCATTGTAGGATGACAGGTCCCAAGAGAGAAACTAATGATACCTTTAATCCATAACATAGCGTTATGTGATATCATCTAACGTCGGCACGTTGCAATAGTGTCCGCTTTCACAGATATAATTCCCCAATGAAACAAAGTATTGTTACGAATCTAGGGTCTTAAACAATGTAACAGAAAGAAAACCAACAAGTTGTGTGAGATCAACAGATGATTTAATTCTCTAAGGTAAGAAATTAAAATTTAAAAGGAACTTACAGTGTTTTGAATTAAATCCCAAATAATACTAAAAGCTTGATCACATGTCCAAAAGTATAGTGTTCCAAATGAATTATAATACTAAATGTGCTGGTGTGCAAATAGCCTTAAATGTGCTGATGTGCAAATAGCCTTAAATGTGCTGGTGTGCCAACAGTTTTGCTATAATCCAGAATATCCTTGAATGAATTCAAAATAATCCGAAAGTAATGTTTAGTCCCAAATGTCAAACAATTATCACTTTTGTAATTCTAATGAGTAATTTAAATAAATAATTCCTCTAAAATTATATCTGAACAAAACTAAAATTGATATTAGAATAGGACTGAATAATTGTTTAATTCTTCTTCCTTATATGCAGACTGTTACCTGACTTATAACACTAAACAATGCCCTTGAGTAAAATCATTTCCAATGGAAGTTTCCAGCAGATTCGTAAACAAGATCAGGTCTGTTTACTTAAATTTTAGTGAACAACATAACAAAATCAGGTAGACCATAGACGGTACAGTGGGAAAAACCAATGTCCTGAACTCAAATCCAAGTAAACATGCTGTTTACCAATGACTATTATCTTAAAGTATAATCTATCATCATGGACAAAAGTTATCTATTTAATGTGTTGTTTAAAAATGACCCTTACAATCTACGATCATGGAAAAACGTTACACGCGCACATTATACATATATATTCTCGAGGTCCGATTTTACGCGAATTATATATATATATATATATATATATATATATATATATATATATATATATATATATATATATATATATATATATATATATATATATATATATATATATATATATATATATATATATATATATATATATATATATATATATATATAATTCGTGTAAAATTAATACATCACATTATACATTCTCGAGGTCCGATTGTACACGAATTATATATATATAATTCGTGTAAAATCGGACCTCGAAAATGTATAATGTGATGTATTAATCCATCACAACGTTGTATTTTAACATTTTATTTTAATAATATAAAAGCATAACGTATAATCATGCTGTTAGAGAATAATCAGAATATCGATATTTTATGGTTAATACTATACATGACTTGTTATGTTGTGCTTTGCATTATTTTTTCATTAAAAGTTCTCTGAAGTATTATTCTAGCACGCTAATTGTTCTTATCGGTGTCTCTATTTTCAGTTCAAACCGGAACACTGTGGTTTATTTTTAAACTTTTAAGAGGCAAAGACACATTTCTCTTCAGCCCCAAGAAATTGCGAATCAAGGAAAATATATTCCTGTCCCATGCATACCAGTAGAAAGATATATGTGAACACGTTTGAAAGTTTTCTGCAAGTTATTTCCTGGAAACTCGTTGGCTATCATTTGGCACCTGATACTTTCGTAAAGACTTTTGGCCTAAACTGTGGCGTATTTCAATTGCAAATGGCTGGAAAATCAGTGGTAGGATTGTTTAAGATTTCTGACCAAACTCAACACAAAGCGGACGGAAAGCATAACTTTAAACAAGACTTGCTTGAATAATCACAAATCAGAACACAATCTGCCTTTGATTAAAATTTTTATTTAGATTCTGAAAGAAATGACTATTACACATTGCTACGCTAAGTATACAATGTAAACGTGAAAACTGGTTTTAAAGAAACGTAAAGTAACCAATAGAACTAAAGGGATAGGATTGATATGTTATGAATGTTCTTTTACCCAGAGGAAGGGAGGTTGCGGGGGAAGAGGTCTTTATTCAGTCGTAATAAAATCAACTTGAAAATTTAATTTACATGCAAGGAAGATTAACCAGCGAAAAACAGTAGGAGCTTATAAAACCGAAATATTTCTCATAATTGGAAGCGCGAAAAATTGGCACCACACATTAAGACATACATCACAACTGTTACATGTCTTCCGCAAAAAATACTGTGCATGGTTAATTTCAGGAAATACATTGAAGACTGGAATGCCATTATATAAACATACCACATGAGGTGGGAATGGTGGAAACCCGGGCTTGCTTCATCAACTAATTGATTTTGTCCACGAAAAAGCAAAGAAAAATAAACATTTTTGTTCTTCACCACTTCTTGCTTGTATTTCAAAGACAACGGGTAATAAACGTTGCTTGCGACAACAAGCACGTGCAGTATATGTTTATATTAAAATAATCAAGCTCACTCTCTTGTTTGTATTACTGAACATTTGATATCTCGATTGTCAATGGTAGACATGAAAAGGACATTTTTATTGGGCCTGTCTAGTCTGGGATGCAGGTGTTTAACCTTAGTGAGGTTGGAAACTTTATCAGAAACATTTGACACGATTACAATTAATATATAATATAAATTGCAACTGTGTGCAAATCAGATAGTAAACGTGCGAAATAGATCAGACAGAGGTTATTGAAAAGAGAAGTAAAGAGAGACGATAAATAATTTTATTTCGTCTGTGATTAGCTCCAGCGTCTGATCTATCACACAGCTTTTAAAATTTTCCCTTTAAAAAGATAAGAAACAGTGTCTGGATGTTACGCCCATTTCATAATAATAAGATACTTACATTCAAATCAATAGTATTCTTTACCTTTCTTTTCTGTTCAGATATTAGATATTTCTTACCATTATTAAGAACTTGGTGAGGTGCATATATATCGTTTTGTTCTACAATCCCTATCTCTAAGCAACGATATATCATTTCCTACCAAAATCTTGTTGTTCTTGTTGTTGTTTTGGGTTTAACGTCATTTCTCAGCGCTTGATAGGCTATACATGGCGACCATTATAACTGGTGGAGGAAGAACCCGGGGAAAATCCTGGTAAGAACCACTCACCCACGAGAAGCTACTGGTAGCTTTCTCATATACCCACATACGTCATAATTTAATATAATGATATAGCTGACTATTTAATTGCTTTTTTTATTGTTGTTGTTGTTGCTTTCTTGCTGAAACCAATCATTCTTTACGTGAATCATGTGTATTTCTCATGCTTCAATTAACGCCAACATTGATTTCAAACTGGGATGCATTGAACGACATTCGATTAAATTCTTGGTCTTTTTCCTTTTTGAGCTTGGATGAATCTACGACGTTTTTATGCTGTGAAAATCATGTTTCAAGCCCTTAGACAACATTGAATGAATTCAAATCGTGTTTCAAGCCTTTAGACAACACTGAATGAATTCAAATCGTGTTTCATGCTCCTAGACAACATTGAATGAATTCTAATCGTGTTTCAAGCCCTTCGACAATATTGAATGAATTTAAATCGTGCTTCAAGCCCTTAGACAACATTGAATGAATTCAAATCATCCAACTTAAGTATCATTTGTTGATCTATTGATGCCTGTAATATGTAGAGGTATTCGCTTTAGACAAAAGATACAAAATAACATCGATATGATTATAAAATAGAATATGACACCCGCACGTTTCATTTCAAAACAAAAGTCGTTGACATGTTACCCTCTATTTTTTATTCATAATATAAAATGTGTCATTGGTGTGTTTATCCATTATGTGCAATAAGCAGATCATGACAGAAATCTATCAAAGACACCGTGGTGACAATTATAGAAAATTATAACATTATCTGGAGGATGCAAAAAGTTTTATACAGACGGTGAACTATCCACGTGCGCTAAATTTCTTACAAGTGTGTGCTGCACCTCATGCACGTGCTGCAAATGAGTATACCATGTAGCATACGGGATATATATATATATATATATATATATATATATATATATATATATATATATATATATATATATATATATATATATATATATATATATATATATATATATATATATATCCACCGGGATGGTTGATTACTGATGAAATTATAACAATGGGTGTAGCAAAATTAGAAGAAAATATTCTGTGACAATGATACGCGCGGGGGTTCATCCCTTTAAAAAATGTAATTTATTTAGATACTCATAAGTGAGTGACGCTTGAAATGTATCGCGATATTAGTATTTAGATTCAATTTAAACAGATTTATGTTGAACACATGCTATGACTGATATTAAAGACCATCCTGCTGTCCATTCTCAGTATTATAAGATTCATGGATGTGTCATTTATTTATTTATTTTGTTTTATTTTGTTTTTCTGTATTGAACATGTTTTACTTTTGAATCATTCAGTGCTAGAACTGAACTTACTTCGAGCAACTATTATTTCAAAAGATCAAGGAATGAAGGGAAGAATCAAATATATTTTAGGAAATTCAGTGCATTGATTGATAAGATTTATTTTTCCTATGCTTAATTTAAGCAAGTTTTCATCATTTTGAGTTGTATAGATAGTTTCCGATTGACGTCATCAACCTCCATATGTGTGGTCGCCTGGCAGATTTACCGTTGACTTTATATGGTATTTGGAAGTTGAAATAAATTCGTTGAATCTCAAGATACTTTCACGAAAATCACATACATAAAGAGAACGCAAATGAAGCTTTCTGTTAGTATCTATATTTGTGATTTATAAGTTGACTTTGCTTCAGTGTGCCTTGTTTAAAAAAAGGGTAAATTTTGGTGATCGCATATAGGAGAAACTGCCAGGTTGCCCATCGTCCAGGTAAAATGGGCAAAATATGATTTGCTAGTGACCTTATCGAGAAGCATATATTAAATGATATTGTATATGATATGAATGCACCGCATTTATTTGAATCTTATTAAAAGGGATTATAATATACATAACGTATTAAAGGCATACTGCAGGTTTAACGGTAATGCGTTTACACATTTGCAGTGGACGTTTGAAACATGTATTCATTACTGCAGTGTCGCTCTTAAGTCGTGCTATTTGCTTTGTTCTTTAATCGCAACAGTCGTGAATTTATTGTTACAATCATTGCAGTTTCAGCTTGGGTTTCTGTTTAATTCAATTAAAGCTGATGAATAAATCATTTCGTTGGGTAGAATTTTCTAGCCATTAATTTATACGCATTGCAAAATCTGTTCTACAAGCATATGTTGAGTGCTTTACAATAACTACGCAATCGAAAATGAGAACAGCTACCGCTACATCGCTATCACAAGTTCCTAATCAAGTACCTTTATATAACCTCTAAAGTCTTTATTTCATTTACAACGCATTGCTAATCGGCCTTCACTTCGGCTCTGATTTCCAGGAGCTTAATATTAACACTTATACTACAGAATAGACAAGCAGCTTTGCTCTCTCTGGTTTCAAAATCACAACCGAAACGTGTGCTATCAGAGCTCTTCAAACAAAAGATAATTTTTGCATGCATTCACGTGGCTTACACATTTGTGTGCGAACGCTACCAAACAACGTAGCTGTGAGTGGCTGAATTGAAATGTACGAGTTTGCTCGGGTTCTAAATTGCAGCTGTGACGACTGTGTTGATGAAACAACACATACAGGGTCAAAAGTAAGAAGTTTTTTTTTTTTAATAATTTCTTGGAGGTTGGGAGAGGTGAAGTTATTACGTTGACTAAGGGACATTTTTCACTTTCCAAAAGTGCAGGTTACGTTATTGTGCGAAAACCATACCTTTTTTACAATATTAATCTCATGCAAGGCTATGTTATTATGTGACTGTGTTACGTTGATGGAGAAGGTCGATACAGAATGATTTGGGATTCAACCACTAAACCACTGAGTCCCCCCCCCCCCCCACTTCACTCAACAGTGCACGCGACGTTTGAGATTCGATACTTTCTTGAAAAGCTTGACACATAGATTGGCCAGAATAATTCCTGTGGTCTAACTATGAGACTGAAAGATGTGCGTTTTGAGCCTCTCAATCGCATATTTTATACGCCAGCTTCCGCTTTTATCCTTAGATTAAAGACTGGTTCCCTTCCTTTCGTTGTCCTCTCGCTAGGAAATTTAATAGGAAACTAATTAATCATGAAATAACTATCACGTTCCGGAAGAGAGTTTCTGGATCTAAACACCACATTCACGTGGCTTTTATTGTAGCGTAATAACAGCCATTTATTGCTGTCATCCCATACATCACTTATTAATTACAAGAACGCAATACACCACATCGTAAATTAACCAGCCAGCTTTCAAAAAGGATTATTCGCGCAATTATTGCGGGAAATAACGGACAATTTTTCAACATGTCGCATATAATTTTCTGGACACCAGATTTCAATTATTTTGTTGCAATGAATAGCGTTCTTGTTACACGTATAGGGCAAAAAGGTTTCCTATTTTACTCCATAAAATGGATGGATGCCATGTCAAAAGGTGTTTAAAAACCCATAAATTTCAAGCATGTGGCAAATAATTACCGTTAATGAAACGCATAATAATTTTTATTTGCATTACATTTTCGCAGCTGAATGGAACTCTAAAATGTTGAAATGTGATAGCAAGAACTGGAGAGAGAGAGAGAGAGAGAACAGTGTCATTACTAACACTAATACTAATGTTGATACTAAGACTGATTTTACTAACATTGTCAATAATTAAGAACAGTAACAGTATCAGAAAATATATATCGATATTTCCTAGATGCAATAAATCAACTTTTTAAAAAATTCTTAAATTGGACACAATATAGGTGAAAATATTTAACGATTTTGAAGAGGGTGTATCCAGATACCAAACCCCATTTATGATTATTCCGATTCGTGGGCAAAAAAAAAAAACTTATTTAATATGGCGTACAAATACATTTCAGCTAGAAGACTTTGATATACCCCTATGCCACATTAATCTCATTGTGACCCCCGATGACTCAGCACAATAACAGAAAAAGACTTGCTCCCTGCCTTGATAATTTTAGACAACATTAGGAAACTTAATTTATTTATTTAGCTCTTTATCTATGTATTACAATGTTGATATTCAAAGAAATTTTAAATATTCCACAAAGATACTTAAAGATTTAACATTGTACTTGTCGACTGGCGATAAATAAATCATTGCTCACCATCGCATCAACCATTTGCATTTCTTTCTCTACTATTTTCAAAAGATAACTACAGTTTTGCAAATTTCTTATTGTTTTCACCCGACATTGCTAGTAATTTTGATCTTCGGTGCAAATTTGTTTTCTCTGTATTCCGCGGGTCGTCTCACATCACCAGGAATCCGAATGATTAGAGGTAGATTCGCATGTTTGTCGCTGGCTTTGGTATAAAGCTCTGCTTTTATGTAACCACGTCTAGAAATGACACAGTGTCAAGAAATTATATTCTTGCCCAAGCAGTAGCACAAATCTACTTAAACTCTCGGGTGTATCGAAGGTTTCGCTGGTAAAAATCCTTGAGATCTTCGAGTCCCCCACCCCAAAAGAATAAAACAAATTCGTACACAAATCAAACATACGCATTTCGTAGTTCGTTGGATCGCTCACACAATTTCTTTTACTATTCGCATCTGTATGTTCTTACATATTTTCTTTCCTAGGTGTGACTTAGCTTTCAGTTCCTGGGTAAGATACAGACAATAATGTTAAAAGTGCCGTTTCAACCAACAAAATGAAACCAAAAAACATTCCCAGGTGAGATCTCTTGACTGTTCCGTCAGTCTGCTAATACTGTTTTTATGCGATGTCAATGTTATTGCTTTCCTACACTGTTTCTGCACGTGTGAGACGGGATCGATGTGGGTTATTATTTAGTCATTATTCTCGGATTCTAGCGCCATTTCACAGGCATCTCGCACTTTTTTGTGGAAACGCTTGGAGCAGAATTACATAATATTTTCTGGCAGCGGCTGTTCAAATTTAAAGGATCTGATTTATGAAATCTTAACTATATCATTTGAAATTCCGCACGTGCTAACCTATTTTTAAGAGATTCTGATAACTTCTCAGTTGATTTCTCCCCTTGATGTTCTTTCTCATAGGTCTATGCTTTTGCTGATCTTGAGATTGTCTTGAAATTTATCTGGTCTGGTGTCATTTCATTGTAAATATGTTTTAAATTCTGTTAGTGTACAGTGAAGTAATGTACTGTCGTTTTTTATCAATTCTAGCAGTTTGGAGAAATATTACACTTTCATTGGTACTAAAATCGTCTACTGATGACGATTTTTATTCTTTTCACAGAATTGTCATTAGTCCATTTATCTATAAATTTGTTTATTTCTGGGGGGGGGGGCAGTCAGATCATTGCAACTCAACACTTAATCAAGTCCATATTAACGTTCTGCTGGTGGAATCCGAGCCTTGCCTTCTGCAGAAATTTCAGACTTGTCACTCTGATAACAGCCAAGACAGAGACATCCATTTATTGTAAAACATCAATACCAGTCACACACTTTACATTGCTATAAACGACATAAACACTATCTCTATTGATCAACAGTATTGTAAAATAGTCACTCTCGAGATGAATGGTGATACAATCATCGCAGTCCAAATATTTCCTGTATTTGATCCACGGGTGGTTACCATTTAAATGTTTAACAACATGTTGCTCCAAGCGAAAGTATTAGATCGTTTAATTTTGACTCCTATGAAACTTGGTACATAAAATGGTCATCATCATACAGGATGCGTATTGACCAATCACTGCACTCCATCAAATTTTGTGAGATATTACAGTTTTTTTTTTACGTAAGTTAGAGTGTGCTGCTGTTTGCAAAATATTATGTTAGACATAGTGTGTGTGTGTGTGTGTGTGTGTGTGTGTGTGTGTGAGTGTGTGTGTGTGAGAGAGAGAGAGAGAGAGAGAGAGAGAGATTTGGATTTGTAATGTAGCTTTAACAATTTTCCAGTCATATGGCTACGATGTCTGCAGTGTGGCATTGTATAATGATGTCTAGTACTGGCGCATCATGCCGCAGACACGTAGCATGATGTCCCACCCAGTCACATTATCCTGACAACTGGACAACCAATCCTAACACTAACCTCTTACTGCTGAGCGACAAGCGAAGCAGCTGTTAGTACCATTTTTATAAGTTTTTGGTATGACTCAGCCGGGGTTCGAACCCGCGACCGTCCGTATCCGAAGTGGAAGCTCTAACCACTTAGGCCACCGGAGCGATGGCCTAATACATAATGATGTATTTCTTTCATACATGGTATAAATAATAGTTATAGCCCGGTTGTGCGCATATTGAGACAATAATGTACTCCGGTTCTTGTAAGAGTTATTGCACTTGTCATTTACGATATAACACAATCTTTTCACTCCTTTTAGTGTTACAGGTACTGACAGACATTCAGGGATACTTACAGTTAATGATAGACATCAGTGATACTTACAGTTAATGATATACATCAGTGTTACTTACAGTTAATGGTGGACTTCAGTGATACTTACAGTTAATGGTGGACTAGTGCTACTTACAGTTAATGATCAGTGATATTCACAGTTACTAACATACATCAGTTATAGTTACAGTTAATGATTGGCTTCAGTGATCATCACAGATACTGATAGTCGTCAGTGATCCTTATACTGACAGTGACTGATTGTTTATTATTTATTTCCCTAGAAAAACCAGGTAAAAATGAGAAAATGAACTTACGGTTTTACGAATCAAATCCAGAAATAATTCAAGAATTAAAAAAATAGAAGTCCTAGTAATAAAACTCCCTTATGAAACTGAGTTCGAATCCCGATGAAATCCAAAATGGAAGTTGATGACATATGCTGTGGTCAGCGTCGTACTGATGTGTCAACAGTTCTTTGTTGAATTACAGAAAATAATATTCCAGTGTTTGAATTCAGTGTAAATTTCGATAACTTTCCTTGTCCAAGAATTAATTTAGAGCATAAGTATTTCCAGGGGAAAATAATCTCTTGGACTCCAAATAATTTGAAGAAAATAAAATAATTAGCCCAAAAAAACTGGTCACAACATAGAACACCTGGACATCTCCAGTGTTAAGGCAAGTAATGACTATTCTTTCTCAATACATCAATAATAAATCTAGCTACGACACAAAACAGATGCCTGGATGTGGGTCAATCCACTGGAAAAATCTAATTGATGCAAGTATGGCCTCGATTTCACTTCATGAATTTTACTCTGAGAAAGAACTAAAAAAAAAATTGAAACGTTTACTTCAACTCTTACTGGTTCTAAAACAAGGCCAGGAACTAGGTCGTCATTAGATACAAAGTTTATTTTATTAGTTATTTACGAAAAACAGTTAGGTGAAACAGAACTTAACTGAATTTCTGGAAAATGTCAAATCCAGTAATTAAAGTTACATTACAATATCATGTAATGGATTAAAAATTTTTACAACTAACACACAAACAATTAAATTAAATTAAATATAAATTAAACCAAATATACATAACACTGATACACATATGGGATACTTACAGTTAATAATGGACTTAAGTAATTCTTACTGTTAACGCTGCACTTAGCGATATTTATAATTAACGATGCACTTAAGTGATACTTACAGTTACTGAGGAACTTCTGTGATACTTAATGATATACTTCAGTGATACTTACATTCAATGATGCGCTAAATGATACTTACATGTAATGATGTGATATGTACAATTAATGATGCACTTAAGTGATACAGTTACTGATAGATTTCAGTGAAACATCAGGGATATTTACAATATTGATGGATTTTGATGATACTTACAGTTAATGTTACACTTCAGTGATACTTACAGTTATTGATAGACATCAGTGATACTTACAGTTAATGATGGACTTAATTGATACGGACAGTGCATTATAGACAGCAGGGATACTTACAGTATTGATGGACATCAGTAATAGGATGGACTTTAGTGATACTTTCAGTAATTATGGACTTCTGTGATACTGAGAGTGAATGATGGACTTCAGTGATACAGTAATGATGGATGTCAGTAATTCAGTTACTGGTTGACTTCAGTGATCCTTACAGTTAATGATAGACTTCAGTAATCTATTTTTGTTCAGTTATTTTTCTATTTCTGAATATTTTGTCTTATAGTAATTTAAGCACAGCGAGACTTATACGTTAGATGTTTTGCAATCCAAATGGAAGAAATAATGAGAACACCAAAATTGTATTTTCCAAAGAAAACATCATATTTAGCATATACATTTCAATTATTGCAATAAAGCAGTTACAATGCTCTTCAATCGCTGGACAATCATAAAATAGGTTTTCGATATTTTCAACTTCTTGTTGGCAAAAAGTACTTTTTATCGTCATCAGTGAAATTTTCCTTTTTCTGAAATCGAATTGCTACAATACGTTTATGCATTAAAATAAACTGAAAGGCAAATAAGTCTGTAACTTTGTTACACATCTTTGCTAAAGTTCAAGATCTTTAATAAGTTTGATAGCTTATCTGGCACCTTAATTGCCTTGACCATGCCCCATGTTTTCCATAAAGTTTATTTATTCTGCTCTTAACAAAATCTGTATATACTCATTTTAAATTCTTATTAGTTAAGAGTACACTTTTTTGAATTTACATTTGTTTCAGTCTGTACCTTGTTACTATATATATATATATATATATATATATATATATATATATATATATATATATATATATATATATATATATATATATATATATATATATATATATATATGCACATTCTAACCACTAGGCCACATGAGCGGTCGAAACGGACCGTCTAATATTAAAACGTAACTAACGACATATTTTTGGCTCTAAATAGCTGCAACACACATTCGCACAAAAGCGAGAAATGGCCATAATTTCAGACTCTGTTAAGTATATATGGAGTGCACGAATGTTTCTGTCAAAGAACTTCTTCGCAGGACCGCTCCGTTGGTGTAGTGGTTAGAGCGTCCGCCTCGAATGCGGGAGGTCGCAGGTTCGACCCCCGGCCGAGTCATACCAAAGGCTTATAAAATAAATGGTACTAGCAGCTGCCTCGCTAGGCGCTCAGCATTAAGAGGTTAGTGTTAGAACTGGCCGGCCCGGTGTCTGAGTAATGTGACTGGGTACGACACCAGGCTACATGTCCGCGGCATGATGCTCCAGTGCTGTGGAGGGAGATGACCGCCAAATTCTATGCATGTATTTTCGCATAGAATTATGGCGGTAATCCCCCTCCATACAGTGTTAGACATTACTATGAACTGCCACACTGCAGATATCGTAACGATATGACTTAAAGCTACGTTAAAAATCCAACACACAAAGTAAGAAGGTAGAAAGGATGATTACAGATCAGCGTATACATTACCTCCGCGGATTTGACGAGGTGTTCAATACATGTTCATAAAATGCCTACATTTCTCATGAGGCATCTTCATGCAAAAACTGTACATAAATTTGAATATACCGAAAGCAAAAGCATTTTAAGCTCTATATCAATCTTGAAATGAGTTGCCACACCTGTCACCTTAGCGTCTGTTACTGGACAGCTATTAGCGCCACTAAAATTATCACAGCTCCGTCCATACTTGCGTATGAGTCAATCACAACTGCATAAAACATAGATCTTTCTCCGTAAGCGCAGATCAGAGCTATGATATTTGTTCTTCTAATCAATCCTTGCAGATCAGAGCTATGATATTTGTTCTTCTAATCAATCCTTCTAATCAATCCTTCTAATGAGTCCTCACAAAATGCATAGATACAGATAGGTCGATACATTATGATAAGCAGATATGGGTTCATGATGTTCATGTTGGGTTCGACTTACAATCGCTCATATACGGCAAATAGGTTTAATGTTAGAAGGTATCCCATTAACTCTATGGACTGACCATATGTTCCTGAAAGAAGATATGTCCAATATATTTCACATCTAAGGGAAATTTAATAGACACAGGTGACGTTATGGTCAAATCTCTTCACTCTAATTAAAAGAATGGGTTCCCATTCATATTCTATCATAATATTCGAAATTGTAATTCAGATATGAACTGTTTGTAAGCGGTTTGATGGTTTCTGACATGCGAAAGCAAAAGCATGCCGGAATATGGTCTCGTAACAGTAATAAATAGAACAGGGCTGTATTTTATAGATGAATGTATTTGAAACCGTACAGGATGAAGACAAAGGACATCCAAATGGTTGCACGTCAAAGCCATATAGGATGAAGACAAATGACACACAAAGTCGATTTAAAAATCTTCTATTCATAAATTATTGTGCACTGTAGCTCCAACATCCGATTAAAGATTAAGAAACCGATGACCTTTTGCTCATTTATCCATTTTAAGATTACGAATCCCAAGACTCCTAAAAAAAAATATTATTTTATGCAAGCTCATATTAAATGACCAACTTGTGCATCATATTTGTGTTTGAAAAATTGCTGCTTGTGACAGTTGCTACTTGTGACCGTTACAGATAATCAGTTTTTCGAAAATGTTTACTGTAGGCAATTCAGTTTCATGTGTGTGCTGATCTTGTGTAAAGTCTTTTTTAATAACTATGTATCGGCTGTGGTAAAAATGGTTTAGGTGTTGGTTAGCGGGAGAGAATTATGGTTTTTGATGCAGGTGTTGTTCTGATGTAACTAATACTGAAAAAGACACATAATTATACATTAAAAACGGTATACTTTCCTTGATATTCTTTAATGCCCTTTATAAGGCAAAAAATCCAATTATGGAACATTTTTATTCATTTTTGTTTTTGACAAAGCGTGCAATCAATTTTTATAATAAAGCACTTCTCTGTCAGAGCAACGCCTGTCTATTCATTTATCATTACTGCACTTTAGTATTAAAAAAATGGCTAATTTGGACCATGTGCACGATCTAACATGACTTGTATTAATATAATATTAAATCAAGTGTTAAAATATTCAAGGAGGATCTGTGCAGGAAAATATTTAGTACGATGGTACGATTCATATCAATTGTCAAGAAACTGATGAACAGGTGGCCTTAACTTTCATGATTACAATAGCAATTTGCATAACAGTTGAAAAATTACACCTTGACCACTCAGTATTAGCATACAAATAAAAGGATCAATTAGTACCATCTTATCTGCGTGAAGAATTCAAAGTTGTCAAAACGTGGACTGGCCATTCCCTGCCGAACGTGCTGCTGGGATGCATAGGCACGTGCCACTATGATTAGATGTTAACTGAGCACAATGCTTGATTTGGAATGTGACATTATGTGCTTAAATGATGCGTTTCGTGCGAGGAATCTGTCAAGATTTCGTTGCCGAACATGTCTTCTTGATAATAATGTCTGGACTTTTTCAAGTCAATGACAGGGCAGTTAACAAACTTTCTGAGATATGTCTAGAGGAGGCAACAAATTGTAGGTCACGTGTAAAGAGCCCTAAGGTCACGTTATATTAGTGGGGTAATTGGCCATTTACGGCCGTGACTACCGAAGAGATACAACAAATATAAATTAAATTATCATGTATTGCTTTGTGATTTCATTCAAGACTTGCAAGAGTATCTGGGAAACAAAGAGAATACGAGGTGACAATACTATTATTACTACTAAAGTAAAATGTTCTAAATCCAGACTTATGGTGGCAGGGGACAATGCTGGCAAATTTCTTAACTTAAGGGCATGATGTGACTCTGAGCTATATTTGTGCATAATAATTAAAGATATAGACATATTTGTGAATTTGGTCTTTCCGGCTTGTTTTGTTCTTGAAACTGATGTTAGGCATGTACACCTCATATAGCCAGTGAAATACGAATAGTCGGCTAGGATACAGAGCTAGCTACTTGTAGCAGTAGACACGCTGGTTCAAGGCAAATAGAATATCTCAAAAACTGATTGGATGACAACTATTCTGAATAGCATCAAACTATTAAGTACATAATGTTTTTCAAAATTATCACCCAGGGAAATGGCTTGTGTTTGCACTGTGGGTACCACGTGTTCTCAAAAATGGCCTTCGGACATGAAAAATGCATGAATAAATTTGGGGATAGGGTGCATCATCTTTTTATTCTATGAATTTCCATTGACTTTTCAGATCAAGTGAATGATATTCTTATGTGTTGCTTTATTATACGTATCCAAAATATGGACCTCTTTTTTTTTTTTACCTAACTCGTGTATTCTATTGTTTTACTAATTTTATATTAGGTAGGTGTATGCAACATTAAATGTGTGCATAAAAACTGTCCCTGGCCTGTATCATCTTCTGTATTCGGCATCTTTCGACTAAGTTCCACTGATCACTTGCGTGATATATTTCCATTTCCCACCGGCCATATCTCGTTTTGAGTCCATTTTCTGATAGTAACATATGCGTGAAAGCTATATTTGTTTGAAATAAGATCTCAACAATAAATTCACGTTTTATCTACGACCTACCTACCCAGCAACCCAGATACCTACCACTCTATCTCATTAGGCTTTTATATATGTATCTGCATATATTTATGTATATTGAAATATTTACAAACATATGCATGCCAAATAATATAGTTATATGACTGATAATCAGGTTAAAACAATCTTGAGAGCGCATTTGGTCAACATCTGAGGAAGAATTCTGCCTGTATAGTAACAAAGTGTATGTGCAAGTCATACAATTAAGAAATTAAACATGTATACTAACATATTACTTTACTGTTCCGAGTGATATAAATGGTGCCAAATATCCTTCGCATATTAAACAAAACAATCTAGATCTGTGATTGTAAAACACATATGTCTCCACCACAGACCAAAAGATCCATGTCCGAAATGTTTAGAAATGTAGAAAAATGGCAAGATGTTTTGTAATGGCATGAAATTCTACTCAGGTTATATACTCGTGCATATGAAACATGGATGCCACGTTTCATTTTTCTTCATCAAATGGTTTTTGCCAAATTCTGCTAATATGGTTTGCCTAATTAAAGTGACCTTAAAATCTAATCAGGTAGTCCGTGTATGAAAGCAAATACAAAATCAAGTGGTTTTTCTTCCATCATACTAACAAGGTTTTGGCAAAAATTCAAAGTTCAAGAAAATTCAAAAAAATGTGTAAAAAGAAATATTGAGAAATCACTTTAATAGCCTAAAAATCTAATAAGACAATTAAACCTATGGATGCAAATATGTTAGCAAAATTTCATTTATCTACACTGAATTGTTTTTGCATAATATTGCTTAAAAGCGTCTCGAGACTGACGGACGGACGAAGGTAATGACGAACCTGACCAAATCAAAATACCCATCTGTTGGGATATTCCTGTTGTAAGTTTGTTTCCCTGCAGCACGTGAAAACAAGCCGAGTACTTTCAGTGACTTAAAAGAATTGTATTCTGTGAAATCTAAACTTAACATCCTTCTTCATCATCATTATGATCATCATCATCATCATCATCATCATCATCATCATCATCATCATCTTCTTCTTCTTCTTCTTCTTCTTTTTCTTTTTGTTATTATTATTATTATTATTATTATTATTATTATTATTATTATTATTGTCATTATTATTATTATTATTATTTACTTACATACATACATACTTACTTAAAAATTTAAGCTGATTTTCTACTAATAAATGGTCGTTAGAGCGTTGGTTTGACTAATTCACATTTTGATCAAATCTTATTGATTTGACTGCAGAAAATCGGTGATAAAGATCAGTAACTGGATATGCGTAGCGCGTAGAAAAGACGTTCGATTCGTTTAAATTACAGGAATGTAATCGATTGCCAAGACATGAAAATAAATTTTGATTAAGACTTCAAAAGGAAAGCTGCAGAGCAAATGCTTTAATACAGTTTATCTACATTACTCATCTATTGCATGAATAACCTGGGACCAAATTATAAATGAACCATCAACAACAAAGCCGACTAAATTGTTAATACGCCATATGACAATGCTTTAGATATTCAGGCAACAGACGACATAATTTTATTGCTTGCTCAAGAGTTATCGGCTGCTCGAACCAGGATCTAGAATATTTCCGTAACAACGGTAATCAAATAAGCGATGTAAATTATCGAAAATCTTTAATGCATAATCTAATCACGCTCACTAGTAGATAATTAAAACGAGGTAAAATTAACATATGTACCTAATAGTTGTAGACCTAAAGAAATCTGAATGTTTTGTAAAACCATATATGTATGCATACGGATAGAGAGAAGTAATGCAATATCGATAGAGGTCCAGTTGCTTAATTTACATTATATGATGTGGAGTATTTGTTTGTTTTGGTGGCTTTAATGGCACTTTCAGCACATTACTGGCTATATAATGATTAGGAAATGGTAACTGTGTGATTTGGATTTTTAACGTACCTTTAACAATTTTTCAGTCATACCGCTACGATGTATGTAATGTGACAGTTTATAGTGATATCTAGCACTGGGCATCATGCCACAGACATGTAGCATGAAGTCCCACCCAGTCACATTATCCTGACACCAGGCCGACCAGTCCTAACACTAACCTCTAAATGCTGAGCGCCTAGTGAGACAGCTGTTAGTACCATTTTTTGTAAGTCTTTGGTATGACTCGACCGGGGATAGAACCCATGACCTCCCGCATCCGAGGCGGACGCTCTAACCACTTACGCCACCGGAACGGTCACTAAATGGAAAATAAGTGCCTTTGCCAATGACACAACTTGGTAGACGAATCGAACTGGCCTGAGTGGGTATGGCTTCGCACCAGGAAACCCTAAATCACGAAATCGAGGCTCTACCAAGCGAGCTACCACGGCTCCCAGACATGGAAGAATGCGTAATTACGCGGCAAATTTGCGATTGTTTGGGTTCTGTGGAATCCTCCAGTTGATAAATGAGACACTCTATCAAGCATTAGTGTTTTGTCACTTCCTCCGATAATAATTAGGAATGCTTCATCATTCTAGTTTATATAAAATTGAAATAATCCACGCAATAACCATACATCATCGCAGAACGCGATGGTTTCTGACGTGATAGCAATGACAACAAGAAGTCAAAACAGAAAGGAAAGGAGAAGGAAAAGAGAAAAATGTAAGAAAAGACAAAATAAAGGAATGACAGTCAGTGATACTTAGAATTCATAAATGCAATATTTCTATGTCAATAAAAGACGCTGTTCGGAAAAATATTTACCCTGTGACACAATAGAAGCAAATTTAAAGAATCTACACTTTTCTTCTCAGCTGCAGAAAGTAAGTGAGAAAGCAGCTGAAAATGGTAAGACGTCAAAGTCAGCTAAAACAAGAGACATATACAAGCTTTGACATAGGTTTTCTAAAATCTTTATTTTTCAGTATTCCGACAGAAGTAAATATCGGCCTTGAACGTGGCAGAAGGAGAAGATAATGACAATTTGGAGGCAGTCATAATGTAAAAAAGTATCAAAATTCTGTACGTGTAAATAATATAGGTATATAAGACATTAAATCATGGCAAATCAGATAGACATAAATGTGCCTTGCATTAGGAAAAAATATGTCAAAGATTCCGTTTTTACTGATTGTTCTAGTTCACTAGTTTGTATTCTGTTTTATTTTATTTTTGTATTTTTTTTTTGTAGGGGGGATGCCTCGTCTCTCATTTTATGCATATGAGATATAAATCGTATCATGAAGAGATTTAAAGCTCGTTCACAGTATTTTCTTTTCTAATTTCGAAGAGTTTATCTTCCTAAATTGTTTGTGCAGTTCTTCATTTTCAAAGTTTGTTAAGTTTCCTTTTAATTGGCACCATACCTACCTACCCACCTACCTACCCAACTACGCACACACACACACACATACACATACACACATAAATACATACACACATACATACATACATACATACATACATACATACATACACACATACATACATACACACATACATACATACATACATACATACATACATACATACATACATACATACATACATACATACATACATACACACATACATACATATATACATACACACATACATACATACATACACACATACATACACACATGCATACATACATACATACATACATACATACATACACACATACATACATACATACATACATACATACATACATACATACATACACACATACATACACACATACATACACACATGCATACATACATACATACATACATACATACATACATACATACATACATACATACACACATACATACATACATACATACATACACACATACATACACACATACATACACACATGCATACATACATACATACATACATACATACATACGTACATACGTACATAACATACATACATACTTATTTCGAGCTCAGTCCATGTGGGTAGGTGAGAATGCTTGGCAGTAGTTTCCCCTTGGGTCGGTGGTTCTTTCGCGGATTCTTCCTCAGCTAGCCTTACTTTTTTCCATGTAGTGCCTATCATGTGCTGAAAAGTGGCGTTAAACCAAAAACTAAACAACAACCAGTAAAAGAGCTTATAATTTTTCCGAGCCACCCGTTTGTTGTTTGCATGCTTTAGTTTTAATTTTTAAACTATACCGATACATAAGGTCTTTCCTGTTTTTCCCTCCAATCTGTCTATGCACATTAGGATAATATTTTTTATGTATAGCAATATGACCAATTATGTGTGGTGAAATATATTTATATTTCTATAAAGGTGGTCACGATGCACAGTTCAGAAAAACCACATAATTTCTGTGAATATCGGAAAATGTCAAGCATCAGGATAAACAATATATATATATATATATATATATATATATATATATATATATATATATATATATATATATATATATATATATATATATATATATATATATATATATATATATATATATATATATATATAGATATATAGATATATATATATATATATATATATATATATATATATATATATATATATATATATATATATATATATATATATATGTAAACTTACGAAAATTAAATCTGAGGCAAAACACAAGAAATCTTTCCGTTTATTGTCCATTTGTAAAGACGACCTGCCTCTACATTGAAGTATGCTAGACAAAATTGAAGTGATTTGGAACAGACAATTATTTAAGCTCGAGTTAATTTTAAGGAGCAGAAATGTAATCTCAGACTCCATCGACGTAGTGTCCTCGACCGTGTACCGTTTTGGGGGTTTTAATATTCAGATCTTTTCATTGTTTGTACTAAGCTTTATGTGGGACAACTGAAAAAATTAAGTCGCATCTTTCTATTAGATTTATATATCTAAATTTTTAGTTCATATCAGGCCGTCAAGCAATAAAACAGAACTACTGAAATTATCTTATGATGGCACCAAGCACCTCCGTACTCATCAATACTGTTTGTTTCTAAATTAACTGAATTGATACATACGAATGTGTCAACGTCATTATATGAAAGTAGGAACAGTTTCTGGGGCTCGAGATTTTCATAAATGAGACATAGTCACATCATTCAATAAATGACCTTCAATTGACCAGATCCACGACTGAACTGTTAGGCAATTTTCTCAAAGCTATTGCAATTGCAAATTAAATAAAATCATTGTGCACCAAGACAACAACAACTCATTACTTTACCGATAATCTGCAAGATACACCTTTTGTTAGTAGCTTTTGTTAGACATGATCATCGTTGTGTTAAGTCAAAGATACGAACAATTGAACAGTAATTTGCAGGAAGTTGAAAAGACTGTTGATTATTAAGCAGCATGCTAACGACGTTCCCGTATGTTAATTATTAGCTTAACAGGAACCAGGTCACACGTGTATCAATTGTCTGAATGGATGGCAATAACAGATGGGATGCAATGAATTATTAGCACACAGAAGGCCCTGTGCATACTCGGTACACTAATGATAAAGTTTGTTCCTAAGCCGAACACACACACACACACACACACAAAAGGTGGGATGATGAGATGTATGAGATTCTTTATCATTTTTGGTTATCGTTATCTAGAAAGATAGTCGACCGCGTGTTATTGCCCTGATCGAGTAACAATCAAATAAAATATGAAATTAATGGATGGAGTAACATAGATCTGATCAGATATATAGAATAGAGCAACACGAGCCCCGTATGTAAAATATACAAATTTACATACACAAAATGAAATTGAGCATGACATTTGAATTATTCTCTTTTCTTAAAATTAGAGTTACAAATTTATGCAAAATCCAATTACCACCCAGTCACAGTATCCTGACACCAGGCCGACCAGTCCTAACACTAACCTCTTAATGCTGAGCGCCAAGCGAGGCAGCAGTTAGTACCATTTTGGTATGACTCGGCCGGGGATCGAACCCACGACCTCCCGCATCCGAAACAAATTTCGTTATATAAACAAGTGATGATCGAACACAAACCGCAGGCGTGTCAGCATCACCTGGTTGCTTCCGATCTTTCCCAAATCACTGATGGTGATAGGGCGGCGTTGCAGTATTTATTCTCTCTGTCTCTGTCTCTCATTTAATTACACAAATTATTTAATGGACTTCACTCCTGGTCCTAACTACATTACTCTGCTAATAAGCGATTCATTGACATACATTTCCAGGCATACAAAATAAATTCTCAGCATACATGATACAAATCATTTAAGGTAGTTAATTTAATTTTCAAAATTCGTATCAGAAGAAATGCATGAAATTCCTACGCTACATGATTTACATTACATCCAGGTCACTCATTTCGAACGCATTCATTTAATACATGAGTCGTATAACATCTGAGACAAAGGCATGCAAACTCTTAGGTTCCAAACTCACGAAAAAAAAATTTATGTAAGAATTTAAAACGAATAACGTCAACAAATAATTACAAACTTACATCAGTGCATATTGTATGTGACTGAGACTATATATTTTTGCTTTCCCGATCCCTCACTCGCTTATCATCAAAAAATTCCCACTGTCTCTTCTCTGGTTCCGGGTCTTTTAAATTTCCAGACACCCTGTCCATTGGACAACTTATTTAACGAGAGACATTAATTATTAATGTTCCTTGGAGCTAAATTCTGGCTTCCTTCAGAACTTAGATTAACTAATTTCGCTAGGGGAATTTCTTAAAACCTTGAATTCCGTCATGGAACACACACACCCTGGTTTACCTTAGCCAAGCATGCATGCTTTCTCGAACCACCAAAAATTTAAATACTCCCATTGAAGTTAGAATTATTCTCTCTAATCCGCCTATATTAAGAACTATTCTGGAAAATATCATTATATGATATCTGTTTCAAATGGACCAAGATTTTCCAAAATTGTTGCGGTCATTTGTCTTAACATCATTTTCCGCTATTGACCGTACGTTAACACTGGCTTCTTCCATTTGTCTGACCATTATCGAATAGACTCTAATTAAAATTCATTTTGTGCCCCAAATTGAGCATATCCAATTACTCGCAGTCAGCAATTTATTGCGAGCCTGGCTCATACGTCAGTCTTCATTCTAACTTGTCACCCTGACCTTTTGAATGTGTTGCTAAATTATCTACAAATTTTGTTACTATTACATATATATTTATATTGTTACGACTCTATGA
The DNA here is from genome assembly GCA_028554795.2 of Sinohyriopsis cumingii. Lineage (NCBI taxonomy): Eukaryota > Metazoa > Mollusca > Bivalvia > Unionida > Unionidae > Sinohyriopsis > Sinohyriopsis cumingii. The sequence goes on from CM068824.1 coordinate 151,939,285, forward strand.
ACTTACAACAAGTAACAGAAATGAGTTAAAACCGACAAGTTTTGTAAAATTAAAATAACATTTTCCCCTCAGAATACCCAGTGAAACTTTAAAAAGAGCTTACGCTATTCTGAATTAAATCCAAAATAGTCCTACACGCTTTATCATAAGTCCAAAATTGTAAAGTTCCAACTGAATTCCAGTAGTAGTCCGAAAAAGTTCCAATATTGAATGTGTTAATGTGCCTGTGGTCTCAAACGTGGTAATGTGCCAATGTGCCTAGATTGTAGAGCTATGCTAAAATCTTCGAATGTATCACAACAATAATATATGTGGATGCAGTTATAGTTTATCATTAAGGGTTGCTATGACGCTTGTGGTTGCATTTTCAAAGTCTTAATATTTTATTATTTGCAACGCTTCATATCATATCTTTTCAAAGCTGTCACTAAACAGATTGCAGTAATAACACCATTTCACGTGTTCAGTCATTTGCTAGAACTTTGTTGCTATATAATATAGCCAATATAATCGACGTCATCGTGGGAATTACAATTCACAAAGCTTTCATTCATTTTAATACATAATCTAATTAGTATACAACCTTTCCTTCTCTTAAATATCGGCGATGATCTAATAGTGCCGACTGGTCAGTGCGTTAAAGTTGTTATGTATATTTAATTTGTATTGCTTGTATGGCTTTTTTTATAGCCATGTTTATATGTTATATACATTTGAATTTTGTCCTTGACCTCGTCCAAAATATCAAGTTTACCGTGTAAATGACTAGGGACATTGATTTTGTAAAGAACATAATACATAGCTAATATTTATATGTGCGAATAGATTAAATATTAATATCATTATCAATGGAAGTAAACATGTTTATCGTAATTTTAGTCTAGGACATTGGAATCCCCCCATGGATAAACCTGTTGTATCTGATGTTTTCCAAGATCTTTATTACAATATAAATAAAAATACATACCTTGTTGACGAACTAGAATGTACTCGATATGAACGTTTGACCTTTTTCCTGGTTCTTTTTTTTGTCTTAGCTTTTTATATTGCTACGTGTTTAGGCTCTTACAAAAGTAACAAAAATGTGTGAAGACAACAAGCTTTGCAAAATTTAACAAATAATTTATTTCCCTATAAAAACAAGGTAAAAATGAGAAAAAGAACTTACGGTTTTACGAATCAAATCCAAAAATAACAAAAAGAAGTCCTGATAATAAAAAGTCATAATGAAACTGAATTCGAATCCCGATGAAATCCAAACTGGAAGGCGATTACGCATGCTGTGGTCAGCGTCGTACTAATGTGTCAACAGTTCTTTGTTGAATCACAGAAAATAATATTCCAGTTTTTGAATTCTGTGTAAATATTGATAACTGTCTTTGTCCAAGAATTAATCTAGAGAACTAGTATTTTCTTTAAAAGAATTTGAAGAAAATAAAATATTTAGCCCAAAACTTTTCATCACAACATGAACCACTTGAGCTTCTCAAGTGTTAAGGCAAGAATGACAATTGTTTCTCAAAATATTAGTAATAAATCTAACTACAACGCAAAACAGATTCCCGTATGGAGGTCAAGAGTTCATACTTATGGAAAAACCAAACGTTTATAACAATAAACACGTTCTTTGTCACGTACTCCAAGTATGGCCTCGAATCCTCTATATGAACCTTACTCTGAGAAAGAATAAAAAAATTTAAAAAGTTGTTTACTACAACTCTTACTGGCTTTTAATCAAGGTCAAGAACTAGGTTAGCATTAGATACAAAGTTTCTATTATTAGTTGTTTACTGTGAAAAATAATTCTTAAAAGTCAGCCAGAACTGAACAATATCAAATCCAGTAAATAAAGTTACATTTTAATAGCATGTAATGGAATTAAAAAAATTAAAACTAACAAGCAAACAGTTAAATCGAATATAAATTAAATCAAATATACAAACAATATAATGTTGTTTACTTTAGAAAGTAATTCATTTCATTTTTGCATTAACATCTTGAAGCAGAATCAGTCTTACTGTTGTGTTCAGATTTCATCTTGGTGGAATTACTTATTAAAATTATTATTGACTGGAAATTCAATGTCTTACCAATAATATTCTTGGGCATAAACAATATTTTAGAATTATACTGATTTCTGATAATAACATTTTTGGATTATGTTAATGTGATACATTTAAAGACCGTTAGCACATCACCATTCTTTATGTCATTGGCACATTACACATTCGAGACAACAGACACAGGAACACATTCACTATTGGAACTTATTTGGAATACCACTGGAATTCAGTTGAAACTTTATATATTTGGACTTGTGATAAAACTTAAATGGACTATTTAGGAATTAATTCACAATATTGTAAGTTCTTTTTAGATTTTCACTTTGTACTCCAGGGAAATAAATTATTTATAGAATTTTATAAAAAAAACTTTTCTGTTTTGGCTCTTCCTGTTACTTAGTTTAAAACCGTAGTCTCGTAACAAAGTCTTTGATTTCGCTCTCCTCCACTCCACCAATCTCCCCTCCCCCCTCTTTCTCTCTCTCTCTCTCTCTCTCATTCTCTCTCTCTCTCTCTCTCTCTCTCTCTCTCTCTCTCTCTCTCTCTCTCTCTCTCTCTCTCTCCCCCTCTCTCTCTCTCTCTCTCTCTCTCTCTCTCTCTCTCTCTCTCTCTCTCTCTCAATGCTGCAAACTGTTAGGTCAGTACGATTCATTTAGGTCAACTCTATTTATTACTCTGTGTCGAAAGCTGAATAAGGTGGCAATAATGACAAGTGGACACTGCTAGACTACTACTGTGTCTCCCGAGATGTCTACTTCTTGTTATGAACATGTATCTAGGAATAAAAACCAGTTACCGATCACGACGCCAAAATAAAAGAGAGTAACAAATCAGAAATAAACTCAGATCGAATTTAATCGCAAAATATTAATATTGCAATGGTATTATGAATAATTAGATTATCTTTTTAAGCAAATACATATAAAACTAATTTGTAAGGACAGAAAGTTAATTAAGCAGAATTAATTAAACGGCCCTTTAAAAGGAATTATGTAATCCAACTGTAGGTAATTAACTGTCAATCAGTGATCAGTGGTGACAACGGCTGATACAAGTTTATCACGTACCAGCACAAGTGTAATAAACAGAATGCATGTCAGCTTTGTTACCTTGAATCGATGCCCCTTTGGACCAAGTGTCTGTCAATCACACTTGTGCAATCATTTCACCATTGATAAGTTCGATTGGATCTCGGATAAATGTAAAGCGCAGAGGTAAAATCTTATCATGAATTTAGAACTTTACATGGACTTTTCTCGAGTGAATTAGGTCTGACAATCGTACACCTAACTGACTGTATTTATATCAGTAACTAAGTAAATATTACAATTTTGCCAATATCTAACATGTTTAAGAGCAGAAAAAGTGGAAACAACAAAATATTTTTTAAAGATATTTTAATTAACTATCGTTTTATTTTATTTTTTGTTGTGACAATTCAGCACTACTACTGATTTGGGTGGAGCTGATGTTGAAAATAATTCGAATTGCAAATCAGCGTTTTAGACACTTTTTATTGGTAATCAATCTGAAGGATAAAGGTCCGTATAACCTCATTATTTTTGTTCAAATACTAATATTGATTAGGATAATTATCGACTTAAAATAGTAATTACCACCCAAAATGCTGAAAGTTATATATTCAGTAATTACTTTTTAAGTATGTTATAATTAGATAAGATTTCAAAGTTGATAATGATTCCTGAGAACCTTATTCACCGAGAAGACCTTTTTTTTTCCTGAGGTGTTTCTCAGACACGACCTTTATTGCGATCCTTTTAGATCCTTACAGCGTAGATCAGAATTTGTGTTTGATTGTTGTTGGATTGAATATCGTACTTTTCATGGTGATCTGTTGTTTGTTCCATCCGACCGATTCCATAGTAAGTCATCCCTTAGTATATGCTAGTTTGTTGTTTGTTCCATCCGACCGATTCCATAGTAAGTCATCCCTTAGTATATGCTAGTTTGTTGTTTATTCCATCCGACCGATTCCATAGTAAGTCATCCCTTAGTATATGCTAGTTTGTCATAAACTTTACAGTACATGAATATATGAGGTATTTTGACGTGGTTTAAACTCAATATGCCTAAGGATAAATGCGATCTCAATCTCTCCAAAACGTAATTAATAATTGACTCAAAATAAATATTAAAATGAGGATACTATTCAGTACAGAAGCGTTTAATACAACTGAATAGATTAATTACTTGATATTTGTTCGCATACAAAAACAGAGACTTAAAGTAGAATTCGCATATTTTCTATACTCACATAACGTTCATGGATTAGTTGTAACGTATATTGCAGACATCTCTGCTTGCCGTTTCCAATCTGTTTCTGATTGTTCCAATTGCCCGTCGTTACTCCTTTCAGTCAGTTCATCAATCACCTCGTCGTCTTCTGACATTTTTGTACTGATTCAAGATAGATGTTGGGCATCTCGCCAAATATAGTCATTGAAATTTGTCCTTATTCTTCAATTCAGCTTTGACAAAGTTGATCGAGTCCCACTAAATTCTCTTAAAACAAGGATAAGTTCTAAACATTTAAAGAACCGTTCAAATCCTTTCTATGTTACCGGATCAACGTATCGTTCAGTAATGTGTTTGACAGTTCGTACCGTTCATCAACGTTCTGAACAGTGTTCATAATAACTGTCTCATCTACATGTCATCTCGAACCATTTTCGTCACCGAATCGTCCTCTCATCGTTTCGATGTTTTAAAAGACGCTACAGGTACAGTAGAAGTTGGAAAAAGGCACGATAGCAAGAATACAAATAAAAAATATATACAGTCTTGTACACGTGGTAATATGTTACAAACATGACAGAATGAAATTAAATTAATGAATCGTTCCAAAATCGTTGCTTACTAATTTCACCTACATGGTCAACTTAAATAAACTTACTCTCATCATGCTGATGCTGTGGTGATTTAGTGGTTAAGACGTTAGCGCGGGTTCGATTCCCACCATCAGACCGCCCGGATAGGCCACAGTTGTGTCATTCCGCAGGACACCTTACTCTCTTGCCACAGCATGATATAACCTTCAAGGCTTTTGCTGTACCATAAAACACCAAAAGCAAACAAATTCCGGGTAAGAGAATTTTGGGGTTCTCCCTTGGAAACGTCACATGACAGCGGTACAGACAAAGGTTAATCATCATCTTTTCGACGTAGCACATATATCTATGTCTGCATTCTATGTCTAACAGAGAGATATAAATCAAATACGGTTTTGAGTCACAGGTATTTTTATATTTGTTTTATAGAAGACCATGTGTCATGATTGAACTGCTTGTTCCTTAAATATGATAATTTTTTTTAAAAATCCCAGTAGAGCAATGTAATGAAAGGATTGTGAACCATAGTAGTATTACCAGACAACACAAAAGAAAATGCATATCTTGATTTGAAATATAAAAACCAATACTACAATATTGTACAGAAGATATTGATTTACAGATTGTAATATGTTAACAAGAATCGATTTACAGAATACAATGCTTTCTACAAAATATCGATTTACCGAATGCAATGCTTTATACAAGACACCGATATCGATTTATAGATTGCAATACTTTAGACAAGTTATCGATTTACAGATTACAAAACTTTATACAAGATCTTGATTTACAGATTGCAATACTTTATATAAGATATCGATTTACAGATTGCGATTGCTTTATACAAGATATCTTATTAAAAAAATCGATTTTCAGTTTTGCAATGCATTTTTATAAAATATCGACTTACTGAATGCAATGCCTTATACAAGATATCGATTTACAAATGGCAATACTTTATACAAGATCTTGATTTACAGATTGCAGTACTTTATACAAGATATCGATTTATAGATTGTACTATTTTATAAAAGATATCGATTTACACAATGCTTTATACAAGTTATCGATTTACAGATTGCAATACTTTATACAAGATCTTGATTTACAGATTGCAATGCTTTATACAAGATCTTGATTTACAGATTGCAATACTTTATACAAGATCTTGATTTACATATTGCAATGCTTTATACAAGATCTTGATTTACAAATTGCACAGCTTTTTGCATTTGGAACGCCTAAATTTAAAATCGTTGCAACTGTTAGCGTACCACGCAATATATAAGGAAGCTCCTTGTCTCTTTCCGGCAAGAATCGAATAACACACACTCTCTGAAAGAGACTCGGAGGTAACCGTAGTGATTCAATCCAAAACTGGTATGTTTTCGGGCAACGAACATCGGGTTAAATTTGCAAAGACTACTGTTATAAAAGGACAGATCTTAAAATAACACTTAACTTTACCAGTCAATGCAATACTTGCATTTGGTTGTTTCAATGCTATTCTTGTAACTTCGTAATAAAATCTTTTACTAGATCGTTGATTTTAAAAACCTTTACCCATTATATTGTAACGATGCGGCTACCTTTGTTATCGAAAGCTAGATGTAGCAAAGGTGTAATAAAGTAAATCGACCTCACAGAATAGTCAGGGCCGTAGAGAGCGATCACGGGCTCCGGGGTAAGACACACCCGGGCATCTCTTAGTTCTTGTTCAAACATACTTTTTCTTTTATAAAACTAAAAGTGTTGTTCTCTCGGGCCCCTTTACGGGCCCATGCCCCGGGGATATATCCCCGGTTGCCACCTCCTTCTCGGCTCTGAGAATAGGGATCCATAGAATTTTGACTCTCCGAGGGGATCAATTTATTATAAGTTTTTTATTTATACGTATATAAACGAATAATCCCAGGTCAGTATGTTTTGTAGATGAATTATATTATTTATTTTTGTATGCAATTGTTTATCATCTGGTAATAAGCAGTTTTTTAAGACGGCCCACGAAATTTAAAACATTTAAAGCATTATGTATAGCATAAGGCCAGGAAAAATGCTTTCCACTTAATACGTCACGTGGCCTTTGGTTGGTTGAATGGTGTTGTACATCATTTGGAATCCTGGTTGTCATGGCAACGGAAAGCAAAAAGCTTTAAAAACCTCTGAGCTTGCTGGTCAGATTTCGATATATTCGAAATGATGCCAGTGACCATCTATTAGGTTTCCTCAAACGGGTCGATTCGTCATGAAAACATGGCCGCCAGGAATAGGCTTGATTTCCTTTTATAAGCGTATATCCCAACTTTAAAAATCTTCTCCGAAGCTACTTGTTCAAATTCAAACTAATTTCTCACAATTAATTTTTGTGGGGTCCGCTGTTAAGTGTGTTCAAACCGACTTGAAGTGTTACAAAAACATGGCCATCAGGGATGTGGCTTCTGATTATGTTTATACAGAAAATTTGAACTAAAGATAGAGGCCGCGTGCGTCTAAACATGCTCATTATCTTTATTTGAATGAGTCTCCGCTTCATGTTCAAAATGGGTTACACTGGGTCCAAAACTAGGTCACTTTGTTAAATGCAAGAAAATCCTTATTAGCATCATAGAGGCGACACTCGTATTCCAATTTCTTCGGTGGTAGTTCAATGTTTGTTTAACTCGTACTTTGAACATTTCATTTTGCCAAGCCGGATTTGTTGATTATTATAATCATTACATGATGAATAAGTTAAATACCTGACAGTTAATTTTTTTAAAAAGCATTATATGTTGATTGCATTATTAATGTATACAGTATGAATCAATTATAAAGACCGTAACTTCATGGGATCAGTGGTAGTTATATTTAAAAATGATACATGTATTAGCATGATACATAATTATGAATTATAAATAACTTGCTTTATTTACACCTTATGTAACCGTTTAGGTCTCATGAGAGTAAACTGAACTTGACTGATATTAGGTTTACCTGAATGATGTAATAATATTTATAGAATATGGTTACAAAAATTATTAAAGCACACAGTACCTAATTATTTTAATATCTAAGAGGATGGCGTGGCATAGTGGACTTGAAACCGGACGACCTGGGTTGAAGCCTATCCGGTCTCACTGAAATTCGTCGGTGTGTTCTTGGGAAAGACACTTTCCCTTATCCTCGTCCGTCGAATGGAGACTTAAACGGAGTCTGTATGCCGAGCACGTTCAAGAACCATTGGAATCTATCTGATAGTAGCAGTAAGGCAGGTTCCCGGATTTCTGTGTATCCCCCGGCTCTTTCTGAGGGCACTCTAAATAACCTCTAATGTGTTGATGAGCCGTTAAACAGTATTCAGCATCAACTTTAACACCTAAGATTTATCTAGTGTATCTTGATATAGAACGTCAATGTTATTACTTGAAATGAAATTCCCTACAACCATTGTCAGAAGTGTATTTGGACCGTGGCTAATGTATTAACAGCTACCTCGCAATGTTGTATTACTGAACTAAGGTGGCAGGGGCTAGCTTCTATAATTGGCCCCTGTCAATTTTTTTAACTTAAGACTATGGTGTGACTTTTTCAGCTATTATTGTTTACTAATTAAAGATACGCATATATTTGTGAACTATGTGTTCAGGGCTTGTGTTGTTCTTGAAAATGATGTCAGGTATTTACACCTTTCATAATTACTATGCAGTATGTAGATAGTGAAATACCAATAGTCGGCTTGAAAGAAGAGCTAACCTCCCATTGCCGTAAACACGTGGGTTCGGGACATGCAGAATGTCTCAAAAACGGCTTGGATGACAACTATTTTCAATTTATCAGCCTGTTTAGTACACAATGTTTGCAGAATTATAATCTAGGAAAAGGGCTTGTGTTTGCAATCTGAGCATCACATGGTGTCCAAAATAACCTTTGGACATGAAAATTGCATGTATAAATTTGGGATAGGGGTGCATAAGCTTTTTCTGCTATGAACTGCCATTGACTTCTCTGGTCAAGTGGATAATATTATTATGCTTTGTTTTAATATAGGTATCCACAAATATGTACCTTTTTGACCATACTTGTATATTTTATTTTTTTTTGTATTTTTTAATACTAGGCCGGTGATTGCGGCATTAAATTTGTGCATAAAAACTGTTCCCTACCCCTAAAGTAATAACAATATACCGCATATACTTGTTGAGAAGTCTGCCTAAAAATAAAACGAAAATCTCTCAGTCGGAATTTCCAGTCATCTAACAAGAGAAGATGAAAACAAATTTCAATCCATTTTCTTGATTATGGCAATATTTTGATTACAGGTAGTAAAATATAGAAAACTTGTATGCTAGTGTGTTATATTTATATTAATCTGAATATCAGTTAAATAGTTTTTTAAACAATATTTACACAATTGTCTCCTTAACATAGGCACGATGGCTGTATGTGCTGTATATTTACCTAAGCGGTGGCAGTAAATCTACCATTAATCCTCTTTTCCTCACAGCACTGTACCTCACATAATGGGGCCCCGAGTGGCCGAGTGGTCTAAAGCGCTCACCGTTACGGATCACTGCCATCTCACCTCTGTCTGCGTCGGTTCGAGTCTCCGATTCGGCTAATGTGGTTATGTGAGAAAGATTGCCAGTAGCTTCTCGTGGGTCGGTGGTTCTTTCCGGGGGTTTTCCGGGTTCTTCCTCCACCATTAATACTGGCCGCCATGTATAGCCTATCTTGTGCTGAAAAATGGCGTTAAGCCCTACAACAACAAAAACAACCTCACATAATTCAGTGCGACCAAGAAGTTGAAATTAAGATGTTCTCACTTTCTTTTAAGAATGCGTCAAATTGGTCAAACAGTATGTTTTTAGGTCACATTGAAAACAAATAATTATTTATAAAGCGTAATAGAAACCGTATTAATTGTGCTGCTGTTTGTTGTTCTGTTCAAACTCTGGTGAGCGAACCAGGGCCATCATGTCTCTCTTGTTTGAGTATGCCTTGATTTTTTTGTTTTGGTGTAGAACGTCATTTTTTAGCACATGTTAGGCTCTATATGACGGTCAATTTTTTGTTGTGTAGGCAGACTACCCACTTATTACAGGGTAGAACCAGTATTGTATATCTCCCGCCATCCGCAACAATTGACACTTTCGCACTTTAAGTCGAGCTCCAAGTGGAAATCGAACCCGCAGCAGTAAGAGGCGGAAAAGTTTCCAAAGCAGCGTCATTAAACCCTCGACTTGAATTTGTATTGTTGGACTCTAATAATCCTCGTCATATATGTAAAACAATGTGTAACAGTGACTTTAAGGTCCAACGAGGCGGGTGTTGTATTCGATAGTATGTGTATACATAGTCGTGAGAATCAAGAATCTTATGGTAGTATGTAATCTGTATGGCAGGTACATTCTACCATAAGAGTCATGCTTCTAACGTCTATTATAAATATTTACTAATATATTAAACAATGTCGCTGTGCTACAGCGTTTAAATTTATAAGGATCGTGCACGAATTGCGTTAATATTTTTCGTATAATTTTTATTCTTTGCAAACCTTATTTTATTACAAACAACGTTTTGTTTATTCATATTAGATGGAAAAAAAATTAGGAGCAGATATTACTGGAAACGTTCTTACGAGGATGTGGGCAACTTTGATAAGTGCCAGGGAAAATGCAACTTGAAAAATGCAAAAAAAACCCTCTGCGCACTATTCCTGTTCCACCGTCGGTATTTCATCAGACTGGAATGGATTTGATCGGTCCATTAGAGAAGGCCAAGACAGGTACACAATATTTATGTTTTGCCCAATTTTGATTACGCCTAGAGCTGTAATCGATATCAATCGGTTTTGATTAATCGACACTTCCTTTCATTGGTGGTTATTAATACAAGAATTATAAAGTATCGATATTTTTAAAGCAACAAATAAAATCAAACGCCTGGGTTTTTAGTCCTGCGTCTCGTAAAGGAAACACAAATTTGAACTCAGTCTCATCAAAAGGATGTATTATAAATTGCATTTTCCACTTATTTGTAAAGTTTGTCTGGCAGTGCATGATCAACATACATAACCACAGTCGTGTCCACACGAATTGTTTTATCCCATTTATGCATAATTTGGTGTCCGTCGGAAAGGTTTCATACTATCATCGTTTTTTCAACATCAATAATTTACTCACTAAAATACCCTATCGTCAATAACAAACTATATGACAGTTGCCTCGATCATCCATTTTAAAGTGAAATTTGATCTCAAAGTCTTATTCAGTGAAATTTGATCCCAAAGTCTTAAAAAATTAAAACACTCGCGCCACACAATTTCCCAAATATAAATATTCGATACCGACATTTCATCGGGCCTAATGATTGTTCCGCAAAGGATCGACAAAGTGATCACTTATAAGAATATCTATATCTGTGTGTGGCTTACTTCAAAATCAACTTAAAATGCCTTTGAGATGTACAACATTTTATCGAAAACGTGACAGCTCAAAGCATGTGAATATGATGGCGGTCAGTCAGCCGGGCAACGGACAATGTCACGGTTGGCATGAGTTGATTAACGATTTCAGTTTATTAACGTTTGAGCGACTGGGTCCATAGTCATCACGCTTTCAACGGACTTTGGCTATGGCCATATTATGACCATATAGATTTTGGGATTAGTCTGTCAAAAGTCAAGGTCACCGTGACCTTGAGTTGGACAATTGTTTTGGATCAATAGCTTTTGAAAGGCATGGCCAAACTTCCTTAGACTTCAGGAGCATTGACCCATATTGATGTTGGAGTCAGTAAGTCCAAGGTCGAGGTCATGTGTCCGTTAGTTGAAAAACTGGTTTAGCTCTTTTTAACGTACTACATTCATTCACAACCTTACGACAGGCTAAACAAATATGCCGAGGTAAAACCCTCTGTTATTTATAAACCATGTGGTTAATTGTCATTTAAGTGATAAATAAACTTTAATAGTCCCTCTAGATTTTTTATTTCTTATATTAAGTGTTTAGGCTCGAATAAACATTAACAAAAGAAAGAATGAAAATATCAAGCTTTGAAAAAATTTAATAAATATTTATTTCCCTGGAAAAAACACTATAAAAAATGAAAAAATAAGAACTTACGGATTAAGAATCAAGTCCAAAAATAAACCAAGAATAATCGATGAATTAAATTTTAGAAATCCTAATAATGAAAAGTTCTAATGAATTCAAGTTCGAGTGCCGACGAAGACTCCAAAATGGAAGGCGATCACGTATACTGTAGTCAGTATAGACCTGATGTTTACAGTCCTTTGTGAAACACAGAAAATAATTTTCCGGTGTTTTAATTCCAAATAAAATTTAAATAAATCTCTTTGTCCATGAATTCTGTATGAGCACTAAAATATTTCCAGGAAAAAGAATTATCCGTTAGAATCCAAATAATTTGAATACAAATTAAATTGTAACTCCAACTGACACAACAGACACTTTAGAGTGTAAAGAAAAAGCCCCGACTGACCAATTATCTCTATATACAAAGATTATACAGTAACTTGAAACGCAAAACAGATTCCTGGATGAGGGTCAACTTTCCAGAATATTCGAGAAGTATTTACGTCTAAGTATGACCTTGACAAAAACCAATCATTTACTCTAAGAATAAGATAAAAATAAAAAGTTGTGTACTTGTCTCAGTGATTTCTGAAATCAAGGCCGGGAACTATGTCAGCTTTAGGTGTTTACAACTGAAGAGTCAAGGTCAAACTATTTTCTGAAAAAATATCAAGTTCATAATAAACAAAACTACATTATTTTGACATATAATGAAATTAAAAATAAACAGATTTTAAAACTTACAAACAATTAAATTAAATCAAATATACATAACATATTAAATATAACATATTAAATAGTTCAACCTTGCCTAGTAAATATGTACTATATTAGGAAAAAGGATTACTGGTTAAAGTGATTATGGGTAATTTTAGTTTGCATTTAAATATATAAACATACACTACCTTGAACATGCAACTACCATTAACGTTTATTCACAACAGGCAAGGTTTTCATGGAAATGGTCCAGTTTCTTACACCTAATTTCCTTGTTTTTCATATGCACCAATTGAATGTGAATTTCTTTCTTATAACTGTCTAAATCATTTCTAAACTTACCCATTATTAACTGAACATTTACTTAAGTGCGTGTAAAGATACAAATACGGGCCTATCTTAATTTAAAGGGGTGCGTCAGGTATTGGGGCTGTAAATGTTAACACGTAAAAGCTATGAAATGACAAATTTAAACTATGAAATGGCTCACCGATATAAATCGAACATGAACAGTTACATGTAATACAGCACATTCATTAATAATGATAAATTACAAGTCTTACTGCGCCATAGAGGAATCCCCAAGTTATAATTAGCAGTCAGGCTGGGGACTTTGGCCGTATCATAGCGTTCTAGCGTTGCAATACGAAGTTTAAAGTAGCTAATACTGGCGCGTAGCCATATTTAAGAAATACCTTCTTCGGGTCTATTATTTTATATGCTCAGTTAAATTGTTTTTATGGCTTATGGCTCAGTTTATTTTATTTTTTAATCAATTTGATATAGTTATGTATTTGAAAAATTCCTCAAAAATCCTGATATACTCCCTTTCATTGAAAATACTTTTGTCAACCGACTAAACATATTGTCTGTTTCGTTTCAGGCTATATATATATATATATATATATATATATATATATATATATATATATATATATATATATATATATATATATATATATATATATATATATATATATATATATATATATATATATATATATATATATATATATATTAGTCTTCACAGAGTACTTGTCTAAATGGGTGGAGGCTGAATTGGTTTTAGGAAAAAACAGCAGAAATCGTCCTTGGATCATTAACTAGATTTATGGCGAGCCATGGTTATCCCAAACTGATGTTTACTTGCAGAGGAAGAGAATATTGTAACAATCTCAATGATAGTTTCTGTAAACAGATGGGGATCGAACATAGAATGGCTTCAGCGTATCATCCCCAAACCGGGGGCAAAACAGAAGGGTTTAACCGGACTCTGTACAACATGTTGTCTAGCTATCTTAATGAAGGACAAAATTACTGGGAAGACAAGTTACTGTAAGTCCTGTTCGCTTACAGGACATCCGAACATGTGTCGACTTGGTGTAAGGCAGAGAGGCATGAATGCCGATACAGTTAGACATACCGACATGCAATGATGGACAAGACAAAAATTGATTTAGTGTCAGGTGTAAAGTCTTCGTGTATATATCGTGCAAGACAAAGGAAGCTTCAACAAACATCGAAAAAGTGCAAACTATCCAAACGAAAGACCATAACGCCGTAGTTGGCAAACATTTGTTTAAAGTAGAAGACCGTGTTCACAAAACGAGAAAAGCTACTCTAAAAGATGGGAAGCTGAAATCTAAGTGGTCAGAGCCATTTACAATTGAAACAGTCAACAAAAAGGGGGCTTATCATCTAAATGGAATAAAATTGGCTGTTAACGGAAATAGACTAAACTTTACATGACAAGTGGTTCGGGTGAAGCCTTGAAAAAGCACGAAAGAAGAAAACCTCACCAATCCATAGAGACATAGGAAAGCCAGTTACAAAGTCATCGCAAGAAAAGAAATTAACTTCATGTTGGCGAACCAGACCATCGCCTGGAGGGTCGGCGAAAGCACAGAAATCGACCATAGGACCGTTAGCTACAGAGTCGGCGAAAGAACAAAACTCGACTAAAGAACCCTCAAAAAGGTACAGGGTCGGCGAAAGAACAGAAAGCGCCAATTGTACAGCTGGCTACAGGGTCGGTGAAATCGCCCAAAAGGACCATCAACTACAGGGTCGGCGAAATAACAGATCGGCGAAAGATGTTTCATTTACACATTGTGGTCAGCAAAATCACTCTTCCCATGAACAACAAAATTACAAGATGATGATTGTACATTACAAATAACTGATGATGCTCCGACATCATTTTATTTTAACCCTTTTGACGAGCCCTGGAAAATGGACACACCAAAAATATTTCGTAAAAATGTACAAATCTGCCCATGCAACAACTCAGCGAATCATATTTCGTCGAATGCAAAACCTATTGTATCCATGAGATGGGATGGAGATTTTTCAGAACATTCAGTTACCAGGTGATAGGGGTTGAAGCGTTCCACAACATTGTCATTGAGGGAATCGTGGAATTTATGAAAGAGAATGAAATATTATGCTTCAAGTTGAGTTAAAACCAATGAATCGCTATGTACAAAATTCCTTATTGCAGGACGAGGGTACTTGGGGCACTCATCTGAAAATACTTGCATTCGCTACACTAACACATCCGTCGACATTTATTGTTGCTACGGACAGGAGCGTGGAGCCAATACCTAGAAGTGTTTAGCCTATAAACCACCCAACGATAAAGCGGTGTTGATCAAGAACATAAATGACCATTTTGACCCTGTCCATGATGTTGAGGGTGAAGAATACTCTGGGCCACCTCACAAGCGTATCGGGGAAATTTGTACCTCGAGAATACCAAAGTTGCTTGTATAAAAAGACACGTTGTGCGTCCCTTGTTAACAACAACCGTGGTGGAGAAATGCTGCGACAGAGAGAGAGGAAAATATGAACATGGTCTACGTAAAACAGTCCATCACTGTAAGATATAATGTTAAGGACTTTTGAGCACCTTGCTAGAGTTATTGAACCGAACATCTTCAAATTTGTTTTGTGACTGGGAGAATATTGAGAACAAACTTAATTAGGAGCCTTTCTAAGCATGCAATATTGTGTGTGCATATTTTTCAACAAAGACATAAATGAAAGATGTTCCTATCGTTTTGTTGACATATTTGAAAATCTAGTTTGCCGAAGTACTTGTCGGGCATGAACATTCACGTATCATCAATCTTTCTGTAGATATTTTCAATAAATCGGTATAGAGGTTTATTTAGATATGCATACATGTATTCAGATATGTTTGTTAGAAAACTGCCTTTCAATGTAATACACTTGGAAAGTAGTGGTAATAGTCGAAAGGTCATTTGTTTCATTAAAAAAGCAGCAAAATATAATGTAAACATTTATTTCTAGGATTTCGATATACTACACTATTTAAAATTCAATTTCATGAAATGATAAGCAATTTAGGTGGAATTATTTCGCTCAAATTTAGACGCTGACGTAAATGTTAATTCTTGCTGTTTTTAACAACATGTACGTCGAACTGTGGGTAAGAAAAGGTCTAATTACATATGAGCCATTAACACATGTTAGTTAGTTCCAAAAAGACGTCGTTTTAAATATGGACTTTATGTTATAATATTACGACTTCATTTCAAAAGATATCGCCAATCAGCGATGTCCACTTTCGTTTGTACTGGTGGTTAGGTGAACATAATCGTTAATATTTAATATCACTACTTTTCAAATGTCACCTGAAGTTTCAGCAAGTAACAAAAATGGAAGATCACATCTATGCATCATATAAAATGTTTATGTTCTTCTTACATATCATGCAATAAACAACGTTGTAGAGTTGATTTCTATTTTGTCTTAGAACGAACATATATAGACACCAGAGTGGCCTGAGTAGGTCACCAAAACCTGCTGCTACTACACAACATGGACAAATGGAATAATGGAACTTGATACATTGTTTACAAGGATTATCGTGCTGCCTGAAGGAGTTGTGTGTCAGTCCGTTCATTAGTCTGTTATTCCTCATTTCATTTAGCTCTACTGTCCCTGCCAGTAGGATTTGTGTGATGGTCTGTTGTCCGTCGTCTGTCCGTCCGTTAACTTTTTTATGTCAACACTCTACTACGTTCGAACTTTACCAAGCTTGACCAGAGTCTTTATATTGATGGAAGCTCGGACGATTTGAAGAAGAAAAAAAAAGAAAACACCAATATCTGATAATAAACTTCAGAGTTATAGCCATCGATTAAATGAAAAATTCTATAGTTTGCCTTGTCAACGCTCTAGCACGTTTATTTTACATCTGATCATTGCCAAACCTGGCCAGATTCTTAATACTGGGGAATGCTCGGAGGAGTTTGAAAACCACTAATATCGGATAATAAACACCAGGGACCCGTTTTATCAACGAACTACGACTATTTTGAGCGTAAGTCAATTTCTTAAATGCTTTACTGTTGATTACACTTTCCAAATAAAAGTGATTAGGCTAAATTTTCTTTTCTTTTTCATAAGCTATTTCTGCACTACCTGTATAAATCATTGCATACAGTGAAGTCTTAGGTGGATCACAGTGGACAATTTAAAAAAAATTGTCACAGTAAATGAAGTTTTTGTCATTTTGTAAACTATTTGATCCTATCTGAAAACAATTTGAGTCAGAATCAGCAATGCATCCAGCGGGTTTATCGTTGTTGTCAAGGAATTAAGAGGAAATAACTTCAGATATGCAATCGGCGTCTGGTCAAATTTCATTATCAAAGATTACTTGCTATGTCTGTAATGGAAGGCAGCTTCTATATACTTGTTCAAGCTCACAGAGTACTTATTTTCTGTTTGTTTGTTAATAAAATAAAAAGAGCGCCATCTAGCGGTACAGTATATGCCCGTCTTGGTCACGATGTCAGTAACATGTATATCAATTAAAATACACAGGCCGGTTAAAGGGTTAATATCACTTACGGTTTTACTTTTGACCCACACTGTGATAGTTACAGACACGGCGCAGAAAGTTGCGCCCGACACATCGTATTAATATAAGTAATATTAGTGCGATATATTTTTCGAATATGCCAACCGGTCCAAGAAGTACAGGCCTTTACACGAATCTGAGTAAGACGGACAGACATACGTTACGGGCTATCACATAATACTATCTGTCTCGCGACGAGTATACATAGTATCTAATTCTATAAATGTCGTTAGCAAGAAAAATGCATCATTATATAAAATTATACATTGATTGGGAATGAAAATAACTGAAGGAATTGGAGACAGAGTGGATAACGTTACAAAATAAAACGTCACAGAACTGAAACCAACAGTATGCTGATCCGATTACCATGTATGTCTATCTACTCACTAGGTGACGGCTTTTATGATTTTGACCTGTATCGCGAAAAGTATCATCGTTCGTTCGAGGAATAATCGACTCCGTACTCGTGCACATTTCGCCAAGCATATCCAAAAAACCGCTCTAAATGTGACGTTGGCTGAAAAATAAACGTGGCTTATTATTTTCACTTGTCATTTTTATTAATTACATCGTTTGAAATGATATGTTTATACAAATTTATTTTACATCGACTTCTTACAGTTTATATTAATCACTCTCGCTTTCTTCCTGGGTAGAAGCAGTACTAAGCATTGTGGATTAATTATCTTGCTGAAGGATAAATAACATTGCCAATGATCGAACCCACAACCTCTCGATCTGGAGTCCGAAGTACTACCACTGGATCACGCATTCCGCACTACAATGCTTAGAAGAACTCCTTTAATTGTGTTTAAATTATCTTCATTGGTTGTGGGGACACTGATGCTGGAGCCCAGCCGATGTAATACATTTAGATACCGACTTCGAGAATAAATTCTGACGTGATTTCTCGGAATGACGTTCACTTCCTTAAGCAATGTCTTTCTAGACTTTGCAAATATAAACAGAGGAAACACTCAAGTAAACGACACCATAACAGATAACGACGACGCCACCGCCACCTCCGCACAGACGCTACTATATCGTAAGCAAATTTCAGCCATTACAACAGAAACAGCATGGAGTCAATATTATACAGAAGTTCTTTTTGTCTGAGAGGGAGGGTTCATAGTATTTATTCTTTTATGAAAAAGTAAATTTGCTATAGCACGATTTATGACCAGGGGTGGTGGTAGTGTCATTTGTCCATATAAATTTTCGACCGGACTGAGGATGGGTGGGTCACTATTATATATGGGTCCTTTTTTATCTGTGAAGGGTCATAGTATTATAGGCTTTTATGAAAAAGGCAATTTTCTAAAGCATGATTAATGACCGGGGGTCATTTTTCTACATAAAATTTTGACCGGGGTCACTCTTCTATGGGGTAGCTTTACTTCATTACACCGGCAAATTAGGTTGCTGACTGATGAGATTTGGCAACTATAAATATTAATTTTATTTGTACTTTCATCAAAGCCGCGTTGGAATGGGACAAGGAACCGCTAGCTTTTAAACTAGCAATAAACTGTGTCGTCTGCTATATTTGTAAACCGTGAGTAATGTCGTCTGCTCTAATCAATATCTGTACGAGGCCGTCGAAACCCTCAACTGTTATTTGTTTCTTAATTTTGTATGTAACATTTGTAGTTAGACACATTACAGATGTACGGCTTGCCTTTAATTATAACCTTTCTTTTGACTGAATGCATCCCCGCCCCTTCCGTCAACCAGTCGTCTTTCTATACTAGTTCAATTAGAACGTGTTGGGGAAAAAATGGCCGCTGTCTTAAAATAATTAAGAAAGATTTGCATTGGTTCGATGCACCAATTATAATTCAAGAGAGCCTAAAGATGTCTTCATAGATCAGTCTGAATTAATATATTCATTATATTATGATAATTTATTTAAGTTATGTTGACGCTACAAGGTGTCAAACATAACCATTATTTGTATCTATTAGTTGCTCACACATATAATTTACACTAGCATATTATTTTCATAAGAATATTGAGATGCTTTACTTCTGCTACTGGGGTACCAGGTAACCGAGTGGTCTAAGGTGTTTTATAGATCGCCGAATTCTCACCTCTATCTGCATGGGCTCAAGTCTCAATCTCTGCCAGCGTTGGTATGTCTGAAAGCTAGCCAGTAGCTTCCTGTGGGTCATTTGTTCTTCACGGGATTTTTCCGGGTTTTTCCTCTACAAGATATACTGGCCGCCAATAATAGCCTATCATGTGCTGAAAAATTGTCCCCACCCCACCCAAAAACTTTTACTCACATCAGGTGATGCACAGCATACAAGCGCCAAAATTAGTCGATTATCATTTCGTTTCACGAAATTCTACTAATACAAATATGTCGCATGTTTTACATGTAACACGAGCGTTTATATTTTATTTTCCACAGAGAATGGATTAAGGAACAATATATCGTATTCTTTACAGAACAGATCAGATATTGGATTTATTAAACTAACCTTCAAGCCATAGCGTGGAATATTAGAACACTACAAATAGTGGTAACTTTTAAACGTGACATTGCATAAAGAACATGATTAATGACTGGGTTACGAATGATCCTGTTTCAGAGAATTATGTGGAAACGTTGACATAATCAGTCACGCTTCAGATCTGAAATAAGTTAAAGACACAGTCAATAATCATTTGTGCAAACACAGAATATGAACAACGCACTGGCAATGAGTTAGTTAACATAAGTTAGTTGTTGTAGGTTTAACGCGATTTTTGAGGACATGAGAAGCTATACATGGCGGCCAGTATTATCGTTGGAGGAAGAACCGGTGAAAACCCTCCTAACAGCCACCGACCCACTGGAAACTACTGACAAGCTTTCTCACGTATCCACATTCGCAGAGCCAGAGACTCGAACCCACATGGACAGACGTGAGATGGAAGTGGTCGGTCAAAACGATAGGGCTTTAGGCCACTCGGCAACCCGAGTCCCCCACCGCTAGTTAGCAATTTAAATGAAAATAAATTTTGCATTTCGTTTTTAAATATAATATGCAGAACACTTGATTTGTACAATCACCACGCCAGAAAATTAAAAAAAATATAAAGTTTTGTCTCGAGGAAATAAATCATTTGAAAGTACCGCACAACACTAATAATTGTCACTGTCAGCAGCCATGAAAGATTGCTCGTGACAGGTGATGGATAAATGTATCAAGCAGTTGCAACTCTTGATTACAGCAGTTCCATGCTGAACGTAAGAAACTATTTACTTATCATGGAACCATGGGTTTTTTTATTGTACGTATCTGTAGTATATATACCAATATAGCAATGCACACAAACTGACCTCGTGACACAACGAACCATTCGGATATCATCTGATGGTTTCATTTTATTTATACATTTTACCCATGCAATATGACACTGCAGAAGAAACAACAGTTGGAAGTAAAATATTTCCAGAAGCATTATCCCCCCCCCCCCAAAAAAAAAAAAAAAATTAATAACTATCAAGAGTGAAATTGTTCGTGGACTTATCCTTTAAATATAATTGTAATTCATAATATTAATTTTAATTTAATAGTGTTTAAATTTGACCTATCACGGAGACTTACGTAGTTACTTCTTAAAATAGCATAAGAAGCGTTACAAATATTTGCCCCAGTTAACTGAAAACATTTTATGTCTCGCTCATTCATTACAAAAAAGTTCTCAAATTACTAAGTAACTAAAATCATTATTATATTCTCTTTGGTGCCATTAATTTCTTCATTGTCATTTTCTTCTTCATTACTTCATTATCAATGTTGTTGTTGATGATTTTATTATTATTATTATTATTAGTAGTAGTAGTAGTAGTAGTAGTAGCAGTAGTAAATGCATTAAAATATTCTCTTTTCAGAAATGTTTCACTTTCATGTTTTTTTATTTTCGGTTGAAGAACAATCTGACTAAAAACTTTTCAAGAGTGAATATAGACCATCTAAAATCGGGCACTCCTCGTTTCCAGACAGTCTTTAATTTACAACTGTGCAGTTCCTGCAGGTCTGTCCGAGCTGAAAAGTTATGTTTTCTGATTGCTCATTGTCTAGTTTTGTTTCTCTTGCTGGAATCAAAGAGCGTATTTTTACATTTCGCTGCAGGGCATGTATTATTTATTTTCCTGGTCCTGTGACTCCTATGACATCTCTCCGTCATCCGATCCCAACACTGTTATAGCCCTCGAGGCTACATTTCTTAAACCGTGTGAAGAAACGGTTCTCTTGGGCCCTGTTTTACTGTAGAAACATCCATCATATTTTTTTACTTGTGGTTCGGATGGACTTTCCTCACAGCATTATTTAGATGCATTGAGATATTTTTGGGGGGTGGGGGCGATGAGTGTCACATAACTCGTTGAAATCACCTAGAATATCTGTGTCACACGAGTCAGCGTCATCAATATCGATGGCGATCACGCCGATTACTTTTTCCTCGCTTCCATTAGTATCCCACGAAAATGCTGCTTACGAAAGTCATATGCATAACTGTTATTTATCATTGTGTCATTTGTATTTGTTTCGTACCGCTTAGTTGTTCTCTCAGTTCATATCTGGGCGCCATATCACTCTCAGGATATTCGTGGCTTTGTCCGCTTTCTCCCTCTCATGACTTTTGCAGTCATGAAAGCTATAATAAACAACTTGTCCTTTTACTGACATTTTTTTGTGTTGGGTTACCCGATGCTAAATTTAGCGTTTTACATTTGCGTCCGTTACATGCTTTAGTGTATTCCAGCATGGTTTGCCTTACTTCTATGATTTATGTTGGACAGTCTCAGTTGATACCAAAACCTGTCCCTTTTAGTTAATATGCATGGAACAGAATCACACCCTTACTCGCGGACAGCAACAACAACTAGTTTATGTTTAACAGGAGTGTTGTGGTTATGGCTGTCTACCCTTTACGGGTCTACCAAAAATATGTGAATTCCCTCTAGGCCGGACTTCCACTTGCCAGGCTTGAGATTCCCAAATACGTTGTTGACAGTCAGTGCTGATGCCGTTTGGAAAGTAAGTTTAGATCTCCTGTTGCTAGCCTAGTTATCGATGTATTTTATTCTAGTAATTTCACATGCTCAAGTTGAAATTCCGACTTATCCTTAATGTCGCGTATGCCTCACAAGCTCTTGCGCGAGAACTTCAAATATTTGTAACTAAAATACACAGTCAAATTTTTTAAATTAATGTCCACAGATTGAAAACTTCAAAACATATTGAATCTCATTGGCAACATGGATTGTTTCACTTGCTCCTCCGATTTACAGACCAGGCTCCTTTTAGAGCTTAACGATTGGGTAACAAAGCCGTCTTCAGTTCCTTCAACCAGTTGTTAAAACCGACTGCCCGAATTCTCCACCTTTTAAAATATAAGCTCAGTTTCATGGAATCTTTTTTTTAAAGTTCGTTGCATATACATTAAACAATGGCTCTCTTGAGCTTTTACTTCTTTCCTTCTTGACCCAAATTTCTAAAAGGACTCTTCCCTTTTACTGAAGTCATCACGACTGTCAAGAATTTACAATAAGAAAAAACCACTTGATGACAGAATGAAATATATAAGACAGAAAAGGAGAATCTGGATGTAGAAGGGTTTTATTACCTTATTGTTACGTGACATAAGTATACTAAACTGATATGAACCCCGTATCTCGCTCCGGACATTAAGATTGCTTTAGGTCATTTACTCCGTTATCGTTGCGTAACCTTTGATTTGCTTACAATTGATCCATGATGTTGTGCCCTTCGAAAATCTCATTCTCATGTAGGGATATGAATAATGCTTTCCTTTGTCTGATAATGGCAGGACGTTATTATTGAATCGGATTATTGGACAAAAGCCTAGATTTTCAGATTGATAAAACATGTTGTGTTTTTTTTCTTCAGAAAAATAGGGTTTTCTCTTGATATGGCAGGTTTTCTAATTTTCACAGAAAAAAGATATGATACCAGAAGAAACTACAATTTTTTGTTTATGTCCATTTAGAATTAAATAAGTTTATTCCTGCAATATAACGCTTGACACATAAACCTGCGAGATCTTACGATAAACCTGGTTGCTCTGTGATATTTCATGTTTTGGATAACTAGACCTGATTTTTCTCTCAATGTCCTAAGTTTTATGAGAAGAACCTGTGGTTTCTTTTATTATAGATTAGAGTACCAACTAATAATTACATTGAGACCAGCCTGCTTTTTCTTTGCCTTTAGCATAAAATCAGACACACAAAAATAAATCTGCCTTTTCTACAAGAAAATATCTTGTAACACCACATATTTCTTCTGTACAATTACTAAACCAAATATTATTTACAAGAATTCGAAATTCGCGAAGGTAGGGACATGTATTCGCGTCAGCTTAACTGGAAAGATAATGCTAAAGAACTGCACTCGATATTTGAAGTTGCCATCCCACATTGCAGGATCGGATTTAGAACCAGGGTCATTATTTAAGAATGAATGTACTCTGTTGTTGTTTCATCTGTGTATGAGGTCGGGCATGTCACTAAAAAGTTTTTAAATCCCTCGGGATTTATGAAAACTGACCTGCCCCCAATTTGGAGTTCCTAGTTATAAATATATGGATAGACTACGTTTGTTTAGATCTGTGTCCTGTAAATCAGGCATTTGCTAATGTGATTATTGGAATTGGAATTTGCAGTACCAAATTTTCTTTACAGACGTAAGTAGTGAATGGGGGCGATAAAGCGTCAAGGGGAATTAGTTTTAAAAAACACCCTGGGGGGATATAGCGTCAATGGAAGATTTAACATTACGGAAACCCCTGGGGGGATAGAGCGTCAAGGGAAATTAACATCTGAAAAAAATCGTGGGCCTGTTGAGCCTCAAGGGAATTTAACATACGCAAAAAAAAAAAAATCTTGGGCCTGTTGAGCATCAAGGGGAAATGGAACAGGGTCGGGACCCTATTTTAATAAGGTCCCGACCTGATGGGTCTATGGAAATGGAACAGGCGAAAATTGAAACAGGGAGGGGTCTCTATTTTTTTTTTTTTAAAAAGTAAAAAAATGTGATAGGCAATGAAAGACAAGGTCTTTTCGAGAGATTGGAGTGGCCCTGAAAAGGGCCTTTGGTTTTCCTCTTCTTCTATTTCCTTAACTTCTTTATCCATCCCCTTATCTTTGCCAAAATTCCCTTCTTCTTTCTCTTTTCATTTTCCGGTATCCAGTCCGATTGACCCATGGCTCGGAACTTGTTCTGGATTTTCATCCAGTTAACGTTCAGTTTCTCTAGTTCTTCCTTTTTCTTTCCATTTTCTTCTTCTTTCCTCTCTTTTCTCCACCTCTCCTTTATTTTCTTCACTTCTTCATCTATCACCTTTCTCATCTGTTCTTCCCCTTTTTTCAATTGTTCAACACCCCTTTTTGACAAAGGGCCACTCTGACCGTTGTTCTATCTCTTCCAAAAACCTTCTTACTTCTTTTACCTTCTCCATGGCCTCTTTCATTGTCCCCACTCTGACATAGGGGGGATTTATCAGCCCTCTCAATCTCTTCACTTCTTCTTCAATTAATCCCTCTATCATCTCCCTGGCTAATTTTAGTTCGTTGACGTAGTGCAGACTTGTTCTTAACCTCCAATTTCTTTCAATCCTTTCAACTCCATATTCCCCATCCACCATCCAAAAGTAAATATTCCTTAAATTGTTAAACAATTGGGACACTTCCATCTTCGTTTTGTTTATTCCGTGGAATGGTGCGAATAACGAACACTGAGGGTTCTTATAGTTAAAGTGCGGACGTGAAGGAAAACATCCCCTAAGACACAAAACTTATATTACCTAGATCATCACTTAAAACGCGCGTACGTGAAGGAAAACATCCCCTACTTTTCTCATTTCATATTATCTACTATCCACATACGTGAAGCAGAAATAAACAAACTCCAAATCTACTATCCACATACGCAAAGCATTAAAATTAAACCCAAATCTACTATCCACACAAACCAACTTAAGCTCTTACAAAACCCAATAATCTACTATCCACACAAACGTACATGAGCGCTTACAAACACAAGCACATACACTCACACTAGGAAAAAAGAGTCAGTGTTTATAGTCACACTACTCTACATACACACATTGGCAAATGGATTACTATTTCTTTTCTAAAGGTTTGGGTAGCCCTGAAAAGAGCTGTTTGTTTTGAACTCCATGGCACCGGATTAATGATGGCACCTTCCAGGCCTGGCACCACACACACACATCTCCTACTCCAATCTCCTTTCACTCTTTTTGGTGGGAGAGCAGAGACGGAATGAGTGGCTTCAGAATCCCAATCTTCTGTCTCTGGGATTCTGAAATTTCCTTCTTGTGGCTGTGGTACAGCCATTCCTCTCTCCTTTTCCTCCTCTTCTTTTTTTCTTCTCTCCTCCTCTTCTTTGTTTCTTCTCTCCTCCTCTTTCATCCTTCCCTCTTCGACGATGGCCTCCGCGGCCAGTTCATTTAGTATGAGCCTGGCATATTCCAGGTGCACATGAAGTTCCAACAGTTTCGCTAGCCTTCTGCTCATTCTCTAGTGTTGATCAATCAACAAGGGTAGCTAGACTGCCGAGCGATTTTCAATTTATACTAAAAGCGCGGACGTGAAGGAAAGCATCCCCTAAACCCAAACCTTATATTACCTAGATCAGGACCAAACAACGCGCGGACCTAAAAGAAAAACTCTCACATTTTTGTACTACCCATCACTATTCTAAAAATTTTTTATTAAAGAAATAATATACTATCCATATACCTAAATCAGTTAAATCAAACCCAAATTTACTATTCCCACACTTCAAACAACAAAAAACATTATCATAACCTACTATCCACACAAACGTACGTGAGCGCTTACAATGGCACAAACTCACACACACACACACACACACACACACACACACACACACACACTTTCTAAGCAAGATAAATAATTCAAGTGCTTATACACGCACTTTTATTTTTTTTAAACTTATTATAGGCAATCGATTGTTATTTCTTTTCTAGAGATTGGGGTAGCCCTGAAAAGGGCTGGGGGGTTTTTTTGTGTGCGAAGTTGAAGCTAGGGCGATCTTTTATATTCTAAGAATGCGACGTCCTCTGACGATAGACTTTCTGACGAGAGGTCTGCTTCTTACAAAGCCTCTGTCAGGTTCAGGTTGCTGATGCTACTGCTGTTGTTGATGTTGCTGCTCTCTCTGCTGTTTCTGAAGTCTGTACTTCTCTGTCCATTCTTCTTTCTCCCTGTTCATTTCTTCTCTGAAGAGCTCTTCTATCAGGTCTTCAGTGACTTTTAACATTATCACATTCTCTATCTCTTCTGGCTTCGGTATCAGACTGTGTCTGACCCTATGCAAATTCACGTAGGCTTCGTTTAGCTTAGCTAGTTTGGAGCACATCTTCGTAGGAGGATGAGTCGACAATGGATGGTTAGACTGGAAACTGCCCCGGTTTTAATATTCAAAGCCCGGACGTGAAGGAAAACATCCCTACACGGTTTTCGAGTCGGAACGTTCAATGAGTGTCATCAGAGGGATAGAGAGAAGTCAAAGAGCATACATCAAGATTCCTATAGCCAAACAAACCACAAAGGCATTTTTTTTCTTCAGAACACAACATTTTTTTATTTAAAATCACTTAACACTAACAAACAACTATAACATTTTTAACAATAATCAAACAATATAACATCAAACATTCTTTTCAAATCACAAACATTTTTTTCAACTATTATTTTGGATAGGGCTGACAACGTTGTGAATGAAATTGTGATTTCCATTGTTGGAAGTCATTAGGCCATTGATGGACACTACGTTTCCTAGCTTGAGACAAAATACAGTATAATGGTCACAAAACCATCGATCTACTTTCACATCGTTTCTAGAAGAAGAACGAGGATCAAATTGAGTCACTAAAAGTTCTAAGGAATAGCCCCGACTACGATGATGCAGAAAATACACACAATATTGTCCACACACCAAGGAATCTGTGCCTTGTAATTTCACATTATTGAATCGGGTGGTCTGAGCATTTCTTCTCATAAAGTTAATGATATCGTCTTCCAAAGGAGGCAATCCATACGAATCGAAATATTCCACACATCCTTCTTGAGGAAAGTAGACGGCTACCCAATGGGTTCCTGGGAGATGACTGTCATCCGTGTTGATCACATAAGCTAGATGGTCTTGAGGTTTGCGATGAGGGAGTTCATCTTTAGCACAGACGACAGGATTCCAAGAAGCAATGTATGAACTGTGGTTCAAAAGGTAATAAAGTTCCCAGGTATCCCTGTTTTGTGTGGGTTTTTTCTTCACAGGTAATGATAAGTCATCAATTCGATCCTGACTTTTTGCTTGAAAATGTCTGACAAGTAACCGTTTCTTCGCCTTGTCTCCCAACTCTGATCCAAGAGAGCTTCGATGCGATGGATCTCTTGAGTTGTTAATGGAGGACAATAATGTTCACGCAAGCCTTTATACCACTGTTGTAACACGTCTTCATCCGAGATGAGACTCCAAGCTTCGTCCAGATACTCGTCCAATTTTTCTTCTTGACTCAGCATCAGGCATTTATCGTGTTGAATTTGACTGGGATGATCGTTTTGACATCCATAGCAATCTTTCTTGATCAATTCCGTAATTTTTTCGACCAAGTGTTTGGCAAAACAGGAGACTAAATGGGCTTCTTGTTCTGGCCATCTTGACTTCATCATGATAACTTCTTCTTCCACAGTCTCCTCACATTCCATGTCTAAAGTTTCTCCACTAGGTAAAGAGGGATAACAGTCTTCCATGACTTCTAATAATCCAGAATGACTTCTCTCAAACTGTTGATTTCTATGGTGTTATCGAATTCTGCATACAGGATGACGTTCACCGTTTCATCAGGGGTTCGGGTTGCAAACTGAATTTCCACACGAATCTGGCCTGATTTTATAGGGTGGAAATGTCCTTCGTCGCTGCCTTGGTCTGGAGTGAAATCAAAAACCCACAAAGCATAGCCTCCTGCATAATCCTCGTACGTAATCCCGTGACTGGTGTTGGTTCCTAACTGTCCGGTGGCTTCGTACAAGGACAAGTACTACCTCAAGTATTTCATCTTGTCAAAGTCAGGTTCGAAATGTCGGGTACACAAGGTCTTGCCATCGCGATTGACTTCGATCTTGGACACGCCAAAGTGTCGAAAGAAGAAAGGATTTTTAGCCAAAGCTCCTTTGAAGGCTTCATTGCTCACGATACCAACGATTAAACGTTTGGGTAGCTGTCCTTGGAACAGATGATCTTCGATCATGGATCGTTGCCCCTTGGGAATGGTGAAGGTTTTCACTTCCACACGTCGTATCGGAAACTTCGCGGTCGTTCTGCTCAACGTCTGACTGATGTCGTTTCCCATTTTAGGTAACACTTCCACGCGTCGTACGTAGAGCCTGGCTTCCTCGATGACAGTTTTGCAAGCAGTAGTACCCATCAAATGGAAAGCGGCACTGCTACGATTCAGTCTCAGGCGAACATCCACCCCATTCATCAAATACTTTTCATGCAACCACATGTCCAAATGCAAACGATCCATCAGTTCTAAACTTGTGTTGACTCCCATGATTCTGTTTCTTCGTTCTACAAATCCCTCATTATATTTTTTATTTTTATCAGTTGTAATAATTTCGAATTCTTCAAACTCGCCAGCTTCGTCAGCTTCCCATAAGACACAGGCATTGAGATGAGTGTTCTTGGCGACTATTCCGTACGTCAAGAGATTTTCCAGGTAGGCACGATAAGGGTAAGTATCCATGCTGCTACTGACTAGTTTGTTATTCAAGTACAAGTCCACTCCACTGAACAAGGAATGCATGAAATTGTTGACGGGAGCTATTACATCATCGTTATCTAGGGACGTATTGTCCTCTTCGACAACTTTGACTTTCAGGTACAAGTAACTGCTATTCAGATCGATGTAATCTTCGGGCTGTCCTTTGATTTCAAACTCGATGGGAGCGGAGGCTGTCAAAGAGGAGACGGGATGAAATTCCACCCACTGGGATTCTTGCATGGTCATCATGGTGGGGGGCATGGCAAACAGATCCAGTTCCGACTTGAAACAAGCGCAAGACTCTAGGTGCATCATTTTTTCTGTTTCTCAATAATCGAAAACGTCTAAGTCTCGAACGGTTCTTCTTTTCTTTGTCTTTCTAGCTTTAGAAGTGTGAAGTCTGGTGAAAGGGTGTTTTCTTCGTCGTCTCTTTCTGCCTTGTCCTTGCTGAATGCCTGACTCGGTAGCGTGCAGGGCATTTATAGGAGTTTCTCGTCGGCCTAAAAGGTCTTTACCCGTATGCAACAAGACATTTTTGCCTGCCCTTAAGAAAGCTTCTTTGGGGTTTTGTTTGTCGATGATGACATTTTGGAGAAATTCTTTGCCTTGCGTCAGTGCCGCATCTTTCAAGGCGTGCAATCCGCGTATCACCATCGGTTTCAACACCGGGGCCACCGAACGAAAAGCCGATTTTAGCATATCTCCTAAACCGTGTCCTCGCTGTCGAGCAACCCCTCGGTACACTGGATACATGACTTACGAGTCGTGAGAGAACCGTTTTCGAAAATGGAGTTTCACCGTGACTTTCCCTTTAGTGAATGAAATATTTTGTCCCAAATCTCCTTTTATAGCAATGTTGACCGTGTCCAAATAAGACTTGCTGACAGGCAAATAGTGAGGATGCACAAATTCGCGGTGGACGTCATATGTGTTTCCACCTTCCTCGTCAGCGTTCGTGGCAGAATCCACTTTGAAAGGAATGACACGTAGTAACTGTACGAAGGTGTGTCCCACCACGTTGTACTCCACCACATCGGAGTACACAAACATTAAATTCAGTCCTTGGTTCAGTTCTACCGGGGCACGAAAAAACTTGGCAAAAGAATCGTTGTCGTAAATGACTGCTGATTCGGGTTTTTGTTCTACTATTTTCCTCAGCTCCATGTCCCCGCCCAACATGGCAAACAATTCAGGACAAAATAAAATGGACATGATTTTACCCCCTTCAGGAAATTTCATGAGGAAGGGACGAGCTACTTTATGGTACTCTAGGGTGACACTTTTTTTGACATTCTCCAAAGCTTTAAGAAACACGACATTAAACCTGGAGGCTATGGTGCTCACCAAATGTTGACCACTAAAATAATAGCCTGGGGGAATGAACAAGTGATAGGTGGTCCACTTTTGATTTTTTGTCCTAGGGGTTTTCTTGTCATATTTGACATGGGTATCCAAGTACTGTTGCAATGGCTCGTCATGAACTTCCACCGTAAAAAAAGTTTGATTGGGAAGGACATTGAGGACTTGGGTCGGGTGAATGATTTCCACTAAAGCCAATTCCCAATGGGCTTCGTGATCTAATGGGATGGCCTGAGGTAATTTGGCCGTGTAACAGCACAACGTGTTGTGGGGAAACACCTCCATGGAACTGTCACTGGGTAAGGTTAAGTAAAATTGGTTTTGGTGACTCATAATTCCAGAGTTTTGTGGCTGTCCGAGGGGTTACTAGAAGTCAGAGGAGTGTCTCCGCCCAAAATGGGGTTGTTATTGTTGTTGTTGGTGTGGTGACTGACACTGGCACTGGACACAAGGTTCCCGTTGTTCCCGTTCGAGGAGAATTTCAGGGAGGGATTGGGAAGCAGGTAACCGATGCAACTGCTCAATAAAATGGTCCACAATTGTTTGTCTCCTTGTTGCAAACTCAGATTGGCAATGGCTGCCCCGATGACAATACACCACGAAGATTTGGCAGAAAAAGACGATTTGCGTTTTAGGCACACGTTCTCCACACCACACCCACAAGGGTTGTTTCTGTAAATCTTGCAGAGAAGAACTTGGTGAAGGAGTGTTCGACGTAGCTGCGTCTGTGTGAAAGGGCATGATGGTCACTTCTTTTATAGTCGATGACTTGCGAAGCGTCGATCCAAGAATCAAAACTGGGTGGATATCCTTTCCAACGTACTTTGACTTCTTTGACACGTCGTTTGCCCACTTTACGGGTTCTGCGTTCGAGAATGCTTTCGATGTCGTACACGTCGTCTTCTTTTTTGGTGACACGTTGTAACTCGGGCAAATAAAACGTTCCTTTGAGCACTTCTCCGTTCATGTCTTCTAATTTATAGACAGCAGGATGACGACCATGCACTCGTCCAGTGACACGAACCAATTCGGTAGTCCAGTTAGGTAAGTAACCTTTGTCGAAAGTGCGTTTGGTTTTGCCAATGCGTACCCAATCTCCTACGGTCAACACTCCACTTTTCTTGGGGACAGCCCTCGTCGGGGACGTACCAAACAGGCGCTCAAACACCAACACTTCGTTCTCGGGAGTCACTTCTTGCGGGGCACGTCCAATGCTTCGATGGTAAGATTGGTTGTACGCTTGCACCAGGTGCGGTAAGATGTCGATGTACTTCAGAGTGTGGTGATGCGTAAAATATTTCCACATGCGTTCTTTCAAAGTGCGTTGGAAACGTTCCAAGATGCTGGCTTTGGTTTCAGGATTCTCGGTGGTAAAAGAATGAATGTCACGTTTCTTTAATTCTTTTTGGAAAGCTTGGTTCAGAATTTCGGTGTCTTTGTCCGTTTGCCATCGAAGAGGGTGACGACCGCTTTGGTTCAACACTCGTTGCAGGGTTCGCACTAACTCACTGCTCGATTTGGAAGTCAAGGGTACGACCCAGGCAAATTTGGAAAAGACGTCGATGACACAAAACAAATATTTGAAGCCACGATTGTAGCTGGCCAAATGAGAGACATTAGCTAAATCGGCTTGCCATTGATGATCGATGCCTTCCACTCGGGTGAGACTTCTGGAAAACTTGCGTCGAATGGGTTTGTGTAAAGTGTAGGTAGCTTGTTCTTGTAACCATCGTTGCACTTGCGGTGAACGGAGACTTTTCAGTCGCGTTTTGGCAGCACGATACAATTCTTGAACTCCTGCGTAACCTGCAGGATGGGAGGGATCGTAGTAAATGCTGGCTAACACCCTCTCCATTTTTTGTGTGTTAATAAGTCACCCACTCTTCCGTGATGCTACTTTGGATGGGACGAATGGGTGGTTTGGAAACGGATTTACGTGTCCGATGGGCTACGGGAGTAGAAGTCGAAGGTAGTGGTAGTGGAGGTGGCAATGGAATGGCTTTGGTCTTTTTTTCTTTTTCACTTCTAGTTTCCCTTCTTTCTTTTTCACTTCTGTCGAAGGAGGTGTGGACATCATCTTTTTAACTCAAGCTTTCATTTCTTCTCGTTGGGGTGTGGGGGACGGGGTCAACAAGGATGCTGCAATCTTAATAGACGTGGGAGCTGCTGACGGTGTTTGAAACACTTCTCGTATCTCTTCTTCCTCAGGCCTTCGTGGGGTAGCATCTCTGGTGACCCCTGGGGCTGGTAGTAGTGGTGGTGGTGGTGATAGTGCTGGACTTTTCATTAAGATCTTAAAATCTTTCAGAGTGGGAAGAGCTGTTTCGTCTAAAGCTTTTTGGTGAAAGAGTTGCAGTCGTTGCAAGAGTTGACCGTACTTTTGCGATTTTTCTGTTTCGGACAAATCTTGGCGATCCATCAAGGACTGCAATTCGTGTTGTAACTGGGACATCTCGCTCAAATTGGGATTGGGAGATAAATGTGGGGTGCGTTGTTCTTGCCAACGATGGTATTCCATCCATCGTTTGTAAGGCACTAAAGCTAGTTTTCGTCCTTCCATGGGATGTCAGGGGTCGATTCTGAGATCTTGGGACTTCAGAGGGCCTTTTTATCTTGCTCCCATGAGTCCTGCCAACATGGTTCCCAAGACTCCTTTCAGCAATGGGCCTAACAATAGCGGTAAAATTCCTCCACGTTGGACCAACATCTTCTTCTTTTGACGAATGGGAATTTTCTTTTGAACCATTTGGCGAAGAACGTGACGATGTTTGCCTAAGCATTGTTTCTGGTGTTTGGACAAAGGGATCGTGCCTTTCAAGACGTTTAAACAACATTCGCACACGGTATCGATGACATCTTTGGAGGCTGATTGAAAGAGTTTTTTTGTAGGGGTGGAGAAGCTTTGGACAAGACAGATAACATGTCCCCATATTTGACTAAACGAGGAGGCAGTCCTTTCCTTTTCTTTCCTTGGGTTTTAGAAAAGGGATGTTTTCTGGAGGGTGACATGTTTGAGTCTTCAGCACCAAAAACACTGATACCCCTACTTAGTCACAGGCCTTTTTTATACTGGAACGCGTCGCCACTGATTGTCTTTACGTCGTATCAACTTGAGGACAGGCATGACACGTCGTGCAGGGGTACGCAACGGACTAAATCGAGCCAGTTCTTGCTTGGACAAATCCAGTAAACATTGTAACATGCCCGATCTCTCTTGGACTTTGATTTTGGGAGAATGTACTTTGTGAGCAGCGGCCACTGCCGTTAAATTGGAGGTCGTGGATTGCGAGTGTAAGGTTGCGTCCTGGCCGAAGTGCCTCTCTTGCGACTAATTTTCTTCTGTGGACTTTTCTTTTTCTGGGGACTTTTTCTCGGTTTCTTTTTCTGGGGGCTTTTCTTTTTCCGGGCTGGTGACTGGTAAGAGGAGGGTCCCGCCACTGGAGAAGTTCTTAGAGACCCGTGTCTCCTTCGGGACTTGGTCTTGACACCGTGGCTCTTTTTCTTCTTCTTGGAGCTTCGTTTGACTTTTTTCTTGGGGAGAAGTTTGGGAGCATTAGGATCCCATCTTAAGAGAGAGCGAATGATGACCCCTCCTAGAGTACCGCTTCCTCCAGGTTTCAAAATGATTTGTTTTTTGGTTTGAGTGTCGATGCGGGGATCGGCCAGTTGGGTCAAAGCGACTTTGTTTCGATCAAAAAAGCGTTTGATTTGATGAGGAATCTGAATGATCCCTTGGAGTAATTGACGTGCTGTCACCGTGAACCATCGTAAGACTTCTTTGAGACTAGCTTCTAAGACACGAGCTCGTATTTGTGGATTTTTTTCTCGACTGATGCCATACAAGGCACGAATCAATTTGACGGGAAGATGCGACTGAATGGACGTCATGTTCAAACTGTGTGAGACAGACGAAAAGAATCTGAGGTTTTTATAGATTTTTTTGTTGAGTGAAGTTAAGTCGAGGACGGAGACGTGTACAGGACAGGCCCTCCGTCTTGACACCAGTGGTGAAACAAGTAGGTACGAAATCGCAAATCATCGGGGGTCGTAGGTTTCAAATCGACGGGTAAATAGGCGTTTGGAGTTTGAATGGCATCGTCGTACGCCTGAGTCAGTCAAGGCGTTCCTAACTGTTTGGCTAAGACTTGCACTTGCGATTTATCTCGAGGGCTTTTAAACAAGACCACGTAATGCGCATTGAGACTGATGGTGCGATGGGCTTTACTTTGTTGAAACAAATTTTGGGTGATGTAAACGACACTGGCATTACGGTGATGCCCTTTGCGCGTAAACCACAGTTTAATTTCTTCTTCGTCTTCTCCTAACGTGTCGTCGAAAATGACCAAATGGGTTTGACGGGAGTCAGAGACGATGCCATCGTCTTCTTTAGGAATGCCTTCCACAAACACGATGGAATCGCCGTGACTTTCTCGCAAGAGGCTGTACGCCGATTGCCACTCTTTGTAACACCACACGATGCGTTGAGGTGGTCGATCGATCAAATGATGTTTATGTTCGATCAAACGTTTGACGAATTCGGTTTTGCCTGAACCGCTAGGTCCAGCAATGAGCATGTTAAAGGGATGGCGAAGATACAAAGCCTCCCAACTGGCACAATCTAAGTGTTCGTCGATGACTTTGACAGTGGAGGAAGAGGGAGCAGAGACAGCAGAAGTAGCCATAGTGTTAGGAATGTCACTTGTGACACGAAAACAGACAAGACGAGAGTTTATATACTTTTTTCAGGACACGTTTATTGAATGTTTTAAACATGAACACGAAAGACAAAAATATATAAAAGCCAAAGGCTTAAGTACAACGATAAAAGGCACATGATAACCATCAACGTGGAATAGAAACAAGTGTCTATACAACAGGTTTTGGGTAATGTTGTGACCAGTTCTATAGGGGGTAAGGTCACACAAGTGTCCTCCAGAAAGGGTCTTTCAGGCATGTCCACAACAGTTCTGTCCTGGGTGACGGGTTCTTCTGGCACCGTCACTAACACTGGTTGAAAAGTAACTTTTTTCCTTGAACAACTCTCGTGCATACTGGGCCACTTCTTGGGTCCATGCCTCAAATCCCCATTTTTGCCAGTCACGGACATCTGTCCAATGGGGGTGTAAGTCACAAGCCACACACACATCGTCATACACGTCTTCGGTAGCTAAAAGTTGACGAATCTTTTTTTCATGTTGAGGTCGAGAAGTATCCAAATGAAAACGCAAGGCTTTGAGCAAAAGGAGTCTTTCGTGACCATTTAAGGCCATTTGGGCGGTAAGTACTGTTCGTAAAGTGTCCACAAGGTAAACGAAATCCCAGAAAACAAGTCACTAAGACACACACTATGCGTCGTCCCAAATTGAATGGATACAGTTCTTGTAATAATTGATGGTAATGATTCACGGTTTGAATATTTTCATTGAGTTCCTTCCACGGAATCTGTTCAATCACATGTGATAAACGTCGTGGCATGGATTCCTGTTTTTATAGTCTCTTTGTTTCGGAAGCAATACACGTACTTTCTAGCCAGAGATCTTCGTTCTCCAGTAGGGAATCTAAATCTTGCATACTGTAACCTAAACTTCAGAGTTCGTTTAGAAGTTTCCTCTTCCTCTAAGTAGATTCCACGTAATAGACCTTTGTAATCCTTTAACTCGTCTTCCTCAATGCGTTGCACTAGGTGAATCTCGAAGTAACCAAAATGATGAACATTTCGTTCATTCACTAACTCAAAGTGTTGAACAGGGTCTGACCGCTGAAACAATTTCTGACGAATCAGTTCTTTTATACCATTCAGGTACCAGTGGTTAAACATCTGGTGACGTAACGGATGCAACTGTTCTTTACGTTTGACTTGTATTTTGACCAGCTCTCGGTAAATGCGTTCTCTCAACTCCACAGGCAAAGCACGAATGCTCTCTTGTAAAGTATCCATGAATAGGTCATACTAAATCCTCTTTCTGACACAAGAAATGTACCGTTTGCACAAACATGGTTTTACTTCAGTGTCGAATTTAAATAGTTTAATCACTAATTTACACATTACAATTCGCTCAGAAGTTTCCTCTTTCACTAAGTTGACATTGTGTAAACGATGTTGGTAATTCGTTAACTCTTCCTCTGGAATTCGATGCAGTAAGTTTACAATGTAGTAGATAGAATCATCAATAGCAAACCAATCCTTTTTAAAACCAGGGGATCGTTGATCAATGTGTGTCCAATGGAACACTTTCAACTGAATCAGTCCTTGTATAGCATTCAGGTACCAGTGGTTCAAACACCGGTGACGTAACGGATGCAATTGTTCTTTACGTTTCACTTGTATTTTGACCAGTTCTCGGTAAATCCTTTCTCTCAACTCCACAGGCAAAGCACGAAAGTTCTCTAGCAAAGCATCCATGAATAGGTCAGTCGGTACAATTCACAGTCTTCTTCTAGAGCAAAAGTAATCCACATAGTGAGTAATTTCTGACCACTGCCACTCAGGGTAACGTCCAAGAATCTCATTGAACTCTTTGATGTAAACGGTTTAGAGTAATATAATAGGATGAATGCACCCTTGACCCAGAGAAATCTAACACACTGGTTGACTTTTTTCACTTTCCTCTTGTGAATTTCTCGGCATAAAAGTTCTACAGTCACCCATTGAGATTGCACTCTGGCAAGCCCCTGCCAAACTTCTTTGTAAATCTTCTCTTGCAGTTCTTTAGGTAATGATTCAATATCGTTTTTGAAATGAAGTTTAAATACTGGTCTCGGTGATGTCCAAAATTTGACTCCTAACCAATTTGGTTTCTTCTTCAACGACATGGTAAGTTACTTCAATGTCTCGGTCCCACTAAGGGTAAGTAATGACAATTCGGTGGCCATTGAGCATGTTCTAGGTAGGCCGAATCTTGCGGTTCCCAGTGGTGAAGTGACACACCGCAATTGAAGCACTTGACTTTATCCCTTTTGCCCAAGTAGAAAAATCCGGCTCTGGCTAATTCTTCGGGGGTCGGTCCTCCCAGATACCGAGGCCATTTTCCTTTGAACGATTGAAGAAGAGTTTGCTCAGGGCTGGATGACATCCGTAGCGGGGTAGACGTGAAGGTGGACATCCACATTTAAAACGAAACCCAGTAAAGTGTCCAAGAGGACGAGCGGCATCGCTTTCGCATCCCTCAGGTTTGACACGCACAGCATCACTTTCCATGATGGGGGTAGTGAGAACAAAGTTCCCATGATGCTTTACGGCATCGCTAAGGTCACAGCGTACAGCATCGTTCCCATCGCAAGGCTCACAATCGCATTCCACCTCAGAAGCCCCAAACTTGAATTGTGCCTTTCTGAACTTGTTTTGTGTTTCTCTGGAAGTATTCATCTTGTTCGCTTGGTCTTGGTAGTCACAATGAACTATCGATCTTGCCTAGGGTTCCTTTTTATATACAGACCAATACCGACGTGTCCATACGGTAAGGTGAAATGATTGGGAAGTAGCACTCGCTTCTGGTACACGATTTGATAGACTTTTTCCAAGGGTCGACTGACGATGTAGTGAGTGGGTAAACGTACAATCTTGTTGGGTTGATAGGTGGCTACTTTAAAGTGTTCATCTTCTCTAGACTGCAAAGCTTCTTTCAATACGTCAAAGTTCACCACTCGACTGGTACGATAATTCAGAGTCAATCCTTTCACTTTACACTTCGTGTGCACTTCTCCTTGTTTGTCCCGGTATTCGTAGCCGTAATGTTTTGGACCACCACTGACGAAACTTAGAATCTTGTCGTCGGGGTGCTCGTCTGTCCAGGCTCCTAAACGGTCTCCTTCGATGTCAGGGTGATGTTGACTCGGGTGATGGATGTAAATGCAACTGTCCGTGTCAAAGGACAGAACACATTCCCCTAACAGTTCTAAAGCTTCGTACAATTTTAAGCGAGAATGAGCTGTCACGTAAGCCGCAATGATGACATTTCCAAAGGGGTCGTCTTGTACAAAGTCCAGATCTTCTTCGTAATTGACCAAGATCAAATCCTCTCGAACGACGTCCACGTGTTTCATGTATTTGGTTTTGTCGTGAATCATCTGGAAGTAGCGGGAAGGTTCTGTCAAATATTCCGTCTTGGGTAAACACGGTCGTTGTGCCATTTTACCCCACAAACAATTTAACATCACTTTGGCAAACGATCGCCTGCCTTCGTTTTTCTCGATGTGATCTAAAGGAATGCCTTCTTGTGCCAAGTATTTCTCTTTCAATTGTATTTGGTCTTCGGGAGTGTGACACCAGGACGGATAGCCACTGGCTTCTTGCTTCAGTTTCAAAAAGGCATCCACGTAGTCTGCGAAAATGTCTTTCTACGTGGGGTCACCCTTGTGGTATTGTTGTGTCTTGGGAAAGTGGCAAATTTCGTACACTTCTAACAGTTGGTATCCCATGTCCAAACCTTTGAACAATTCTACGCTGACCCACGTCCCCGTCAAAGCCCGTTCTTCCTGGGTGTGCTGACAAGGTTGATCTTGGTTGCACGTTTCGGCACAAGTACGGCACAAAGGAAACATCAGTTTGCCTTGGCAATGGTGAGGTAAGACGGGATGGTACAAGTCCGTGGGAGGCAAAACTTTGCACTTAATCAAGCCTTCGTATTGTCGAATGTTTTTCAGGTCGATGTGTTCCCTTAGCAATTGTGGGTGCCCTGCAGGAAAGCGACAATATTTGCACACGTAAGGATACAGCGAACACACGTCCAAGTATTTGATTTCTTCTCCTTTCTCTTCGTCGGCTTGGTACAGCAAACAGGTGGCATTGGTCCTTCCTCCGTACAAACTATCCCTCGGGTTCAGGGGGTCCATGAACTGGTAACTTTCCACTAGGCGTTTAAACTCGGGATCGATTTTCAAACGGTGATCGTATCCGTGTTCCCACATTTCCACCACTTGGTATCCTTGCTGTTCTAACTTTAGGCGTCGCTGACAAGTGTCCTGGTACAAGTCTTCCATAGTTCGTTGTAAAAACTGATTTTTAGTGCCACGGTCAGGGTAACAGACGGGACATCCGTGAAATAAGCAACCGTTAAACTCGTACACGATCTTGGGGTTTTCTAAGTCCCACCCACTGACCGAATGCGTTCCGATGGTCTTTTCGCCTCCTCCGTTGCGGTCATGCTGAATCCATTTGTCTTGCTTGTCGCACAAGTAATGTAACAAGCGTAGGGCTTTGACCGAGTATTGACGTTTGACATAGTTGGTCGTTTGAGGACTGATGACAGCCACGGTGTTTTCAGGCATGAATCGTTGTCGGTACACTAAGGAACACGCTTTGGCAATGGTGCAAGCTTCTTTCAAAGGATCGACCCCTCCGTGTTCCATGAACATTTCTCGAAATTTTCCACAGCAACGCCGTAAAATGTCCACGTCGGAATGACAATGCTTTAGCATTTCTTCCTGAAAGTCGAAAGGGTCTGAGGCATGAACCAAGCGTAGAAAGCTTCTCGTTGTTCGGACGCATGTTGTCGGGGTCGTAATAGTGAGCCTCAGGCAAATGGGGTAGAACGGCATGTTGATTGGCTTCCGTATTGAAAAAGTGTGGAAAGTACCCTTTAGCCATTTCTGTCATTCCAAACGTTTTAGGCATTCGACTCAAAGGCATGGCCAAGTAACTCATCGAATCTTTAAACTGCACTTGTCCCACTTGCATTAAAATGGTTTTGGCTCCGTTCAAAGTCACTTTAGGACGTTCGGTGCCATGTTCCGTATAGTATCTCAAAAGAAACTGTCCATCTTATCCGGAGAAATTGTGAGCCATCACCGTGGCATGGTGATGACAATCTCCGTAACGTTCGATGTCATCTTGACTCCACGTCTTGTCGATGGGGTCTAAGACCCATTGTGCGAAATCGGCTAGCGTGTTCGGCCCTCGAAAGATTTTTTTCACGCCCTCCAGGAAGTTTGCTGCAGTGAGGGCAATGACTCACGATAGGTTCTTGAATGCACTTTTCGCACGCTCGATGAGCCACGCAAAAATTAGGAATGTGAATACCGGTCTCTTACATGCATTCGAAATCGAAAAAGATGAAATTGCCTTTCTTCTTCTTCTTCTTGTGACCATCCTCTTTCTCTGGATGGGATTAGTACTTTTGCACGTAGCATTGGTGTTCCAAGTCAACGATGTGGTGGCAAATGTGACATTTTTTCTTTCCTGAACATACGTGTGCGTTGGTACTGTTGGTACGTAGACCTTGTCCACACGCGGAACACAGTCTCAGC
Source organism: Sinohyriopsis cumingii (assembly GCA_028554795.2). Lineage (NCBI taxonomy): Eukaryota > Metazoa > Mollusca > Bivalvia > Unionida > Unionidae > Sinohyriopsis > Sinohyriopsis cumingii. Next base: position 151,980,320 of record CM068824.1, read on the forward strand.
AGTTGACAAGCGCATCTCCTCTGTGAACCTTGTGTTTTCAAATGCTGTCGGTAACAGGCAGGGCTGACAAACGTGCGCAGACAAGTTGAACAATGCACTGGTTCTTGCCCTTCGCTCAGACAGGGTGGAGAGGCCGAACATCCTGAGCATTTCGATCCACAATGCTTGTGTTGCTCTCGATTGTTATAACCATAGTCACATTTCTCACAGTAATAGCTTTATCCCAGGAATCCAGTGATAGTGGTAATGGTATCGAAATGGTCATCGTGATGATAAAGGTGAATGTATTTTCCATCCTTAAAATCTTGGCCTCGAAACAACAGAGGCCCAGCCACTTCTTGAGGGTGCACTTTCAAGGTGTAGCGTGGTGCTAGGACATCTTGCAAGTTTTGCATTTCAGGAATGCCACAGGGTTCGTCTTTGGGTAAACCGGCTTGTTGTAACAGGAGTTCTGCTTCACTTCGTTGTTTGGCTCGGTCCGATTGTTGAATAGTTTTCCACGCTCTTTTCCATTCTACCGTGTCGTTTTTGTTGGCATAGGTTCGTCCCACCACGATAGCCCTGGCTAAACACATCTGGTCTTGAGAATTGTGAATTTGGACGAGGCTACGCTTAATGTAGCGAAGGTCGTTCACCAATAACATCTTTTTGCGTTGTCCGGTCCCTTGTGGAGGAGAGACGTGGGTCATGTCCAGTGTGGCTTTTCCATCGGTGATGTCAAACTGGTCATTAGATTGTTGCACGTGTTGAATCTTGTCCATGACTTTGGAAGCGGTCAATTCTGCAGGGCTGCTAAACTCGATCCAAACAGGGGATTTCAAACCGTCGTGTTGTATGGAAAGTCTCAAGCGATCGTCTTCTTTGGGTTGGCATTGTCGCTTGAGTGTGGTGAGCAAAGAATCCCACATCTCGGTGATGAACCCTTTTGCTTTCTCTAACTGTACTTCGGACTTGAGATCTTTAAACTTCACCGTGTATTTGTAAGTCGTGGTTCTAAATTTTCTAGAGGGACGCTTTTCAGTCTCTCGAATGTCATAGTACTTTTCAGGGTTGACTAAGGGTGGTGAACTTTGTTTTGAGGGTTCGGATTCTGGTTCACTCATGTCCTCTTCAAAATCACTGGCATGAATTTGTGCCAAGACTTCAGCCCTGGCGATAGATCACGTTTCTGCCTCTTACTTTCTTCTTCTTTCTTCTCAAATGAATTGAATCGTTTCATCTTGATAGCAAAAAGTCAAATGACTAAAGTTTAAACACCATGGACTAATTTATAGTCATAGCAGACCAGCGTATATAAAAGGGTATGTGTCTTGTCCTTTCACTATTCTTTTCACTCTCAAACCGAGCACAACGATGGAAGAGACTAGCCAGATTGAACGTTTCATCAGAGCTTTGCGAGGGGTCATCCGAAAATTCTCTTCAGACCAGTCGTCGGACTACTCACCTTCCTTGTGAGATAAAAGTCAAGATACTTGCTATATCTGTCAGAAGAAAGGGCATTGGTCTTCAGAGTGTCCAGACCGTCAAAAAAGAAAAAAAGGGTGCTAGAAAAGACAAAAGTCAAGATACATGTTATTATTGTCAAGAAAAAGGACATTGGTCTCCAGATTGCCCAAAAAAGAAACAAGAGAAGTCAGAAGAAGAGAGGGATTCTTCAGAGGAGTCAGAAGAAGAGAGGGATTCTTCAGAGAAAGAAAGGAGCCAGGTAAAGAAAAAGAAACAGGAGAAGAAAAGAAGGGAAGAAATTGAGCAGGGAGATTAGGAAAAGACTGTGACGGTGAAGAAAATTAAAAAACAGAGAGACTAAACAATGAGACAGAAGAAGTGTATGAACTTTTCAAAGTGTTCTGTTGCGAATTGTGATTTGTGAATTGGATTGTAAATATTTAAAAAAGAATAAATTAGGTATAAAAAGGTAAGTGTCTTTGGGTTTTGATTTTAAAATAACAACGTACACTCACACACTCATACACACGTACTATAGGGATAAAATGGTTTTTTGTTTTTGAGTTTGAATGGATGTTGGCAATTGAAAGTCTATCTCTTTTCGAGAGACGTGGGTGGCCCTGAAAAGGGCCTTTTTTGGTGCAGGGGCGAGTTTAAACAATCAACTTTAACTGTCTTAAGCCTTTGCCACGGCCAAGGCATACTTCTGGACTGCGTACTGTTGATGATGATGATGATTTGGTTGAAATCACTAAGGGTGGTACGGTAGGCTTAGTCACAGGGTTTGAGTGTTTAGCTCGGGAAGGTCGTATTCTCTTCGGTCGTAATAAAGAAGTCTGATACATTTGTTTCAGACTTCTTAACTCCGCTAAAATGTCTAACAGTACCGTGACCGTTTGATTTTCACACTCTTGTTTGTTTGCTGCTGCTTCTTCTTGTTGTTGTTTTTTTCTTACCTCTTCTTCTTGCTGTTGTTGCTGTAGGAGAAAAGCTTGTTCCGCTTCCTTTTGCTGTTGTATAAATTTCTCCAATTCTTCTTTCTGTCTCTGTCTAAAATTCTCCACGTGTGGTACTGAAGGAGAAGGTGGCGAAGGTACCGGAACAAATTCTTGCTAGGTAAGAAAATCCACAAAATCCCAATTCACCTCTTCTGAAAGTAAGTCCGGGTTCCCTTGGGTTTCCGTCATGCGAATCTATATAGACCACGTGACGTCACAGACTGCTCTCTTCGGATTGGATGCGGGCTGACTGAATTATGTAACGCGTGTTTGGATTGGTCAACGAACTCAACCCGTTTCAATCCTTGCTCTCCCTATAAATAAGTGCAGTTCACTGCATTCCTTCACTTGTTCTCGGCGCCTCAACATGTGGACCGACGTTCAATCTTCTACACTTGTGTCAACGATGATGTTCAGGACGAACATACCGATGTATGTCCGATCCGAGTGGACAGTTGTCCATAGGACCGACACGAGCCTATGGATACGTAGGATTTACGTGGAGAGGCAAGGATGCCTCAAAAGAGTTTTAGTCTATGGACCTACAGTTAGACGAAGTTTAAGAAGAAGATGTCGCAGATGCCCTTTATGTTAAGGGCATATTAACATAAACCCAAAAGCCCTTTTCAGGGCCACTCCAATCTCTCGAAAAGAACTTTACTTTCATTGCCTATCCCATTTTTTTTAAAAAAAAACAAAAAATAGAGACCCCTCCCTGTTTCAATTTTCGCCTGTTCCATTTCCATAGACCCATCAGGTCGGGACCGTATTAAAATAGGGTCCCGACCCTGTTCCATTTCCCCTTAATGCTCAACAGGCCCAAGAATATTTTTTTTTGCGTATGTTAAATTCCCTTGAGGCTCAACAGGCCCACGATTTTTTCCCATGTTAATTTCCCTTGACGCTATATCCCCCCAGGGGTTTCCGTAATGTTAAATTTTCCATTGACGCTATATCCCCCCAGGGTGTTTTTTAATGCTAATTCCCCTTGACGCTGTATCGCCCCCATTCACTACTGACGTATTTGGGGTTTTCATTCTCAGAGGATCTTGGACTAAATAGTACTTGAAAGCTGACAACAGCTGGAACATTTTTACTATGCGTCATTTTCTTAAAGATCATGTATTAATTCAAAATTGCATCGTAGTTGATAAAAAATATGCACATGTAGAGCGTGCAAAATGACACGAATTAATTTATTAAAAGTGCATATCTGTTATGACGTCACTAATAATTTATATGAAGTTTGTTAGTGACATGCCCAACTTTATACATATATTGACAGCAAAATTGTATGTTTACTTCTTAAATATAATTGGTTATATGTTGTTCTTCTTCTTCTTCTTCTTCGTCTTCTTCTTCTTCTTCTTCTTATTATTATTATTATTATTATTATTATTATTATTATTATTATTATTATTATTATTTATGAGGAAATGCATAATAAAGAAGGAATTGTGTTTTACAGACATACACTCTGTCATAGTAATTGTCTTGATACATTATTGTGTTCATGCTAATCCTTGAAGAGTTGAACGCCACATTTGGTTTTTCGTTTGGTTGATTCCGATTATCCATACTAACACTCGAAGAGCTGAACGCTCCATTTGGTGTTTGGTTTGGTTGATTCCGAGCATCCATGCAAATCCTTGAGGAGTTGAGCACCCATTTGGTTGTTTCGTTTGGTTGATTCCGAATATACATGCTCCTCAGTCTGAAAAGGTTCTGTCTCAGAGAACATTTTGAAGCTTGGTTTGAAGTCTTTTGTCTTCTGAAGACGGAGGCCATTCACTTTCCCCTGTGGTAATTCCTGGTAGGCAATTTCTGGGTCGTATATTAGATAAAACTGACCCCAGTTCATGACTAATACAGTTATAAAATAATTAATTTCATCTGGGTCCATCTGAATGTTATCTTTGTCGTTCTGAGGAAAATTCAGAGCGAAATCGTCGTAATTAATGTCCTGTCTTCATTACATTATTTCAGCTGAAATTCGCTAGTAAAACAAAATGTTGTGCTAATGGGGGGGGTATAAACTTGTTTATATAGCGGATATAAACTTGTTTATATAGCGGGGGATCTGCTAGATCTAGATCGCATTTAACTGAAGGTTTATAAATACTACAGACAATTTTATCAAATGTATTCAGTCACAAAATATCAAAAATTGGTCAAAATTGGTAAACATTTGTAATTTGTTTTCATTTTTAAATTATAACATCCGAGCGGGAAAAATAACTGCCGCCATATTTGTTCATCTTTCATGCATATTAGTGTCTGTGCTATTAGTCATGTGAACTACATCCAGAAATGAAAACAATAAATATTACAGTCACGTGATCGTCTTACGAAGGAAACCCACATACTCTACTGATGTAGTAATTATTTAACTGTACTCAGGCGTACGCACACAAACACACACACATATCTGGCTAAAAATTCCGTAGTATTTTATTACGATTACATTTAATCTCTCGGACACTTTTATTTATAATATCCAAACGGGATTTTCTCAAAATATAATACATACAAGAAATCAATAAACGTGAGGCTCGTCCTTAACCTCGTTTTGATAACACGCTAAATGTATCCGAAGGTTTATAGCTCTCCAGGTACTGCTAGATGTACCAGTCACAGCTTTCAGTGAGTGGGATGAGACCATTTGTTTCGTCATTGCTGTTCTATTTATTAAGGTTAACAGTTACATTTTGTGATAAGTGACCCAGTCTCAGTATGGAAAATATTCTATTTAAAGCATGTCCCAAGGGCACAGACCTCAAGTTTCTTTAAACTAATACTACGAAACTAGTATTGTTTTAACCCCTGGTGGGCAAGAAATCATCACAAACCACAAAATCGGGTCTTGCGCCTACTCGCGCTTTCACTAAACATTAATTTTTCAGTGTTTACTTCGTCTCAAATCTCACAACTTACACGATAAAGTTTCATCTCATCAAAACTTAATGTGAGAACATTTTAAATTATAGAGTTTCTACATCCTAAAATCACATCGATTTCTACTGTACTTGACACTCTGTAAATATGTGTATACTGGAATTAATTTTCTTTCTGAAACATAAAAATGGTGTCTCAATTTCTGCATCATTTTCCTTGATTTGATTAAATATTTTTTGAGAGTTTAAACCTACAAGGAAAAGAAAAATGTGTACAAAATAATTACTTATTCTTAAATATACGTATATTATTTGGAAACAATAGCCCATTTCTGCATGCATATCTTTTTCATTAAGTAGTCTCTATATTTTGGCTGAATATCTGATTGAATCAAGATTTATTTTGAGTAATATTATATTTATATCCAACCTATTGATTAATTATTACACAATTAATAATCTAAATTATTTGCTACCCAGATGATGACCTAATTACTCAAGAGTGTAATGTAAGTATTGTATTTAATCATGTCGTATTTAATCACAAGGTAGCATAACTGGGTCTCTCTCTCTCTCTCTCTCTCTCTCTCTCTCTCTCTCTCTCTCTCTTCACATACATCTTTCCATTCTCCAAACGGGGAGCATCACAATAGGTCTAGTACATGCAGATAACAGCATTGACAGATCGAGGTTTCGAAGTGCCCGGGGGAAGTGTTCTTCAGTGGCGTCTCTACTTTGCTATTGAGGACATTTTTTATCTCGGTTGCCAACCTCCATCCGTAATTGCAGCACCTTTATATCTTTGTGAAGAATAGGCTCCAGGCGGCATCCCCCTCCCATTTTCGACTGACGCCCATAGGCAACTGCACCCTTCCAATACCCGCTCCTCCCTCTCGTCGCCATTAAACGAACGTGATGGGTAAGCTCTTAAATACGACGATCCACGTATGACCAAATCAATCACTATAAGCACTATTCACTCATTGCCATCACTCACTGCCTTTCAATTCAGTAGCCAATCATTCTTTTCCGTCAACTGAGAGTGTAGCCTAAGTGTGTTGTTTGTTAGTCACAGATATCAAACACCGTGCGTGAATGTGACAGGTATATGATACTTATGCGAACATAAGAAATATCCAGATATATCTATCCTCAGCTATCCATAATACTAATATGTGTATGCAATCACACGAAGTCGAAATATTCAGATTTATTATATGCACGATGCGTGGATAAGGAAGATAATATCAACGCTATTAAAACAAGATTGTCGCTCGAAAAGTAACCGGTAATCAAGACAGAAATATGCAATGTCAGATCTGACTGACACAATAATATTCTCGATAATCAGCAAAATACATATACGCTGTCAAACACACATGCATGACAGAAAGGTGGATGATAAAGACTAATTTGTAAACCAGAGAACGCAACACAGAAAGCCGTTGCTCCCACGTGTGCGTGAAAATGAGTAATCAGGTGTGAAGACCACGTTGTTAGGCTTTACCATATGGTTCCTTAACGAGTGTGTGTGTGATTAGGATTTTTAATGTAGCTTTAACAATTTTTCAGTCATATCGCTACGATGTCCGCAGTGTGGCAGTTTATAGTGATGTCTAGCACTGGGGCATCATGCCGCAGACATGTAGCATGATGTCCCACCCAGTCACATTATCTTGACATGAGTCCGACCAGTCCTAACACTAACCTCTTAATGCTGAGCACCTAGCGAGGCAGCTGTTACCAATTTTGTAAGTCATTGGTATGACTCGGCCGGGGATCGAACCCACGACCTCCCACTTCCGAGGCGGACGCTCTAACAGCTAGGCCACCGGAACGGTTCGTAACGAGAGTAGTTATTTTGTCACTAAATATGATTATTCTAGGGCATAAAACCTGATGACATTAGTAATAAGCATTCCGAAATTATAATACAGATTTTGAAGTGTTCCTTGCCATTCTAATAGTTCCAGTGGAAAAAATCTAAATTCAATTTAATTTTAATTTTCATGGAACAGAAACTATGATATGCACAGCCATTGATAAAGAGTATTCAAAGTGGAATAATAATAATAATAATAATAATAATAATAATAATAATAATAATAATAATAATTGATGAAGGTTGCGTATTCAGCATATACTACTCCTTGAGGGATGGAAGAGATTCGTGTGTATTGTTGTCAATAATGACCAATTTTCAGTTTCATAACGAAAAATATCGGAGTTTAAACTAATTCTATTAACATGTTTATTGACACAGCATTATTTATCCTTCTTGTAATGTTCCTGGAATGTAAAATCAATTCTTTATTTTACTAGTTTACAGGGTCTTTCATTAGTAATGCTTAATTGTTCATTTTACTAGTTTACACTATCTTGCATTAGTAATGCTTAATTATTTATTTTTCTAGTTTACACTGTCTTGCATTAGTAATGCTTAATCGTTTATTTTACTAGTTTACAGGGTCTTACATTAGTAATGCTTAATTATTTATTTTTCTAGTTTACACTGTCTTGCATTAGTAATGCTTAATTGTTCGTTTTACTAGTTTACAGGGTCTTACATTAGTAATGCTTAATTGTTCATTTTACTAGTTTACACTGTCTTGCATTAGTAATGCTTAATTGTTTATTTTACTAGTTTAAAGGGTCTTACATTAATAATGTTTAATTGTTTATTTTACTAGTTTACAGGGTCTTACATTAGTCATGCTTAATTTTTTATTTTACTAGTTTACACTATCTTACATTAGTAATGCTTAATTGTTTATCTTACTTGTTTACACTGTCTTACATTGGTAATGCTTAATTGTTTATTTTACTAGTTTACAGGGTCTTACATTAGTAATGCTTAATTGTTCGTTTTACTAGTTTACAGGGTCTTGCATTAGTAATGCTTACTTGTTTATTTTACTAGTTTACACTATCTTACATTAGTAATGCTTAATTGTTTATTTTACTAGTTTACACTATCTTACATTAGTAATGCTTATTTGTTTATTTTACTAGTTTACACTGTCTTACGTTAGTAATACTTAATTGTTCATTTTACTAGTTTACAGGGTCTTACATTAGTAATGCTTAATTGTTCGTTTTACTAGTTTACACTGTCTTGCATTAGTAATGCTTAATTGTTTATTTGACTAGTTTACACTGTCTTGAATTAGTAATGCTTAATTGTTCGTTTTATTAGTTTACAGGGTCTTACATTAGTAATGCTTCATTGTTTACTTTACTAGTTTACAGGGTCTCACATTGGTAATGCTTAATTGTTTATTTTATTAGTTTACACTGTCTTGCATTAGTAATGCTTAATTGTTTACTTTACTAGTTTACAAGGTCTAACATTAGTAATGCTTAATATTGTTTACTATGGAATGATAAGTAGATCTTATTTCAGAAAATAAATTTTAAAAATGTTGTCTCTGGAACTGCATCAAACGCGGAGCAAAATAAGCAAACAAAAATTGTTGTGTTTCATTAACTTGAGACAACCATTATGTACGTCGTAGTCTATCACAGAGGAAAGGAAGGTTCAGACAACAATATGCATGAATTGTTTATGCCCTTTAAATCGTTCCTTTACGCATTGAATTATGCGACGGTGGATCTGGGTCTGTGCAGTTTGCAGCTGGACTCGAGGTATACGATATATTGTTAAAGCTACTGAAACACGGAACATGTTTTATCTGTGCGTTTTATTACATTCCGGATCATGTGCGAGTACTACATCAAGAATACACAATAAGAATAACGTCGTCTGAATACTAGTATCTAACAGTGCCTCCTTCGGAAATTAATGACATTAAATCCTATCACAAAATTCTCATTTATGAGTATATTTGAACAAAATGTCCAAGAACGTCAATTCATTTCTGTTAATGAAACAGTTTTTGTCAGTGGCGAAGCACCTGCCCCCCCCACCACCACCACCACCACCACCAATTTTCTTTTTCAATGACGGCAGGTATTGTAGATTTTACTTATTATTTACAATCCTAGTGACATTTTCTAATAATATTAAGTGCTCCAGACCATGTAGCAAGGAATATAGTAGTTCCTTTTTCTTCGAACTTTTGAATTCAGATATCGAACTATTTATGCTCATAGGCGCAAGAGAAATTTTATTATCTTAAAATATTTTATTCCAGTTTTGTAAAGATCACGCTAATTTTCTTCAAAGATGTCGTATAACAAATGTTCACATATCGATGATTGCACTCTTGATCACCTCAATGCGAACGGAGCACGCAAATATGAGGTCAAAGGTTAAGGTTGAGACCATTTCCACATACAGCATGGAGTTAAATGTACGATGCGTAAACCTTTTAACAAAAGAATTTATAGTAGATGTTTGAATGTTGTATTTGAAACAAGCATGATGATCAGCAATATTGTGAAGGTATATCAAACAATGTATTAGATCATCAGGTACTTAAGATATGTTTCAACTGAGATTCCAATTACTGTTTGAATAAAAAAAAGTGAATTTGCTGCTAAAGGTTCCCTCTTGCAAATGGCAAATTCCAATAATTACTCACTTAGCACATATATGTATTGGATGGTATCCTGTCAAGGTGACCAACATACAGGCATAAATACGCATATGTTATTCGTCCTGCAAGCATGACTATGGCATCACTGACTGGTTTGATTGCTGTGAGTACATCAGGCCAGTTTGTAGTCTGAACTGTCTGTGGCACACTGAATATGAGATGCTACTTGGTTGGCTGGTAAACAGGATGTGCTGCAGTTCAGAGATTTTGCTTCTCTCGCTTCCGCACTGCATATGCAATTCTTCTCAGTTCAGAGTATGTAGGTCCAGTATGGAGGCAACTGCGCCAGATGGAGAGATTCTGTGCGAGATTCTCCCAAATGTATGGCTTACTGTTGATATGCTTGAAGGATGACTTGAAGGAATATTTGAAGCGTTTTCGCTGACCACCCTGAAATCGCTTTCCCTACTTCAGCTGGTAATATATCTTCTTTGGTAGTCGTTTTGTCTGACATACTCGTGACGTACCTGCCCATTTATATGTGATTTCATCAGCAGATTGTGCATGCTAGCCATGTGAGAACCTCAGTGTTGTCCTGCCAACTCATCCTCACCAGTTTCCTAATGCAATCAAAGTGAAAATGTTTTAGCTTCTGGGTATGGTGTCTGTACTCCTTCCAGATTTCGCAAGCATATTGCACGATCGGCAATACAACGGCTTTGTAGAACTTCAGTTTTCCTTGCAGACTGATGTATCTGCGCTCTCACACAGTTGTGCTTCCAACTCAACAATTGCAAACAACGGTCTTCGTTAACATGGATTAACATGGGTCATCATCCATCGCGTCGCGACAATCTTTAAAAGATTAAACCACCTTAAAATTATACGAAATGACAGAGAATTACATATATTCACTTTATCCAAGCTGGCTTTTAATATCAGTCCTAGAGTACATTTAAAGCATTCGGAGTTTACAGTATCCTTTATGCTCAGTAGGAGAATTGTTCTCCTTCACCGACACATTTCAGTCATGGGCATTGTCCATTTCTTTGATTAGCTTCCATCCAAGCCATTTTTTTTGTGATATTCTACTTGCCATGAACACACATCTTTACTGCTGGGGGTGGAGAGTGGGGGTAACCTCCTCTTCCTCTTCGAATATCTACATACTGCAGAGTAACTATGTGAGGTGTACATGCCTCACAACAATTTCAAAAACAACACACGTCCGAAACACCTAGTTCACAAATATTACCATATCTTTAATTAGTAAACAATAATAACTGAAAAAGCGGCATCATAGCCTTAAGTTAAAAAATTTGATAGGGGTGCAGTTTACGAAAATATCCCGTCACCTTCAGAATTTGGCTCAAAACGTTATGTCAGAAATTGTGTACATATCATATATGTAGATAGTATCTGTAAAATGGTATAAAGGAAAATCTTTGTCTGCAAAACAAAAGATGGTATTACGCTTTTAGACTATTTTCTGACAAAAAGCATTGCATTGTTTACATTCTGAGTCATGACTGACTGAATTTCTTTCAAGATTTCAAATTGTGTGCAACCTCATATGTTTTGTCTTTGTTCACCACCGTAGCATCAGAACTGATTGAACATTCATTTACAATGCTGCTAGATTGCCAAGTAGGGATTTGGGAGATTCAAATTTTAGAAGCGAATGCCAGAAATGCTATGTTAGTAATCAGCGACAGAACTGAAGAGGTTGCGAATGACAGAAATGCTATGTTAGTAATCAGCGACAGAACTGAAAAGGTTGTAAAAACTCTTCCAGCTCACTTAACAGAATGAAAATACACATTCAAGCAAATAATGTGCTTTAGAAGTAATTTTAGTTTGACATAAAAGAAACCGTCCTTTCCTTATTATTCTGAGGATGCTAATCGCAGCACTACTGTTATCAGGTGTGTGTTTGGGGCGGGGGTAATCACATAGACAGTCTAGCTAATCAGGAGAGATCAAAGTTTAATTAACTAACATTATCTCATGTCATAATATTGATATATTGATGTGTAGGACTCTAGCAAGCTTACAAAGTACTATATAAGATATATTCTTTCATGCGTAGCCACTGTAATTGACGATACATATATCATCACTCCTTGTAGTTTAACAGAGAAATTGCTTTTCTGATACCAATTCATTTACAACTGACTTTAATTATTTCTGGAGTTTACAAAATCATAGTAAATAATAAGCTACAGTAAAGAACAAATATTAACAGTGGAAAATTCAGTTAAAGATAATAAGTATTTCAGATGTTTGGCCTTTAATATGCACGTAACATAAAACAAAACTCTTACGAAAGCTTAAATCTGTCCGTCAAGTGTCTCTTTTGCGTATTTAGATCAGGATGAGTATCTGGATGAGCATGAAGCTATTGCTTCTTTCAGTATGACTAACAAATTAATCCTAGCATTTTACCATGCAAACTGAGGCCTGCAAAAACAAAAGAATCAAACAAGTGATACTGATGTACTTTTAATATTCAGTGAAAACATTTGAATTTCAGAGGAGACACTGTGTGTATAGTCAAAAGCATACAAATTTATGAACTAATTAGAATGTTTCAATCCCATGAGTGTGAAAATGTTTTTCCTGTTGCGAACATCCACGAAGGACACAACATTTACCTTACATGCAGTTGATAAAGGCTACGGGAATCGATATGCCAAAAGGAAAGAATGATCCGCTCTTTTGACAGCTTACATTCTAGCTATAAAAATAAATCTTGAGGAAGTCAAGTTCTTGGTACCCCTAAAAACAAAATTTTTTTACAGGTCAATCAAAAGTGATAAAAATTATATGCAAGTAAATCGTGCAGGAACGCTGAACCGTGAATAAGCAATGAATAAATAAATAAATATATATATATATATATCGTACAGAATATTTACCTCACAAAAAAACATTTAGGTCAACCAATATCTCTATCAGGTTATGTCGCTTAATTTTAAACCTTTTCCCTTTTCATAACTCAACCTAGAATTTTCAAAATATACTCATAATATTGATACATGTGATAAAATGCATAGAAATTACTTACATATATAGAAAGAATCTCTGATGTCAACTTCACAGTGGGATTATGAAGGTAGAACTAAAACTGTGCTAAAATTTTCAATCTTCTCAATATTGTCCACAATATACCAAAAGCATTGCAAGACCATTCCATTGATGGCATTCACCATTCACCACACTATGCCAAAAAGCATCGCTATTTGCAAGACCATTCCATTTATGGCATTCACCATTCACCACACTATGTTAATTTATGATTTCTCTGAAGTGTATCTGCCCCTGTGGAGTTAAATTACTTTTAAAAATGCATGTTGACATGATATGCAGATTCTTATGTGTGCCTGTACTGAAATAGGAATAATATTCATTAAAATAGGGATGCAAACCTTGACACCTGCAGAAAGAGCAAGAAGATACATTATAATCCTCATTATGTTCCAATATCCAGTAGGTTCATGATGTAAATAATTCTAACATGAAAATTCAAAAAACAGTTACCACGATTTCAAATGTGTATAACATACAACACTAAGTGATATGTGGACAAACGAAGGAAATATACTGAAGATAATGCATAAAAATTGCTTACGCATATAAAAAGAAACGGACAAGTATAACAGATGTGGCTGACTGCACTAATAAAAAATATCAGGTTTTCTTAAGTGTGCAAGGGACAGTTATTATGCACAAATTTAATGCCGCATTCACAGGCCTAGTGTAAAAAGTTATAAAAATAAAGACACAACTAAGGTCAAAAAGGTCCATATATTTGGATAGCTGTATTAAAACAAAGCATAAAAATTGTATTTACTTGACCAGAGATGTGGCTGACTGCACTAATAAAAAATATCAGGTTTTCTTAAGTGTGCAAGGGACAGTTATTATGCACAAATTTAATGCCGCATTCACAGGCCTAGTGTAAAAAATTATAAAAATAAAGACACAACTAAGGTCAAAAAGGTCCATATATTTGGATAGCTGTATTAAAACAAAGCATAAAAATTGTATTCACTTGACCAGAGATGTCAATGTCAGTTCATAGCAAAGAAGGTTATAAACCCCGACCCCAAAATTTATACCGCCATTTTTCACGTCCGAAGGTCATTTGACAACATGTTATGCCCACAATGCAAACACTATCCCATTTCATATGTGATAATTCTGCAAAACAGTGTGTACTAAGCAGGTCGATCCAATTAAACGTAGTTGTCATTCAAGCTGTTATTTTAGATCTTCCACTTGCCCTGAAACCACACGTTTACTACGGGGGGGGGGGGGGGGGGGGAGAGAGAGAGAGAGAGAGGAATGCTCTTCTTCCTAGCTGGCTATTGGTATTTCACGGTCTATATACTGCAGCGTAACAATGGAAGGAAGGCCTCACTTCGTTTTCAAGGAAGACACAAGCCCGAAATGCCTAATTGGCAAATATATCCATATCTTTAATTAGTAAACAATAATAGCTGAAAAAGGCACACCATAGCTTTAAGTTTCGAAATTTGACAGGGGCCAATTAACGAAACTATCACCTGCCAAATTAGGAATATAACTCGAAAATCCTTTGTGTCAAAAGCTGTGTAAGTATCACATAGGTAGGTATTATCTAGTAAAATGGATTGATAGAAAATCTTTGTATGCAAAACAACAAGTGTTATTACTCTTTTAGAAGAGTGACAACTTTGCGGCAAAAATCACTTTATTACTTACATTGTGAGTTATGACTGGCTGAATGTCTTTAAAGATTTCAAATTGTGTGCAACCGCATACGCTGGTTTTCTTTGTTTACCACCTTTAAAACAATTCATTTACAATGCTGCTTGAATGCTAAGAACGGATTTGGGAGTTTCAAAGTTTAGAAGCACATACAAAAATGATATGATAGTTGTCAGTGACAGAACTGAGAAAGTTGTAACAAACTTAATAGAAAGAAAATACACATTCAAGTAAATAATGTGCTTTGGAAGTAAATTGAGTCTGATATAAAAGAAATAGTTCCTAACCTTTCATTATTATTCTGGAATGATAATAGCAACATCGGTGTTATGTGGGTGGGTGTTTTGTGGCGTGGGTAATCACAAACACCGGTCTAGTTAATCAGGAGAGATCAAAGTTTAATTAACTAATATTAGGCAATGTCTGAATATTGATATACTGATGTGTAGGACTCTAGTAAGCTTACAAATTGACCACGCATATATAATTACTCCATACAATATAACATAAATTTCTTCTCAGATACCAATTTACTTATAACTGACTTTAATGTTTTATGGAATTTACAAAATTATAGTAAATAATAAGCGAACGTATAGAACAAATATTAACAAGGGAAAATTCAGTTCAACATAAAAAGCATTTCAAAAGCTTGGCTTTTAATAAGCATGCCGCATAAAATTCAACTCTGACGGAAGCTAAATCTGTCCGTTAAACTCACTCTCTTGTGCATTTAGATTCGAATGAGTATCTGGATGACGGTGAAGCTAATTAACAAATTAATCCTTATATTTTACTATATAACCTGAGACCTGCAAAAAGAAAAAGAATAAAACAAGTGACACTGATGTACTTATAATATTCTGTGAAAACTTGAGACTTTCAAAGGCGAAACTGTATGTATATTGTCAAATGCTGAACTAATTAGAATGTTTTAATCCCATTAACCTGAAACTGTTTCTTTTTCCTGTTGCGAACATTCGTGAAGGACAAGATATTTACCTTTCACTGCATTTTATAAAAGCAGAGTAACTCGGACTTTGCCTAGAGGAATCGGCATGCCAAGAGGAAACAATTATCCGCTCTTTTGACAATTTACATTCTAGTTCTCAAAAGAATTGTTGATACACTACTTTGAGAAAGTCAAGTTCTTCGCACACAAAAAAAACCCCAAAACTTTTGTACCAGTAAAAAGAAACAAAGTGACAGGAAATTCTAAGCAAGTTCATCTTGCAGGACTGCTGAACCATGAACAAGCAATGAACATACATATGGCATAAACAAACAGGACATTTACCTCACATAATGCATTTAGCTCAACTATTATGTCGAACAGATTCTGACACAATTTTAATCTTTTTCCTCTTTGAAAACTGAACATAGAATTGTCAAGATATATACATAACATTGATACATTTCTTTTTCTCGCCCAAGAGTGAGATGCGAATCTCTGGTGTCATCTCTACAGTGGGGTCAGGAAAGTAGAAACTAAACGTGTACTAAAACTTTCATTCTTCTCACCCAAAATATAGCCCACAGTATGCCACAGGCATCACTATTTGCACGACCGCTCCATTGATGGCATTCACCGTTCACAACACTATGTTTATTTTTTATTTCTTTGAATGTATCTGCTCTGTGGAGCTATATTATTTTTAAGGATGCATGTTGATATGGTATGCAATTGTTTCTGTGTGTCTGTACTGAAATATGAATAATATTCATTAAAATAGGGATGCAAACCATGACACCTGCAGAAAGAGCAAGAAGATACATTATAATCCTCATTATGTTCCCATATAGTAAGTCAAGACCAAAATATCCGACGTTTTCATGATGTCAATAACATAGAGGTACAAATATATACTACCACCTAAAAACGATCACTTCTACTTAGGCATCATGGGAGTGTAATCTAGCAGAAAAATGTACTTACCTCCGAAATTCAAGAGCTTTATAACGTGCAAAACTACGCAGCTCCGAAAATGATGATTTGACCAAGGAATTGCTCCGATAAGCATCGGCAATTTTACACTTTGCAAAAACACATATTAGCACATTCTTTTGAAAGAATTGTCCTTAGTTGGAAATAACTTTCAGGAGATGTATTAGACTGACTTAAGGAAGTCATGAAAATTAACAACGTAATGTGGTTACGTGTTTGCAACTAATTTGGTGCTCTTAACATACATACCGTGTCCTCAGAGTGGGTTGACGTAGCGATAATATCCGAACTTGGACAGTAAATCGCCAGATAGCAGGGTCGCTTATTTAGCGACTATGGCGCAGACTGGGCTTTCTCGAGCACTACCTATTCGAAGATAACGCGCTACAATCCCGCATTACCTATGGTTCAAACACCCACATCTGCGTGGTTCGGGGTGGACAGACCCAGTGGAGAAGGTAACTTTAATTAAGTCTCGTCTTGAGGCCCGGAATTTCGATACTGCACAGAGAATGTTACTGCAGGTTCGAGCGTAAATCTCTGATTGTTCCGAGTCAGCTCGACTTAACAAGAGTTTCTGACCTAGCTCAACATACCAATTTCCCTTCTCTCTCTCTCTCTCTCTCTCTCTCTCTCTCTCTCTCTCTCTCTCTGTTTTGTGTAAGATGTACCTGTACAACTGAAACAAACTTTTTCCTGCTTCTGTGATAAAAGATCACCATCTGGTCTGAAGTAATTCGTTTCCAGAAGGCTAAAACAACATCAAGTAATGAAACGATTGAGATGTCACAGAAAATAATTTTTTATCAGACGTGAAAGATTTTTAATGAGATTTGGTTCTATTGCATGAAATGTTATCAACATTTTGGTTTTGCCTATAACATCAAAGTTTATTAAAGTAAATTTAATAATTCAACGAGCGCCATATTGTCGATGATAACAATTCAAAATTAACTGTGCTAACAAAACATTTAACTTAATTTCCTAAAAATTCTTAAGTAAATAAAGCGAGTAAACTATTCATTCGTCTTATTTTCTTCTTCTTTTCTAAGCAGTTAATTTTCAGACATTAAAATACTAAGTTATTTAATAAACATATGAAAATCGTGCAGTTTTCTTGAACACACTTTGTACTCCTGCCAAGTGTCTTACATCATTTTCTTCCATGACAGAGACGAATCTCAGGTAAAGATATATAAAAGGTTTCAAGATAAAATGCACACGTTTTCTGTAAATACTTAGTAGATACATACACTGAAATTATTGTTGTTGTTCTTCATAAAATGCCTCTAAACAAAAAATTCCTCAGCTTGTACAGTTGTAGATGTTGATACAAGTTGATAACGTTTTATCTTTACGACAGTTAGCAGAATCTCCTGCAGAGAAAGTCAGAGGGGAAGCTGACTCACGATCTAATAACTGTGGGAGTATTTTTCATCGTTGTTTCATCGTGTCAGAATGCATTCAGACGAAATCACCGGCCCCAATGTTGATGAATCGTTGTTTAAAGCATTGAGGATCTCTGGCACCAACGTATTCGTGACGAGATATCAAACAAATATATTTCACAGAATTCTAGACAAGCAAGAAGAAAAGGCGCTTTACACTGAGATATTTAATCTGAAAGGCTATGTATCTATTGATCTACCTCACCTGATATATATATATATATATATATATATATATATATATATATATATATATATATATATATATATATATATATATATATATATATATATATATATATATATATATATATATATATATATATATATATATATATATATATATATATATATATATATATAGATAGATATAGATATACATACATACATACATGTGCTCTCTTGAGACGCTGACTGTTTTGCAGTGAAAATTATGGTGAATGGGACTTGTATTCAATTCACTACTTCAGTGGCTATGTTGTGATGCTCATAAACTTAAGCGTTTCCATTAAGTGTGACGTAGACACCGTTACGCAAATCAAGTCAAAACAAAAACTAACTATGGAGAAGTTTGTGGAATATGAAAACTCTGCCACCTATATTATGCTTCAGGTAATGTGTAATAGATTACTACGTTTTAGTCTTAACATTTTCCAAGCCAAGATGATATTTATTGATATCAAAACTGTTCAGTTAAAAAATATCAATATATTTCTACACCTCTAAATTATATAAAAGCCAGAGGTAGTGTAAGCAGCTATCGTCGACAATCGAATGATGAGTAGTTTGCTTTTTGAATCAGAAATTCCGTCAGAAAACGTTTTGAAGTTCATAAATCTTGTGGCCTATTATTGAACTTTTTCCAAGAGTAGCAATAGGGTAATTGGGCGATAAAATGGGCAACTCCAAAAAGACGTTACTGAGTTACAAACGCGAACGACACGCAACTTTTTAGAGGGCATCTTTGAACATTCTGATTGAACGATATATTTAATACAGCATTTTTTGCAGTAGTTTAACTTCTGCAACCACAATTTATACAACTAAAACGATGTTTTCTTCTTTTCTGAACGCTACAGACACGAATAATCATAAAATATAATCAAACCAAGTTTGAAAGCCACACCAAGTAGGCATTTATCCGTCCAATCGGATACTTTCCCAGGTTCCTTTGCATCACATTTTCGCAAGAATTAAACCACTTGTAAGCATCTTTCCATTTCAAGTCGCTAGTTTTGCTTTCTTCCCGGAGGTGGCGGCTTCTAAAGGTTTTGTTGAGGAAGAATCAAGATATTTGATCAGAATGATTTAATTACTTGAAAGGAATATTCTCCAATGTTAATGTTTGCAAGTAAGGACACGAATTGAAAATTGGACAAAAATAAAATGTTTAAAACAAATTACAATACAATATTTCGGGTTGTGGATAATTAAATGTCTATTATATGCTAAAATGTGTGTTTCTGTTATTTAAGAAACGTTATTTACTATCAAATGATCGTGCTTACGTATTTAAGGAAATGAAATTTATCCAATAACTCACAAAGGAAAACTGTCCGAGGGATTTATGTTAACTTTGCACGCGAGTAGATAAACTTTACACTTCGATAAAGACCCAACCATGATTGTTTTATACTAATGATTACATTTTTCTCCTTTCTGTCGTCCAAATCAGCATATTCTGGCAGAAAAACTTTTGATTTTAGGTAGCACAGTTTTTCTTTAATTAGCCGCTTCGTTTATCGTCCATGTGGAGCTAAATGCATATGCTACCCTTGGCAAACAACGATGACATACCCGTACAAAATCATAACACAAGGGTTAACGAGGTCGTCATGATTGTTTACTGAACTACCCCTAACTCTTGTTCATTTTCACTGAGATCTGTCAATCTTACGCTCTTACATTGATTGTAAATTCTGCCATATGCTTTGTTTGGCAACAGAGGTGAGAGGTTGGGTGCAGTTAGGTTAATGTTTGAACTTCTGAATGAAGATTTTGTCTGGGATTGGAAAACTTGATCTAATTTTACGGGGATGATGGTTTGTTGTTATTGTAATGTTGCAAGGAGTTGATACAGGCAAACTGAAAGCAATGGAGTATGATTGGGAACTGAAAAAAGTATCCAGAATTTACCAATGTGTGCAAAATTACATATCGGTATCACATGGGAGGTTGCAGCCAATCACATGTCAGAAAGCTTAGTCGATTCGAAACATGAGGAATAATATGCATGTACCTGTGACTCGTAACAGAAGATGAAATACCACGTTGTCATAGCAAACGTTTGAGGTGTTCGGTGTCTTACAGTACAACATCACAAGTGCCTTATCTATTACCGAAGCAACTGGACTAAAGAGCCTTGCACAAGGACATGACAGGGTAGCCAACCCGCGCTGTTAGGAAGGTTGCATTCTTACTAGTATACCTTCGTTCGTCAGTCCTTAATGACATCGACTGGGCCACCGTGTCATCTACTTCAGTTAATCTCCTCTAACATCGTACAGAAGGACCAATCGGGCTATTCCACATCCCCGAGCCCGTAAGGGGTACAATCCTGAACAGAGACAAATAAAACTTTGAAGTGTAGAAGGGGCTAAATTCTAAATAGTTAATTATAAATATAGAATCACAACAGCGATATTTAACAGTAAATTGGGGTTTAAAGCAAACCAAATACCGTGCCGTTGCTATTAGTAATATATATCACCGCTATCTGCAACTCGTAAATTGTTATTACCACTCCTTCAAACGTCTTCTATAATGTCTAACGGGTATATGATAAGGTATTTAATCCCTATCACAATTTATTACTAAGGGCACGTAACTCTGAAAACATGTTCAAGGAGAATATACAAATAAAGCAAGCGGCTTAGTAAATCAATTCAATTGTAACTGTATTGACGTCAAAATAGTGATAACATATCAATACTTGTCATGAATTAATAAAACAAATAGAACTTAGCTGGAATAGGAAAAATGTTTGCTAGCTGATGAGATTTTATGTTTGTGAATGAAACTGGTGCCTATGTTAACAATAACATTGATCCGTTTTATGTTATTCCTGAAGTTATTATAGTAAATGGGAGGTTGAAACCACCATACATGATATTTTCCTGAGTCAAGGAGCACCAACGTGATTACTCGACCCCTGTAACCATTGGTGGGTGGGCGGAGGTGGGAGGAGAGTGGATCACCCACTTAGTGACTATCGCCAAGCCACCGATTAGAAACATCTATGGTATACCGTCAGTATTCATGGACAGTCTGAAGCGTAAGCAGGAAGACAAGGTAGGGGAGGAGTCCTCTAATGATGAGTGAATAATGCTCGATTGTAATGAGGTTGAAGAGTACCACAACAACCCACTCAAAACCTTTGAAATGATGTTCCCAATGCCCAAAATTCACCTGACGCGTTATGGAGTTATGGGCGCGTTGGCGGGGAATATTGTATCGTCGTCGGTGTGTCAGCGACATGATGTGCATGGCGCTGAAAATGACCTTGCACTCATCCCGGTAGAAGTAAAATATATGATTCAGCGGGATGACAAAAGAGATATTGTCTTACTCGTCCAGTTACCCCTTCTACTGCACGAAGTTGGCATTAACAGCCCAACACTTGACGGGTGTCTCTGTTCTGCTTTAGCAGAGGGCTTTGAAACGAATATTATACTGCACAAGGGTTCAACGGCATGTCTGTGGCGAACATTACAAACTTTATCATCGGGATCGCTCTGCGGCAATTGTCATCAATGCAGCGGGATAAACTGTGGGTGGTCGTTGAGAACCACATGTGATCAATTCAGGCCTCCACCTGGTGGTTGTCAGTGAGGTAGCTGGGGCAAACAAACAGCGCCATGATTTCATACTTCATTCACATCCTTTACCTCAAACATTAAATATCAGCAACACCAACATTAAATTCACACAATTAGTACGAAACCTAAGTGTTACTCTGGACAGTACTCTCACATTGCACCAACATGTCATGAACATATGCAAGGCTGCATATCTTGAGATGACATGCATCAGCTCCATTCGCAAATATCTTTCAGCTGATGTCACTAAAACACTTGTGTGTTCATTAGTACTTTCAAGACTGGACTATTGTAACTCAATTCTGTCTAGTTCATCTCAATATCTACTCCAGAAACTTCAAAAAAGTTAAAAACACAGCTGCTCGGATCATACTTAGAGTACCATTATCAGAGCACACCTCCCCGCTGCTCTGTACCCTACACTGGCTATCCATTCGATACAGAATCAAACACAAAATTTGTTCTCTGTCCTACGTTTCACTGAGGGACTCCAGTCCAAAATACCTATCTGACCTCACCTATGTGTACACACCAGCAAGAAACTTACGCTCTTCTTTTGACAATCGTATACTCATTATTCCCACTATGAAAACAAAGTCATATAGACAGCGTCCTTTTGCATATCAGGGCCCAGCAACGTGGAATGATTTGCCCACTGAACTTAGACACAAAGATACAGTGATCCCATTCAAGAGATCTCTTAAAACTCACTTATTTCGACTGCAAGAACAAACTTAAAGACCCAATAATGTTTCCTACCTTAAATATTTTTAACATGTTTTTTTATGTTTTTTAATTTCATGGTTTGTTTTTATAATCATATTATTATATATGTTTTTTTATGTTATAGGCGTTGTCTAATATTGTAAAGCACTTAGAGCTTCTAAAGATTAGGCGCTATACAAAGTCCTCATTATTATTATTATTATTATTATTATTATTATTATTATTATTATTATACTTGACGAGTGCCCTGAGGCATAATTTCTTGAGATCCAACATTGTGGTAAGTTTTAGTCCTTTCAGGGTCGCCGCATCGCGAACATCTCCTGCAATGCGTCTGGAGGTTCAGCAACAGCTGCTTTTCACCGTTGTTCGATGGATCAATCCCTCGTGTGGCTGAATACTTAATGACGCCCATACTTATTGAACGCATGTGGCATATTTCAAAATGCTACCATATTGTTTGCGTTGTTGGCGCAAGACCGAAACAGTTGTTAAGAGCCACGTGGGATCCGGCGACGTGTGTCCGTCTAGGATTATTGCGGGGATGGGACCCGGCTAAACAACTGGTTAGTTGCTGCTAGCAACCAAAAGCAGGTGAAGCACCCATCAACCATGTATGCCTAGATGCACAGGCACGACCTAGTATACTCGCAAAAGGCCTAAGTAGATCTTATCCATAACCTAACGGCCATCCAAGGACCTGCCATCAGCGAGCTCCTTTATGGCATGTTAGTTACGGGCGGAATAACACGAATCTACAAGCTGGGTCCCGCTCAATTTGCAGGTCGACCACGGGTTGGAGTTTATGGGTGCCGTGTCGTGATCCATTCAATGCTAGATGGTAGGATCCACCGCACCACCTCTCCGGTATGATCACTAGATATGTAATAAGAACTTTCAACAATTGTCGTCTGGCTTTTAGTTCTATACCTCGCAGCTTGTCGGCCTGGTGGCCATCTCCATAGAGTTTGCCTATGCGAGCGGCGATAGAACCTTCATTTCCGGCATGTCAAGTGTCTCTATATCGCTTGTCAGGTACTGTGCAATAGGTACTAAACCATTTTCAAATACACGGTTCTATTTGCCCTGTAAGGCATCCATGCACACCTGTTTTTTTTTTTTCTCTTCGGACCATGAATACTGAAATGCCGTGTGTCTAATTAGTGTGTTGATGATAGTCACCACATTTGCTATGCCCAACGACTGACAGACGCCTGCCTAGACCTACCCTTCTTCCATCACCACTCACCCTCCAAATGTCTCAAAAGGGTCTAGTTAAAACGTTGGTAAAGAAAATATGCCCAGTTTGCTTATTTTCTGTCATTCAAGAAAATATTGTAACGGAAACCACTGCGTTTGTTTTCTTTTTTCTTACATGGGTGCCCGATGTAAGCCTGATACTAAAATGAGTAAATATTATGAATATTAAGTTTTTGTTTTACACTTAGCCCTCGATTCCTTAATGGTGCTTGCTTTAACAGTAACACAATTCAGAACTTTAGGCATCGTTTTGATGTGAAGAATGTTTCCATTTCAATGAGCTATTACAGATAGTTTTGATGTGAAGAATGTTTCCATTTCAATGAGCTATTACACATCGTTTTGATGTGAAGAATGTTTCCATTTCAATGAGCTATTACAGATAGTTTTGATGTGAAGAATGTTTCCATTTCAATGAGCTATTACACATCGTTTTGATGTGAAGAATGTTTCCATTTCATCGTTATGAGTCAGATCTGTGAAACGTTCGTCTGGTCTGGCAATGTTATAGTTGTCCTGGGTCATCGGTATTTTCAAGACTGAAGCTTTATTGATACAATATTGATACAATATTGATACAGTGTCGTGCCAAAACGAAGATACCAATATATATTTCGATACGCATACACTTTTCACGGTAAAAAGTATCACCAACTTACATTTGAAAGGAGGATTTTCAGTGTATCTACCGATCCCCACAACTTTTGCAGAATGTATGCCGTTGTAAACTGTTTCTAACGCAGATAATGTCGAAACAACAGCAAATTAGCCGATAATAAGAGTCATAACCTGGAAATGTTCCATTTATTTTGGCCAATCGGCAATCTGCCATTCATGACGCCCATGTGTATGTCTCTTGAATGGATGTTTTACTAAAATGGATCATTTTGTACGAACGTTGGTGGAAAATGCGACGGTTGGAATTCTTTTTCCCAATACAGGTTATTTACATTTTTCTTGTGAGTAGTAATTACATAATTATATATCTGATGACGTATTTACTTTGGCGTGACAATGTATTAAAAAAGCTGCACAATGTGGAAATTATTTGTCGTCTGAACAAGCGTCACAATGTCTGGCCGGACAAATACAAAATGTTGACATTATCTGTCTCTTAACGACTCCCATATCTAACTCACACAGATATGTGATATCTCACTGTAAAGTAATTTTGACACAAAGATGTGTGATATCTCACTGTAAAGTAAATTTGACACAAAGATGTGTGATATCTCACTGTAAAGTAAATTTGACACAAAGATGTGTGATATCTCACCGTAAAGTAAATTTACAAAGATGTGTGATATCTCACCGTAAAGTAAATTTTACACAAAGATGTGTGATATCTCACTGTAAAGGAAATTTGACACAAAGATGTGTCATATCTCACTGAAAAGGAAATTTGACACATAGTTTAGTAAGAGCTTTCACTGCAAACGCGAATACCAAGGGCTATGTGTGTAATTGCAATTACTTGAGTTACAAACATTGTCCCTTATTATGTGGTTATTTTTTGACCGCTGTGGAGCAAAACTGTACACTGTGTAAAGCAATGGTTCTTAACCCATGAGTCGAGACCCAAATCTGAGTCGCCATGTTGTTTTGAGTGGGTCGACGAGATCAACCTTAATAATTTTAAATTTCCTACCCAAATAATGTTTTAGCATTTGATGGGTGGCGAGGCTAACACCACAAACCTAATCTATGAAGCCGCTCAAAAAGGTTCAGGACCTGAGGTGTAGAGTATAATGTTCTGTTCTTGGACTTGTTCTCTTGATTCTGTACACTCAGCCGCTCTCAAGTGTCAACGATCATCATCCAGTGTCTCACCAATTGTACGCTGATGACACCCAAATATACAAATCTAGCCACCCAACTGAAGTTGATGCTACCATCCAAGGTGTAGAGAGGTGCATTTCTGATGTGAAATCATGGATGACATGTAACAAGCTGCAGATGAATGATGATAAAACTTAGGCCATCCTGATCACAACACAAAGACTGTCTCATTCACGTCCTTTACCTCAAACAATAAATATCAGCAACACCAACATTAAATTAACACAGTCAGTACGAAACCTAGGTGTTACTCTGGACAGCACTTTCACATTGCACCCACATGTCATGAACATATGCAAGGCTGCATATCTTGAGCTGAGACGCATCAGCTCAATTCGCAAATATCTTTCAGCTGATGCCACTAAAACACTTGTGTGTTCATTAGTACTTTCAAGACTGGACTATTGTAGCTCAGTTATATCTGGTTCATCTCAATATCTACTCCAGAAACTTCAAAAAAGTCAAAAACACAGCTGCTCGGATCATACTTAGAGTACCATTATCAGAGCACACCTCCCCGCTGCTCTGTACCCTCCACTGGCTATCCATTCGATCCAGAATCAAACACAAAATTTGTTCTCTGTCCTACGTTTCACTGTCGGACTCTAGTCCAACATACCTATCCGATCTCACCCATGTGTACACACCAGCAAGATACTTACGCTCCTCTTCTGACAATTGTATACTCATTTATTTCCACTATGGAAACAAAGTCATATGGACAGCGTTCTTTTGCATACCAGGGCCCAGCAACGTGGAATGAATTGCCCACTGAACTTAGACACAAAGACACAGTGATCACATTCAAGAGGGCTCTCAAAACTCACTTATTTCGACTGCAAGAACAAGTTTAAAGACCTAATAATGTTTCCTACCTGAAATATTCTCAGCATGTTTTTTATTCTTTAATGTTTTTCTAATTTCATGGTGTTTGCTTTATAATAATATTATTATATTTTTTTATCTTATAGGTGCTGTCTAATGTTGTAAAGCGCTTAGGGCTTCTAAAGATTAGGCGCTATACAAAGTCCTCATTATTATTATTATTATTATTATTATTATTATTATTATTATTATTATTATTATCATTAAACTGGGCAAGTTAAAAGATGCAAGTTATTTAAATACGATGCAAATAGACTGTTGATGACACTAAAAATATTTTGCAGGTACGGAATTCGGAACCCTTATGACTGAATAATGACAGCAAGCTGGTGACAAATTCTGGCATCATGCTTTACGGCACCAAGCTTTCGCTGTGAAGGACACTAAAGGTCAATACACGTCTACAAAGAAAAACAACCTTTGTATCTAAATAGACGACATGTGGTTATGTGCGGAAGTAAATCGAAATTAATTTGACAACTTTGACAATGTCTTCTTTCCTAGACCAAAACTCGGATGAAAAATGTTGTGTCATATATCTAGGCAAATATATTAGGAAAATAAATGAGACAAAGTTCAAAAGTTTAAATTGAACCGTATACTTAGGATTTGAAAGCAAATTTTCTTTCTCGAGTCACTGAGTGTGTATAAAAATCCTTTTAGCAAATTTTAGTTAAGGAAAGTAATCGATGGTTGGGGAAAAACAAGATAGTTATCTTTCTATTAAGCAGAAAATGGCTGCAGTTCAATATTGTTTTAAAAACTTTCATCAATTTGCTTAATGCCCGTTTTGTTTCTCCTACTTTAAAACCAGGCGAATGGGAAAAACATACAGCTTGCTTGATGGTAAACTAGTTCTGCCATCATTAGTTTTTCAGGTTGTCAGACCACTGGAGTTTTGCCAATTATTGATTAGATGGACTGATAAAACATTACAAAGCTATCAGGATATTGTTTTCCAAATGTGTAGTTTTTGCATAGATGAGAATTACCAGATGTATGCTGAAAATATCATAATGTGTGTTCATCTCTCCAACAGTTCGAGGTAAGTTATTCCCTTTCCAGTTGCATGCCGGAGCCAATGTTAACTATTGTTTCATTTTTTCTTGTATATTTTCTAACTAAAGGCAGAAAACAATTTAGTATTTGAAGGAAACAATTTTCTAATCCTTTTATCTGTTTCGCTTCCATATTATGTTTCCTTTTATCTGTTTCGCTTCCATATTCTGTTTCCTAACAAATAACATTTCCTACATACAGTTAGTTGTATGTATGTTGAATGCGTGTGAAAGTTACACCTCACTTTTGAAAGTGTTTTAAATACAAATACCGAAGTGATTTAGTGTAGTGACCGAACATTAAGAGCAAGACATTAAGATACGGTTGTTTTACCCCGATACGTCTAATATCTCTTTGTAATTTTGTGAACAGTTCGAAATTAGGAACAAAGATTTGTGACTGGCAAATAGTACACATCAGATAGAAATATGTCGATTATTTTATATTCGTGATTTTATTTATCATCTGGAAATATTAACAGACTGAAATTGTATTCAATATATGCTTTTATGGATAAACAAATAAGAAATATGTTTCTTAACAGTCAAATGACAATGGCAAACACACATTCAAACACTTAAAATCAAATAATAACTCACCCACCCAAAAGAAGTATAACTATTAAATAATTTTTTTACAGACTATGCATTATAAGTTGTTGGCCGATTGCATCTGTGCAGTACAATATGGTGAGTGTGAGTTACAAACATTGTCTCTTATTATGTGTGAAGTATAAAATTATACTGTGTAAAGCAATGGTTCTTAACCCATGGATTAATATATATATATATATATATATATATATATATATATATATATATATATATATATATATATATATATATATATATATATATATATATATATATATATATATATATATATATATATATATATATATATAGATATATAGATATATACATACACATACATATACATACACATACATATACATATATATATATATATATATATATATATATATATATATATATATATATATATATATATATATATATATATATATATATATATATATATATATATATATATATATATATATATATATATATATATATTGTATTTGAAAGAAAGAGAAATTTAAGAAAAACATTTGTAGATTAAGGAATCACAAGATATTTCCTATATTTATTTCCTTTGAAAATTACAGGATTTTGTATGTTCTAAACAGTCAGGTGATAGAATTATAAAAAAATGTTGCCAAGTGCCTTCATCTCTGAAAATCGACGAGTCTGGAGACCAATTAATATGTGCAAAACGTTGTGTTTCATAAATGAGGTAGGTGCAGCCCAGGAATGGTTACTAAAAAATTCAAACAAGTTTAAAAGCAAGCAGATTGGATAAAATGTGCACTAGTGAGTAAATGACAAAGAAATGTTTAAAAATTTAACAGCAGACCTTCAGTGTACTGGTAAATCAAATTTTACCTTTTTAGTTTCGTCTTCTACCTTGTTTTGCTGATCTCTTGTATATTTGTTATGCTAAAGTTAATAATAACTTATTTTCCTTAATTTCTTTATTCCCACCGTCAGCGGAATCATGTACGTAGACATTCCCATGTGCACCTTACATAAAATAAATTTGGTTTGTTCTTTAAAGCAAAATAAGGACACCATATTAATAACTCATATATCCATTTTTTAAAAATACGGTTATTGCAACAGACGAGTAAACCATTAGAAAATTAATGCATCATTTTGATTGTTATGTCAATATGGATAACGAAATGAGATGATATTTTCTCCAACAGTTGAATTACATTTTTACTGCACTGATTGATCCTTTGTATAATGGATCATCAAAAGGATTACTAATCATTCATAAACCATGTGGTGTCAATTCCCATACATCACAGTTCCGTCATTCAACTTGTACTTAGTGGCACTGTAACAAAATCTCCAAGGTTGCGGAAACTTATGATGGATTGATCGCTGCGGCATATGGTGTTACGTTCGCGCAACCTTTTTTAGTACGTAGATCTTCCTGATTGTGAGCATTATTCTTAAACCCAGATCGCATTACCATGAATTAAGCTGGTCTGAAAATAGCGAAACATAGATGTCTCTTTGGCTTTCGTAACACACCATCCAGCGACCATATGGACTTGGCATTTCACCGTTTAACCAAACTTTACTACTGTAAGCTTCATCTCCTCTGTTAGGCATATGTGCTAAATATATATAAATATAATACTATCATACAGGTTAGAGAATTTTCCATTCGTAGTCTACGGAGATTCGAACCCAGGTCCGCGGGTAAAATGCACACATCGTCTTGCCTGCACACACGAACTCGTATTCCACCACGACTAGGCACACATCACCAAAATGTGATTAAACTGAATCGGAGTTATATGCACTCGTGCATAGCAGACACACTAGCATGACGACTTGTAATTAATGCTCATCTATCTACATAGTCATTCCGAATTCATATGAACAGGATTAATTATAGAGAATTATAAATATCTGTCTGGTTTATATTTATAATTCTCTCTCTCATATATCTATATATACTCTCACTGAGCACATTATATTAGTAGTTCTTTCAAACAATTCAAACTAATTGACCATCGTGATCTTGATCTTTGACCTTTTTCCTCCAAATCCCTAGTCTAGAGCTATTTTACATAAATGTCAAATTTTTTGTAACGTCTGAAGCCAATTCATCCATGGCAACATTTATCCTGAGGGATCAAACATAAAAAGCAATTTAACCGTCATTGGACATTGTGAAATTTAACTAGTACCAAACTCTCTGACCATGGCCTAGTGCCGCCTTGGTTTTTAATTTAAAGGACTTCTATTCAGTTACGGCAAGAGGGTTAGATCAATCATTGTTTGGTTTTTAAAATGCCGAATATGGATACAAGAACATTGGAAATAAAAAAAATTAACAGATTTTTGTGTTTCACACTAAAATCAAAATTAACATTTAATCGACCAGCAAGACGAGTGTATTAAAAATTTTCTGGAACGATAACAAATGTGGGACTGAATAAATGTAGAAGCTAAAATGCTACAGTTTTAGTATTAAAAAGTTAGTAAATGAAATTCAACATATGAACATCAGTTACCAGCGTCTGTTCCTCACCCAAGTTTTTGCTCATTTTATTCCATCAGCTATAGACAACCAAAATGGTTTCCATTTTCTAAATAGCAGCGAAACCAGTCTAAAAATTATGACCCTTTCTCGATCATGAGCTGCTTGATTTAAGACTGATATAACCTATTATATGAAAAAGACAACTGGATGCATCTAACATGTGCAGTCAAGTAAATAAAGGAATATAAGGGAGTGTATAGGAATTTTTATTTGATATGTATACGTACAACGAATTCTTAAGTCATCATGTATTTGTCGGATAAAGAGGTTCCACGATAATTATATCACATTCAAGCATCTATATCGGACGTGAAGGCGTCTGGTATCTTGCCTTTAGTGATGTCCTGCGTGTGTATAGACTGTTTTAGTGATACCATTCGCGATACCTAACCATGTATAGGTCAATGATTCATACGTCCGTTATTAAAAGCAAACATGTAGTATATATATTACTTCTAATTCGTTCAAGAATGTTAGGTTATTAAGTTACGTTTAATATAGAAACAGGTATTTCCCTCATAATGGATGATATCAGATAAATCGATACATTACAATTTCCTATGTAATATTATTCTTTGTTCGAAAATACTGAGGGTGTATTCCATTGGTATATTTAAAATTATTAGCAACATCCGTTTGGTACAGAACAGGGACGAAAACGTGGCATAACTTGGCCAGCAAGAGTGATTTTTAAACATTAAAGTTGAAATGAAACTGTCATATTTTATGTTCAGCAGATATCCATGCTCTTCAGCTTTGCCTACAGGGACACCTGCTCATAAAGGACATCTATTGAGAGAGAGAGAGAGAGAGAGAGAGAGAGAGAGAGAGAGAGATCTGAATTATATTTCAGTTTAGTGGTTCGGATAATTTCAAAGACTAACGTTACATTCAGTTGAAGAAGAAAAGAGATTTTTTTTCAAAATTAGCATCATCTCAGATAAAAGTGCATGTTGGAATGAAATACGTATGTAACAGATTTGTTTTGTTGCAGTGAACCAGAAATATTACCAGAAAACAAAATGCAATGCTATGAGAAACATTTCTTGTAAAATGTAAAATGTTACCATTATCATTTAAAAATTCTATGTTTGTTGGTTTTTTTTGTAATTGGAGAGAATCACTGTAGCGGATTCGCTCTCACACTCACACTCACACTGCGTGGCCATGGAGCTTTAAAATGCTGATATAAAAATTTTAGACGCACGATTTATGAACGCAATAAATAAATTAATAATAAAGTAATAGATACATCTTTGTTCAAATCGCCTGATGACATGATATCGTTTGCAGTTTAGAAGTGTATTAGGAGACTCCTTCACGCTAGCATGATCCTTTCAGATACTACTGAGGTCCCAAAACTTAATTCCAATCGTAACTGATTAATCGGAGTTTCGAGAAAAATATGGAATTTTATTACAAGGGCAAAACACCAACAATACCAATCTAGTTATCAAACTTCAAAACTACGTAAGTATGAACAACGGGAAAATCAAATCATCCTAATCAACTGACGATGGATTTACAGTGTTCGTGCTGTCCAAATCATTGATGTACAAATTCTGCTAAAACAAACTGGGGGAAAATGTGGAGACAGAATGAGACTATTAATGACGGCTACCAATTCGTTATGCTTTCTAGTTGATGAAGAGAACACTGACGATGAAATTAAAGATAGCATCAAATTATATGACACTAGTGACTATCCAAATAATATTGTGTTTTGTTTCCCATACTAGAATAAGAAGCGTTCCAGATTTTTAAAAGATGAGCTGAATGCACCTGCAGTAGTACAGACAAAGTGCAGTTGTCTGTGTATGACGACATGCTTTTTGGGGGTTGATAACGAACACGTGTTATGTTACGGATATGCGAGCATGCCAGATACAACGTATACCTAATGTACTATCATGCTATGGTCCAATGGATATCCAAGTACCATTAAAAGCTTGCTTTATTTTGTTCTACTTCAGATTTTCTCTAAGTGTTCCTCCCCATGCATCTGGAATAACAAGAATTTTACAAACGCATTTTCTCAACGATATTTGGTTGGAGTTTGTTTTGTACATACAAACACCAGTTCCAAAAGTCTATAACTAAACTCTTTTTCTTTGGGTTAGTTGCTTTCTTTTGTACATTGTCAAGAGTTCCACAGCCATCAATATCCAACAAAGTATTGGTTCCGTGATGGATATCAACAAGTAACTGTAACCGCTCATCTGTTTTATCCTATGATATATGTTTGAGCAACCATTTTATACGGTAAGTCTTGCTACGTATAAACGATGGACAGATGATAACGATGTAATGGAGAAAGACTATGTATTCCATCTCTAGTATATTCAGTGCATAGTATTTCCTGAGTTAGTTACTACACAGATTATCATGATGTGAGCCTCTTTCCGACATATTTTGTTACGAATCTAGGTCTTAAATTATGGAACGGAAGGAAAGTGAAACCAACAAATTTAAGTACAATCAACAAGCACATTATTTCTCTACAATACAAAGCGCAAGTTCAAGAGACACTTACAGTACTGTGAATTAAATCCCAAATAATCCTAAATAGCCGATTACAAGTTCAAACCTATAGACTGTTCTGAATGAATTACGTTAGTCTTGAATGTCCTGATATAGCATAGTGTCTTTGAATGAGTTCTCAATGATCCAAAGTAGTGTGTATTAATTAAAAATATTAGCACTTTATTAATTCCAATGAATATTATAAATAAATAATTTCTCTTGAATTTTGTCTGATCTCAGCAACACAACAGCAAACTGTGGTCATGGATTCCCACAAACTGATATATGGATTATTTGTTTATCAAATCCATATTTATGCACATTTTCTCGTGGACTACATGTTTATAGAATGTGATGATTTCCACCTTTTAAAAAATAGTCTAACTGAAAATAAAACTGACTTTGAACTCGTTCTACGTAAAAATTATGTTTCCAAACTAGTCCAAGGGAAGCTTCCATTCTATTTCTAAACAAGACTGGACCTTGAATGCTATGAAATTGGATGTTATGTAAACATTATATTTATAACTTACAAATCATGGGAAAAGTTAACCACACAATATAATATACGTACAATTTAAAGAGTGTTACGTTTCTAGGTCTATTAATATGTAAAAGAAAGAAGTGAAACCAGCAATTTAAGTAAACTCAACAAGTTATTTATTTCTTTACAATACAAAGTGATAATTCAAGAAACACAGTGTCATGAATTAACATCCAAATAATAAAAAGTATTGAATGTTCTGAACTAATTCCAATAGTATTGAACGTCCTGGTATATTGCAATGATGCAATGCAGAATGTCTTTGAATGAGATCACGATAAACTCAGACTAGTGTGTATTAGTCCGATAGGCACTGAGCATTTCAATACTTCGAATGAACATTTTAAATAAAGCATTTCTCTCAACGTATCTCTGACAGACTGATATAAACAGGAATTCATTATTTGTTAACAAATCTCGAATTATACACGTATTCTCTTGACCTATAACGTAGTTCGATATGAAGATTTCCAATGCAGAATTCTAGTCTTACTGTAAGCAAGACTTATCTAAAACTCTTCAATGTTTACAACTTACAATCATGGAGAAACGTAAGCTATGAAAAACATTTTCTTTACAACTTACGACCATGAGAACAATTAAGCACACAATATAAATTAAAAATACATAACACAATGCGTTAAACATAATTGATTTTTAGCTGATTGTCTTGACACAACATTCATACACATTTCGTGAGCATGTACATTTTTTTTCTTCTTCTGATCTGCACTGGATATCAACGTGGCTAATATAAACGTCTAGACTGGTTTGCTTGTGTAATGTGTAGGTATCAGTCCAGATAGCAATTCTTTTAATTCGGCCTATTTTATATTTTCTCTTTCTCCTAATTAATTTGTTGTCATAACTAATTGATATTCGTATCGCAACTGTACTTTCATGATCGTAATAAAAATGTTTTACATCCTGTTCTTTGCTATAAATTTAATCCGTATGAAAATATTAGAAAATACTGCATGCTGGAAACGTTGATCTTGGCTAGCAACTTGTTATTTGTGCTGATGCTGTTTCTTTTCAATGTTTCCGTTATTAAATACAATTTTATATCTATACTTTTTATAAGATTTAGAGTTTATAATTTATGCTTGAAGTCATCAAAGTAGCACGTTTATTCATTTGAATGCAATTCTTTCAAAACACCCTTATGCCATCCAAATCTTGTAATTAAATGGACATTATTTCTTAATATTTGTATTTTTCTTTTTTT
Organism: Sinohyriopsis cumingii; assembly: GCA_028554795.2. Taxonomy (NCBI): domain Eukaryota; kingdom Metazoa; phylum Mollusca; class Bivalvia; order Unionida; family Unionidae; genus Sinohyriopsis; species Sinohyriopsis cumingii. Next base: position 152,015,310 of record CM068824.1, read on the forward strand.
GTGTTACGTCCTAAAATATATGTAAGACACCTTCATGGTGTTGTTTTCAAGTTTAAGATATGAAATATTTATATCATCTCTCTGACAACAGTTGACTTCACTACACTGTAGATTTGTGACATTACTTATGATTTTTAAAAATAAAATTAGTGTTGTGTTTTGCACAACATTGACGTTTACTAATTGTCTTTATAGCATGACACGTACAGTCAGTTTTAATTTTAGATATTTTAGGTGATACAGTGGTAGTGGTCTAGTTATTACAATGATTCTTTAGTCAACCAAGTTAGTGCTGATATGGTGATTGCTAATTTTGATATTAGCAGCAGAAGTAGTAGTAGCATTAGCGGTAGAAGTAGTAGCAGCATTAGCAGCAGAAGTAGTAGTAGCATTAGCAGCAGAAGTAGTAGCAGAAGTGTAGTAGCATTAGCAACGAAAGTACGTGTAGCATAAGCAATGGTAGTGGTAGCAGAAGTGTAGTAGAATTAGAAGCGGAAGCAGTAGTAGCATTAGCAGCAGAAGCAGTAGTAACATTAGCAGCAGACGTGTAGTAGCATTAGCAGCCGAAGTAGTGGTAGCATTAGCAGTAATAGTAGTAACATTAGCAGCAGAAGTAATAATAGCATTAACAGTAGTAGCAATAGCAACAAAATTGGTAGTAGCAATTGCAGCAAAGTGTAATAGCATTAGAAGCAGAGTTTTATAGCATTTGCAGTAGAAATAATAGTAACATTAGCAGTAGAAGTAGTATTAACATTAGCAGAATAAGTAGCAGTAGCATAGCAGCAGAAGCGTAGTAGCATTATCAGCAGATGTGTAGTAGCATTAGCAGCAGACGTGTAGTAATATTAGCAACAGAAGTACTAGTAGCATTAACAGCTTAAGTGTAGTAGCATTAGCAGCAGATGTGTAGTAGTATTAGCAGCAGATGTGTAGTAACATTAGCAGCAGTAGTGTTGACATTAGCAGCAGAAGTGTAGTACCATTGACAGCAAAAGTGGTATTAACATTAGCAGCAGAAGTGTAGTAGCATAAGCAGCAGAAGTAGTTTTAACGTTAGCAGCAGAAGTAGTATTAATATTAGCAGCAGTAATAGTAGTAGCATTAGCAACAGACGTATAGTAGTATTAACAGTAGAAGTAGTAGTAACATTAGCAGCAGAAGTAATATTAACCTTAGCAGTAGAAATGTAGTAGCACTAACAGCAGACGTGTAGTAGCATTAGCAGCAGACGTGTAGTAGCATTAGCAGCAGTAAAGTAGTAGCATTAGCAACAGATGTATATTAACATTAGCAGCAGACTGTAGTAACATTAGCAGTAGACGTGTAGTAGCATTAGCAGCAGAATTGTAGTAGCATTAGCAGCAGACGTGTAGTAACATTAGCAGCAGACGTATAGTCGTAGCATTAGCAGCAGATGTATATTAATAGTATCATTAGCAGCAGTAGTAGTAGTGGCATTAGCAGCAGAATCAACAGCGGTACCAGGATTGGTGGGAATATTGGAGATAACACTGAAGAAAGTCACTTCTCTGTGTTTTTCGATAAATGACTACATAATTTTGCCTGTGAAGAAGAGAACAACCGACATACTACGTGTTAATTATAATTTTTGACATTTAGAAAATGCAAAAAATGCAAAAATAATATTGAAATAGAAGAAACTTCATGTGAAGTATTCATTGCTTAATTTGAGTCATTTACATTTGATTTATGGTTGGCATGGGTCGGTACTGAACCGGCGACCCTTGGATTACGAGTCCGACACCCTATAAGTTGAGTTACTTTGGTTTCCTCGTAATGTACATAAGCAACTTGAAACAACTACTAGTTTGCAACAAATAACTAGAGAATACTTTTCGCACACACACACACACACACACACACACACACACACACACACACACACACACACATACATACATACATACATACATACATACTTACATACATATTGTTTATGACGAATTGTTTCTTGATTTATTTGTGTTGACTGTTACTGTGCATATCGGTCAAACGTCATGACAGAGGACGGAAAATATTATATTGACCTCAAATTTGATCAAGGAGGTGATATCTTTGAGACGTAATGTCGATATCTTCCCCGTAAACATGACCCCACCTTGATTTGTAATTACCACTTATACAGAGATTTTTGTATGTGTGTGTGTGGGGGGGGGATCGCAAACTGGACAAATATCTGTCTTCCATTTCCCTCATGTATCTTTAAAATGCAGCAATGCTTAGACCCATTTAAAGAGACCAATTTAGATGTCATTTAAACACATTGTTACATGACTGTAACATAACAGCCATTATAATTATTACAATTTGCAAATGTATTACTTATAGAGGTTGTTACGCTGCACTGTCATTATGTTGCTTGATCTTATTAGTTCCTTCAGATAGCTACCGATCAACAAGCCCAATCTAGTCGAACTTCAAAACCTTTCAGTTGACCTTTTATCTCTTTACTCAGTGTCTATCCAAAATAGCGATCACCGCATACATGCAAAGTAACGGAAATTCCTTACAGCGACTGAAAAGTAGGTCAGTGCGCAATAACCGATTTAAAATTTCAACAGCTAAGAAAGTGTCACGTCACTGCAGATGTCAGAAAAATGACGTGTCCCTTTGAGTCGTATTTGATAGTAATGCGTGTGTTTGGCAATTTTACTTATTTTGGTTCATTTTGATTCGCTATGTCATGTCCTCGTCTTTTTGTGTTTTTTTATAGTTCTCCAAGGTATAACTGTCAGAGTTGAATGCTCTAGAATCAAAAGCTCACTTTAATAATCAGCTATAGTGCATTGTAGACCATGTTACGTGTTCATTGTGGTAAAGGATCTTAATTAATATAATTATGTTGGAAGACAAACGTAACAAGTTCCGGTTTATTTTGAAAACCGATCACTTCTGTTTAGGCATTACAGGATTGCGAATTACAAGCAAGATTTAGTTACCTCCAAAACTGATGAGCTTTACAACGTGAAAAATTACGCACCTCCGGAAGTGACGATTTCATAAAAGAAGTGCTCCAATAAGCATAGGTAATTTTACGCTTTAGAAAAACACATTAGCACACTTTTTGGAAATTATTGTGCTTAGCTTAAAATTAAATTAGATTGACTTCAGTAAGTCACGGAAATTAAGAACGTAATGGTGCCACGTGTTTGGAACTAATTTGTTACTCTTAACATACAGACGTGACCTCAGAGTTGATCGGCGTAGCGATAATATCCAAAATTGGATAGTAAATCGCCAGATAGCAGAGTCGTTTATTTAGCGACTATGACGAAAACTGGTTAGAAGAAAATGTTATGACATTACATAGTTGTGTGAAATAGGCATACCGCTTGTCTATTGTTTTGACTGATGCAGAATCGTTAAATATTGTAGACCATATTACGAAATTATGTTCAGGATTTTTTTCTTCAAAGTAACGATATTCAGCCTTTAAGAACTATTTAGCCAATATGTGTGATGAAAGTTTGGAATAGATAGTCATATAATAAGGACTGGTCATTTAAAATATTGTTAGGATTTCGTCTATATTTTTTTTTTTTTTGCTTTTTAGCCAACATGTAATATCGTCACCTTTACTCTCTATCTGCATTTAAAATTTGTTTCTTGTCGCTGACTGGTGTTTTTAAATATTTTTTGCAGCCAATCGATGAACAAGTTACGAGATTGTTCGCAGTAGGGAATGATTCTAACAAGTGGGGTTTTCTAATGATGTCAGTGGTTTTACACCACAAGACACCATTTTAACTGACTAATTTGCAACTGACTTTAATCTCAGAATCAGACTCCTTTTTTCTGCAAGTACTAAATACTACGAACTTGCCCATAAAATGAGAAAACATATCCAAGTTGCTATTTGCAATATTAAATATCACAAAATGACCTTAATGGCATTGCGAAAAAAACGCGATTCACTCTCCATTTCAGGCAGACGTGAAAATGAAATTGTTTTATGCAGAATGGACCCGATGCGCCTTTCTGCATTTCGCGAAAGATGAAAAATGCAGGAAGGAATCGTGGTGATTCAGCGGTAAGCGTGCTGGATTCTCGACTGAAAAGGTGCAGGTCTGAATCATTCTCTCGCACCAAGCTGGGTCGAGTACCGTGGTATGCCCTTGAGCAACCCACTTTACTCCAATTGCATTGTACTTCATAACATACTTAGGCTGCTTTGCCGTAAAACATCATACCAAAACAAAGCACACGTGCAATATATATGGTTTCCCAATGATCCGTTGGAGGTCTTGTACGTTTTAGGTCTGACTAGTCTCAGAATCGTTGGGGGGGGGGGGAGGGGCTTTACCGATCAATGCCATCTCACAAATGCCTTCGTTGGGTTCGAGTCTCGAACTCGGACAATGTGTGCATGTGAAAGCTCCCCTACCGGGTTTTTAACAGGCTCTTCCTCCACTAGTTATACTGGCCGCACAATATAGCCTTTCTTTTGGTGAGAAATGTGGTTAAACGCCAGAACAACAACAACAAATCTCACAATCAGGGGATGACATGTATCTCATCGTGTAAATCGAATTGACAAAAACTGGCTTTTGTTTTTAGCCTTGTCATAAGATCTCTAATCCACGAGGAAAATAAATGTGACATACAATAATTAATGGACAAACGCATTTCTCGCACGAAATATTTGCGTATTAATATCAGGTCAAAGCAGTCGTATCTATTTAAACTGTTACAAATGGAACATACATGCAAGCCTTTCTAAAGATCGTTGGAGATATTGCTCTTTAGTATGCGAAGAAAGTAAAGCTGTGGAATTACTTTTTGTTTCTTGCCCTCTTCATTACCTTAGTCAAATACTCAATAGAAACACCAGTTGTTACTAATGAAGACAATTTCAAATTGGTAAGGATAATGTATATACTTCTATTTATTATTTATTTATTTTTTATTATTATATACAACGTACATAATTCAACAGAACTTGCCAATACAGATGAAAGTACGACGGAAACCTGCGTAAACCTGAATGTATTGTGTTACATTGGTCTAGCCAAAAGTCCAAATCACTTCACTTAACAAAATAATAAATGTAACGAGCACAGATGATGGAAAGAAACGAATAAGAATCATTACATACCTACCCAGCTGAAATGTTGCTGTGGTTAAAGAGACATTGTGCTCACCAAGCATCCATGCAATGTAATTATACCTGAAAATTATACTATATTTGCATTCAAGTACAACAATTTGCATTTTATAAGCACTATTCCGTGACAAACATTTCAGATCCTGTACCCCCCAAAAAAAGACTGCATGAGCATAACAATTTAACTTGTTTAACATTTGAATAAATTTGATCTTCTTAAACGTGGGTGAATAGTACTTTGGACAACTTGTATATGTTTTTTCGTTTGCATCTCTACATGCCTGACAAATCTGAAAAGTTTTGAAAGATTTGAAAATTGATCTTTATGTATTGTGGAGGCTGGAGGCTTACCTTAATTTTTCCGCTTAATCTTGCGACAATGGGGCCAGGTATAAATCGTTGTAAACTGCTTCTTATGATGCGAAAACAAGCTTGCAAATAGTTAGCTTAGATAACTTAAAAAATTTATGTATTTTACCTAATGATGGGAATTTATATTTCCTCCGTACTTGAGCGAAATTTTCTTTTATTAAGGATACTAATTGTTTATGTTTTCAAATAACGCAGAGTTCGATTCCAGAAATGAACCATTACGTATCTAACGTTGAGAAAATCACAGTCTTGATTTCGGTTCAAGACATCAGCGATAACGTGGTCATCGGAAAGAGGGGTTATACCTCAGGCACTGAAATTTCTACCAATTCGTTTCTTTTAAATTACAAACTAATTAAAAACTAATTGAAATCCCATTTTCAAAATTTAGAAAATTATTCTCTCAATCTCCACTTTCTTGATCATTAATAAAGCAATACAATATTCTTCATTTTAATCAAATATTTCCAAAATAACATTAAAGTACCTTTTATAGAACAAAAAAAATTAAAATGTCTGAAATATATATTTTCAGAATTGTTTAATTTACTTAAAATTATCATATGTTCTACTATTTTACCATCGCGACAAACCTGATCCCAAAACAGAAACTGATAAAGTATTTTCATTTTGTATTAGGATGAGGCACCGATCGATTATTGTTTCAATGTGTGATTTCATCTGTTATTGGTCACTTAAAGAAAGTAGCCTCCACGATGCTTTACAATGATCAACCCCCCCCCCCCCCCAAAAAAAAATGGATGATTAGTTCACTGAGAAGAAACGAAAATACGGACTGGTTTGCGCTTCACGCCACAATTATCTCGTTTCCATTTGTTGATAATGATGGACCTTAACCCCAGATTTTATTAGTATGTATCATCAAGCCCATTTCTCCAAATCTGGAATAAGTCTGTTTGAACGACATATCTCCATACAATTTCTGCATATTAAAAGAAATGAATATCCTTGAATATTTGGCCATATGATGACGTTGGGAACAACTGAATGGATGTTATGCACATGAAAACTTTTAGAAAACTCTCTCGAAGAATGCCACACATTCGATCTCTAATTCCTTAAAATTTAATCTGACGGAATTAGCTGTTTGTAATATGGATATCGGGGGGAATCCTGTTATTTTATTCTTCTTGCATAACTTCACATTTCTGGATAATATATTTTCCCTCAGAACTATATGGAAATCCATTAGTTAATATAATGATGTGATTTTACTTTCGTTTTCAATGTTGTTCGCAGATCCATATGATCATCTTTGTGGCATATAACACTCAACAGACTTTCAAAAATCATGGCTCCAGCAATCGGTTTATCACATTTGCTTTGCATCGTTTCAATGCACGCTAGATTTATTCCCAAAGAGTGCCATATTTACAAGTGTCAAAATTGTGAAATTTACTACGGCTGATGCTGCATCGTGCCATTCGTTTATATCGTACTTGTTTCAAAACTTGAACGGAATGGCACACTTCACAATTTATGTCAGAGGAAATTGACCCCATGACCGGCGATTATTAACCTTTCAGTGTAAGCATAGAAGAGATCCCTGTCCTTGCATGGTGACAGGCCTCGTTTCAAGCCGGTTGTCACTTGATTAAATTGTTTTTGATACAGCTGCAGTGTTTACCTCTTCCACAGTAAAGTGTGCCACTTAAAACCGCTTGACACAGCCTCCATTGTTCGACCTCTTGGATATTCACTAGTCTCGACAAACAGGTATAACGTCCTGGAAAAAGCCAAACATTTTTCAGTGCGGTATTTCATTGCTGCTTCTGGTGATCGTCTGATGGCTTCTCATTGTCCTGAGGTAATCTGAGCCGTATACATGATTTCGAATATAGCTAAATGATTTTAAAAAAAATTGAAATAGGATGGAATGTGTTTCAAGTGGACCAGTATTACTATATACATGAATGTATAAGTGAATGTATATTTCGTTATTCCTTGTAACACGACCGGCCAATAAAATAAATGCAGAATGAATCACCCAGTCTATTTTTGCATATAACTCATTTTATATATATATATATATATATATATATATATATATATATATATATATATATATATATATATATATATATATATATATATATATATATATATATATATATATATATATATATATATATATATATATATATATATATATATATATATATATATATATATATATATATATTACTCGTGTATCCCCATTTATATTATATTACTCTTGTATCCCCATTTTGTATCCAGATTTCCTCACTAATAACCTTGAATATTTGGTATGTGATTGATGGGCATAATTTTGATTGTTGAGTATACAGTTTGCCGTACTTCAGATGTGCATGCCAGCTCCGTTTGGTCATTTTTACTACTGGACTTCAAATGTACACTCATTAAAAACTGGCAAATATTTTGTTTACTTGCGACTTCTTCATAATTCATTTATTGTACCTTCAGAAGCTGTTTTTGCCTACACAAACCAAATTAATGTTCTCTATCTAACAACTGCTACCGTTAGGACAATTTGGAATAGTTCAAGCTCATTTTCGGGCACACGGGTACCGCCCTTTTCACCTGTTGTGTGATTTAGATGGTGCACTATTTCCATCATTACCACAGGCGATGAAATTTCAGTCACATTGCAGGAAAGTATAAGATAGAGGTATTCAACATTCACTCCATTGTGCGTGTTACAAATGCAAACAACTTCACTTTACAAGGGAACCTCCTTTCGAAGCCCGTAATAACTGCAGAGTTGGACCTAAATAGAAACACATTTGAATGCTGCTTCTGAAAAACTGCTCAACAAATGTGACCAATCTTTACTGGCATACTTGTTTTTTCAATCATGCCAATCAACAACTAAACGTAGAAAAATAATCCACACCGCTTTTACTGGATGGAAAAACTACTGAACAAAATTTCACCAAATTTTAAATGTGGTGTCCCGACACAGAATCTTTCAATACTGCACAACTGATTCTGTTGTGAGATCGAATTTGGATGAAGATACGAAAATTAAAGAAACTTTAAAATAATTGCTTTCATAACATATAAAATCAACAGCATTGGTAGAATTTTTTCTGTCGTTTCCAGTACCATCTCTAGCCCACAATTTATAACAGCTATCATTGATTCGTATGCTCGTATTCAATCAGTTTATGCATGCAACATTTATTTCAGCGCTTTTTTGTCTTAAAGTCAGCCCCCCCCAAAAAAAAAAAAATATTTCTATATATATATATATATCATTCCAAGTCACCTGGAGGTCTTAATCATTTTTTGCAAGAATATCATCATCACTACCATAAAGGTTAACGCAAATAATTATTCTGTTTCCTGGAATCAAATTTCACACCGTGACAGGCTTTTGACTGGAAATGCTTCTCTAAATCATTAAGATATAAAGATTTCACCCTGCCTTACTACCACACCAACATGCCAGGACATAATTTTACCAGATATAAACCTAATTACATTCAGCGATTTACCATCAGCGTTGTTTAAAACCAATTGTTTTCCAAAGCCTTCACTTAAATAATATGTCGAATGTCATTTTGAGATCGGCTTTCTTCTTGCATTAAATATTTCTACAAGTTGCATGTAGGAAAAAATTAACAGGAGTGGACTATCCTTGTATAAAGACCAGACAGACGTTCCTTTATTATATTGGTCCTCTCTTAACAGTCTGATGATTTTACATTTAAAATTGCTCATGACAACTTTCAAAAGAGAAAGAAAAACTTCAATGATGTAATCGGTCCTTAGTTCGAGATAATATTTTTATTACCTTTATATTTATATATTGTCTGTGTATCTCTTAGTAGCAGACCTATTATTTATTCTCATTTTCAGTAGATCATGTTGCATTGTAATTATGATTTTAATTTTAATCAAAACGTTGATTCTGATCTTTTGAAATATTTATAAAACACATTAATACCTATATCCGGAGAACGTTTCTTTTCTCCAACATAATTAAGTGCTTTCAAATACTGATTTGATCTAACTTGCATGGGTTTTCTTAGTTTACAGTTTATTCTAGCCTTGCAAATGAACTTAAGTTGTTTCGGTTTTGTTTGGGTTTTTTTTTCTTTTCTATTGTTATTATATATTTGGTTTAGTTTTTGTATTTATTTTGTTGTTTTGGGGGTCTTTTTTGTTTTGTTGCTGTCGTTTATTTTTGAAAAAGTCGCCTTGCCTGCTTTAGATCAGTTTATGACTCCAGTGTTTGCGATCTTTGGACTAAATTATGCATATACATAGCACTTCTACATTCATTTACACACCATTTATATTGCGTATACTTAACTTCACTAATTTGTTTCTCTAAAGCTAAGTTTTAGTCGAAATTTAAATACACTGGAGATTAAACTACAAAAGTTCATTAAACATAATCATTTATTACAAGTTTAGTAAGTCTGTTCTTTGCTCCGTCAATATTATTTACCACGCTTTTGCTTTTTGTCTTCTTCTATTTTATAAATACTTGACACAACTGAATTCTCTCTTCAAATTATTTTCTATATGAAATGAAAAACACCGATTGAATAATGTCAAAATTTATAAACAACTAATACATATATTTTGAAGTATCCCGTCCTCTGCGTATCTATGAAAGCTGTTAGAAAAATCATGAAAACTAGATTCTCAAATATTTCTCATTCAGATGTCGAAAAGTATTTTAGGAATTAATTCGGCTGTGATCAATACGTTAATATACACTTTACCTTTCTTAAGAAACATTTCCATTGCTGACATTCATTAAAACGTACATAGGATCGTATATATTTTTAAGATGAATGTACAATGTTCTCTACTCGATATAAAATACATAGGCACTGATTATAATGTCAATATCACGACTGTACAGGAACTACTTGCGGTGTACAAAAGTGAACGTCTTCATGATATTGACTCCTATGTACAAACGTGAAGTTCTTCATGTTTATATCCCAGTAGACAAAGGTGAAATTCTTCCTGCTAATGCTCAACAGATTGTCTGCATTTTATCCGTCATCGCCAACCAATAAAATGCTGAAACACGTGACAAATTAGTGTCAATCAAATTAGTAATTAAGATACTGGAATTCCAATAGCAAAATGTTTGAGGATCAGCTGTCTTTCATCTTCCTTGGAATTACCGCATAACTGCGCGCATCTTTGATTACGACGATGTCCAATTTTAACAAATTGTAAGTTTTGAAACTGTATTTGATGTCTTGTGATTAAATTAATGAATTACTGGTATTCATTTGTAATAGCTATGGTCAGATCGTGTTCATTGGTTAAATGTTATGAATATGTCTCATTCAAGCAACTAACGGGCCCAAGAAACATTTTCTTACTGTAGCATAACGAATTTTTAAGGCATTCTTAAATACAAATGGAGTTACGGTGGACATAAGCGAACAATATTGAATATTATTGATGGTTACGGAGGTACTCGGTACCATTCTTTGAGAATTACAGTAGCTCTCTGCCCCTGGTAGATACGTTCATATCAACGGGCTACGTAGATATATTTTAAAAAATTTTAAAAAATAAATATAAATATAAATCTCGTATTTCACGAGAAAAGAGCTCTATCTATGGATTACTTTTAGTGATACTGGAACCATCAGACAAAAAAAATGTAGACAATTCCGTTTAAATTACCGTGTTGAAAGTTATCTTCTCGCTTCCTGTCTTGCTAGACTAACAGATTGTATTATCCAAAGAAACAGTTATGCAAACTCCTTATTTGCTTTTGCTGTACGAGAAAGTAAATATTTGTTTCAGATACTTTCATTGACATAGAAACATTCTAATTGTATATTAGGACAGAATATAATGGACTATTTTTTGTAGTCATTTAGTTGATTCTGATACTGATCTCCTGTTCTACTTTCCTTTTCTCTCCTGAGTTAATGTTCTCATAGTTCACGCGTAAGAATCTACTACCCTCCATGATTTCAACTGTCCTTTAAACGTTCCTACAGTAATAAGTGTTAAGAATTAGGTCGTTTAAGTTTTGTAGCGTCCATGTCTCCATTTCTTGCAGCGTATATTATGTAAATGAATTTAATGAACATCTCTCGGTATTTTTTAATGTATAGCACGCTCATCATATAAAACTGAAGGCTATGTATGCAGTATACTCTATCGCATATTCACGTGAATAATATGTGAAGAGGATTTGATTTTACAAATATTTTGTCGTCTTCAGCTGTTGGATGGTGTTTCAGCCTTATTTTAATTATCAACTAGCGCGCCTGCATTAGATTATGCATTAATGATATTCGATAGTTAACATCGCTTATTTTATTACCGTTTTAATAAAAGTATCTTTGATACTAAGCCAAGCAACCGATAACATATCGTCTGCTACCTGAATATCAAAAGCCTGCTGTATTAATCACCATGTCGGCGCTTTTTGTATGATTGTTTGGTTGTAAATTTGTTTCCAAAATTACTCTTGTAATATGTGTGTAATGTGGATAAATTAGATTCAACCCTTTCCTTTGCTCATTTCCCCTTCAAATTGTGGTCAAGAGGTCCCTTCATCTCTTCACCGCCTAGAACATATAATTAAAACCTGTTGAGAGTCCTTTCTCCGCGCTACGCTCACTATAGCTGATCCAATTACTGGCCATTATTACCAATTTTCCGCAGAGATTTGACGGAGATTTCATATTAGATGTGAAATAGCCAAGGAGGTCTATACGGACTTTGTGTTATATGATAACGAATTTCATCACCTGTTTGTAATTAACATTGAGATGGCATGACCATAAACCTCATTGAAATAAACCTACAACAGAATATATATATATATATATATATATATATATATATATATATATATATATATATATATATATATATATATATATATATATATATATATATATATATATATATATATATATATATATAGATATATATATATATATATATATATATATATATAGATATATATATATATATATATATATATATATATATATATATATATATATATAGATATACAGATATATACATATACACATATATACCTATACACATATATACATATACATATATCTACATATACATATATCTACATATACATACATATACATACATGTACATATACATACATGTACATATATATATATATATATATATATATATATATATATATATATATATATATATATATATATATATATATATATATATATATATATATATATATATATATATATATATATATATATATATATATATATCTCTCTCTCTCTGTGTGTGTGTGTTAACCATACTATCACCGTTTACATGTGTATCATTGGGAACAGCGAAGTAAATAGTCAGTCCCACAAGCTATGGATTAAGCTCGAAAGAAGCGTGACCCCCTCGAACCAATCAAGAACGCACTTGACAACTCTACCAGCACTTTGTTTATTTCAAATTGCCAAGATATACCTGACTTTGAAGCATTTATACGCATGTTATGGAGACGCAGTGTGATTCCAAGTCAGAAACATCGGTGTTCTATCTTTTAGGCGTTTAATTTCATCGTTGAATAAATTAATTGATGATTGAAACGTTGGTTTTAGAAATAAAACATTCTCCATATTTTAATTTTAAATGTAAACACTGAGGGCCAAAGTTGACCTTTTATTACATCTTTTGCAATTTTATTATTAATGGTTTGTACTGAACAAAGCTTTAATTAACCTCAACAATTAATCATTTGGCAAATATACTGATATGTTCGCCAAACTTTTATTGTTGTTGTTGTTGCAATATATCGTCAGAAAACTTGGAAACAGATTAAACAGAAATCGTTTTGTGGAAATGTTGCAATGTGAACAGTGTATGTTAAACAAATTTGATGTGAGCTCCACGTTTGAATAAAAATATATTCCCAGTAATGATACAGACGATGTTTTTTACTTGCTGGTCATTTAATGTTGACCTATTGAACTACTTCTGCTTGTGACTTTGAATTTTCTGATAAAAATAATCAACTAAGTGATAGGTCAAAGAAGATAGAGAAATCATTTTTTTTTTTTTACACCCAAGGACATGCGGATGAATTAAAGTCCATCAACAAAATGTCGACAGTATATTATTCGTTTACTTAGACAAATTGGAAGCGCGCCAAACTGTTTCTTGACGGTAGTTGTTGTTATTTTGGGGTTTAGCAAAATTAGTCAGCGCAAGCTAGGCTAATTCAGTTCCCGTAGTAAACCTATACAAACACCATGCTATTAAAATTTAATTAATATTAAATATTTGTATGTTCAAAATCAATCCAATATTCATCAGTATCCAATATATTTTGCGGAATTATTTGGATTTACATGAGTTTGGGACATGTGTTTTCAATTCCGCACCTACGAATAATGTGCTAGTTTTAGTAATGATCAGGTGCTAATTTCAGTAATGAGTTTTCCAACGTCAAGAATGTAAAAGGACTGAAATTCCACAAAGAGAACATCGACACTATTTTTTCAGTTGCAACTATGAGTTCTCAAACGATCGTTTTTAAGAAATTTTACTTTTATTATCAATCAATCCTAGCCAGCCAAACCCATATAAATTCTATAAAGTCTGCCCTACCTTGACCCATTTCTAGATTGGTTCCATTCTTCCATATAATTAATTAGTAAATAAAATTAGTAACATGACTCCTACAGATACGACTAGTAGTTAGAGCGTCCACCTCGGATGCGGGAGGTTGCGGTTTCGAACCCGGGCCGAGTCATGCCAACGACTTTATAAAAAATGGTACTTGTAGCTGTTTCGCTAGGCGCTCAGCATTCAGAGGTTGTGTTAGGACTGGTCGTCCTGGTTTCAAGACAATGTGACTGGGTGGGACATCATGCTACATGTCAGCGGCATGATGCCCCAGTGCAAGACATCACTATAAACTGCCACATCGCAGACATCGTAGCGATATGACAGAATTCGTTTTTTAAGCTACTTAAAAAAATCCAACACACACACACACACACACACACACACACACCTACCTAGAGGTACATATTGTGCCTTCAGACTGCATTGCTACTACCGTCGAATCGACACTTGCTATTTACTAGTCATGAACTATAAATGGTCCAAATACTGGGTGAATTACCATGTTTACAATACGTTTATACGCCTCAGATTACCTGTACAGTGCATTAAACGCTTTCGCAGTTTATACGCCAGCCTGGAGTTAAATTTGTTGCACAATAAAGAATCACGTGCTTACATAACCAAATAAACAATGTACTCCCATAATCGCATACCTGTCAGAATTTCATGACAATATTGATTGTAATAAGCTTTGGGCATGGATTAAATTGTATTCATGAATGCTATTAATGGAACATGCAACATTTATTTTTAGTTTTTAATTTATTTTTATGGTGAAATTGTTGATTGCTCCAATCGCATTAAATCGCACGTTTTCATGATTTAAACCTGCCTAATTGATAAAAGCATTTCGCGAAATAATCCACACGTATTAATCAAGTGCACCTAAACGTATGTAAATTCTTTTGGCCATTTAGAACACTTCTTCACTGCCAGCAACTATTGTAAGCAATAATAAAAATGATAGGATAAGAGAAATAAAATAATGTTTATCAATAGCATACTTTTCATTACATATTAATGAGTGCATTGGTGATTTTTTTGTGTTTTTTGGGGGGGGGGTTTTGTTGTTTTTTTTTTGTTGTTTTTTTTGGGGGGGTATTCTTAATAACTAAATAGTTCATTGATTTAGTGAGTAATTAATGAGTATATTTGGGTTTTTAACAGCTAAAGAGTATATTGTTTTTTTTTAAACAAGTTAAGAGAATATTCGGGGTTTTAATACCGAATGTGTATTCTCTGTTTTTGATTAACTAATGAGTATATTGTTTGGAATGACTAAAGAGCATATTGTTTTCAGAGTAACTAAAGAATATATTGTTTTTGAATAATTTTAGAAGGCATTGTTTTTTAATAATTTTCGAAGGTATTGTTTTAATGAATATCTAAAGAGTATATTTTGTAATAACTTGAGGGTATATTGTGCGTTTGAATAACTAAAACGTATAGTTTTCTAATGACTAGTGAGGATGTTGTTTTTTGAATACATATGGAGCATACTCTTTTTTAATACCTCAAAAGTATATTCTTGTTTGAATAACTAAATAATATATTGTGTTTTTGAATAACTAATGTTTATATCGTGTTTCTGAGTAACTAACGAGTATTGTAATAAATATGGAGTATGCGCATTTGGTTATTGCGCCCGTTTTAAGAAATTCTTAGATTTTTGTGATTCCTTCTCTGATTATTGGAATTCGGTGCAACAGAAATATTCCTTTGCCCGAAATAATTAGCCAATTACTAGGAGCAAACGTCACGGAGTAAAGTGTTAGTGGACATTTTTATAAAGACGAGAACAGATCTGCTGATTATTAGATAATATCTAATTTCTTTCCTGTTCATTTCGAACATACGATATTAAACTTTTTACGCGTGAAATACCCTAACATAAACTACATGTTTGACTCAAAAAGAGGTCATTTTCCTCACGTTTTTGTAAATTCTAAAAGATTAACAATATACACGCTTTTGATACACATAAATGGAGATACAATTTTAGATCTTGTATAAACATCATATTAAACTGTCGTTTGTGATAGCCAAAACAACTTGAGAAAATATTGTAAAATACTTCTGTAAATGACTGAAAGAAAGCACTTGAAACTCTCAGCTGAAGAGTATCGTACTTCATGATTCTAATTGAATTTTTCGTCTATGTCTAAGTGTTGAAGATTGTAACTGACACATAGCCTGTGTTGACTCTTCTCATCTTAATTGCTTGTGTTATGCTGTTAGATATCGAAATTCAAAGAAGGAAAATACTTACTCGAGGGCCATCCAAACGATATACAACACTACTACTACTACTGCTGCTACCACTACTATGATCTTATTAGTGGTAGGCATCCCCCACCCTCCAAAAAAACATCGGCTTCCAGGTTTCCAAGAAAACTACTGAACCTCGATTTTTTGTTTGTTTTTGTTCATTGTAAAACGTGACAATAAACTGTACGGATGACATTTGCTTTGACTACAAATGACATTATGATTATTGATGATTCCAGCCATTACTCTAAATTATTTAAGTGGGAACCTAACTAGTGTTCCTTTGTTTTAATCGCTCTTTTATTTTGGGAATCATTACAGTAATTGTTTTATCATCTTCACATTTATATTTAGATACGGACACAAATACATCAAATGCTAAATGTTGACAAAAGTATTTTATTGATTCTTATGCGACAACTGTAGCAAAAAAGCAAGGCATGGAAATTACTATGTCCGTCTGTCCGTCTGTTCTGCATCAGCTATTTGTTTTGAGATACTTTTTAAAGGCAATGTCTCCAGTCTGCATTGACAGAGCATCATAAGACTGTGGCAAGATGTAAACTGAGCAATGATTTAGGACATGTTACATACGAGAGGAACTAAGAGCGGGGGGTTCAAGGGAGAGTCAGTTTGACCTTGAAAGTGTTTTAAATCTGGCAGTATTATTGCTAACAATATAGATGATTGGTCATTTGGCAATGCTTGTAGATTTACGATGAGTTATTAAAAAGATTTAGGTATTGGCTGGTCTAGTTTGTGAATGATTATTAACATTTTGAGAATGTTTTTTTTTTTCTTCGCATACGGTTAATTAATGCACTAGAAACAAAATTAGCACAGTGAGTAACCAGACAATGAATCAATTATTTCATTGTCTCAACATGAATGGACATCATGGCAAGTTTTTCGTTATTTTGTCAATCAGCTTCTTTGAAAATGACAAAGGCACACTATTCACATTTTTAACAAGGTTTGCCTTAATTCTTGTTACATTCCGTCTCTATATAATACCTCGAGCACACTTTTGATCCAAAAATACATGCACCGTACATACTCGCTAACAAGACGAGTCTAACTGCAAACTGCATAGGCCAAGATCTGTCGTCGCATCATGCGCAAGCGGATCTAAGTCTGTGCAGTTTGTTAGAAGCAATCAGAAGAAGAAACAATATAGACCCTGACCTGCATGCGCATTATGCTACGACATATCACGGGGGTGGGGGGTTGCAGTTTGGCTCGGCTTATAAGCGAGTACAGGCGGTGCATCCTTTCCATGATTTAATCGACCATTCCTATACTGTAACTACTTCTAGTACGAAACGCATCATTTACATTCAATCATAGTCTTGCAGCCTCGTGAGTTTTTATTTGTGGGGAGGGGGATTTCGAACTCATTGCAACGGATATCTTCATAATGCTGAACAAAACGGATTGGCTGTTGCAATTTTAAAAACAAATACAGAAAATCTTATCAGATTCGATTTTCTGTTGAATATGAATAGTCTTCCTGAAAGTTAGTCCAAACCGAAATACGATATATGCAGATAAGATGTAAGTAGTCAAGTTTGATAAACGGATGCTCTTTAAGCATCTGTATGTTACTTAGATCACGTGTTCCCAATTCCTATGTCGCGCACCAAATTAGGGTCGCGCTGACGTTCTGGAGGGTCGAGGATGGTCGCCAGGATCTTTTTTAGGGTGGCAAAACGTATAAAATGTGAAAACGGGGTGAGGCTCAGAAAAATAATTTTTTTAGGGTTGCGGTCAAAAAAGGTTGGGAACCACTGATTTATGTTATGAAACAGTTGTTAAGTGGTTGAATGCTATGAAAATTGAGATCTGTTTCATATTTTGGGGAATTTAAATCTGTTTCATATTTTGGGGAATTTAAAACTAAATACCTTATCACGATCTCACCAATATACTAGTTTGATTCAAGTGACCAATCAATCTTCAGATCTCACCAATATACTAGTTTGATTCAAGTGACCAATCAGTCTTCAGATGAATGAATAAATCAATCATTTCATTATACATCATTTAATAAATTTAATAAACAATCAATCAATCAGTCATAAATTCAAGCGTTTTAATCGTCGTCTTTACTGTGACTGGTACAAGTCTGGTTCATCCATGGATGTTGTTAATTCCTGGGAGAAAACAGCATGAATAAAGAACTGAAACGTCAAGTACATACAACTAACCAGTACATAAATATATCTATAATTAAGATATTGCGTCATCATTATTTTTATCAATCTTTGATATTACATAGTTTGTAAACTCATTACTTGACAGCTGCACTTAATATAGGAGTGGATCTTAAGTATTTTTCAAAGTGTACTTGTAATTGGCATTGTTATTTGAGGGGAGCAAATCGCGTACATAACGTTGAATAATGCGTAAATCGAAAAGAGCTTTTTTTTTAAAACAAAAAACGTCTTGGTCGATTTTTGTATATGAACATGAATTACTGTAACAGATTCATCTCAAACTGAATTTAAACACGCCTTGTGTATTTTACTGTAACAGCGTATTTGAGTTAAACGTGTGATAATTTAATCATCTATTTGGATTACATACATCCATCCATACATACGTACATCCATCCATACATACATACATCCATACATACATACATGCATGCATGCATGCATCCATCCATCCATCCATCCATCCATCCATACATACATACATACATACATACATACATACATGCATGCATGCATGCATGCATCCATCCATCCATACATACATGCATGCATGCACGCACGCACACGCGCACACACATACATACATACATACATACATACATACATACATACCATACATACATACACGCACATACATACATACATACACACACATACACACACATACATACATACATACATACAAACATACACACATATATACATACATACATATATACATACATACATACACACACACACATACCTACCTACCTACCTACCTACCTACCTACATACATACATACATACATACATGTTATGGTGATCTATGAGATGAGTGACCACGGTGTTATTGCTTGGTTTGAGTGATAAATAAAATAAAATAAGAAATTAATGGATGGAATGACAGAGATCTAAGCAAAGATATCGAATAGAACAACACTACCCTCGCATGTAGAGTATAACAATTTAATCAATTATAAATAAAATGGAATTGAACATGTAGAACAGGACATTTGAATGATACACTTCCTCTTAGAAATGGAATCACAAAATCTATGCGAAATGCAATTAGCCGTTCTGTTATACCGAAAAAACAAATTTCACCTTTGGACAGCGTGAACCATCGAACTTCCGGTCCTTTCCAAATCGCCGTTAGTGACAGGTTAGCGTTGCCGTGTTTCTTCTTCTTCTTCTCTCTATCTCTCTTTCTTCTTCTTCTTCTTCTTCTTCTTCTTCTTCTCTCTCTCTCTCTCTCTCTCTCTGCCATACCTCTATGCGTCCTCAACTGTTAGTTGTAGTCTTTAACCACGTGCAGATAAGGAGCTATTTTTTGCTTCAGATAAAAACGTAACCTATTCGTTTTCTTGCGTCGACCTCTAATCATGGCTTGGCCTACCTCCGTAAAACTTAATAGCTGACCACTACGTGTTTGTCCTGACCCCCAACCCCCGAAAATAATTCTGGATTAAGAATCAACCCCTAAATTGTATAGCCTTGGTACGCAATATTAAACGTTTGATCGTCGAGTGACAAGGGATGTGTATGAGTTTAAGAGTTGCCGAAAACTAAGATAAAAGTAATTTTCTTACGGTAGCATTGTCTATTTATAAAATAATGGAAAATATTTACACTTTGACAGCGCCATTCTAGCTCCTCTTCCTGTTAACAGACAGTTAATATCTAAATATTACAGATTACGGTATTGAATGCGGCGGAAGTAGGATGACGTTCCTACTCTTTAGAACTTGAAAAATTAATTGCAATCTCAAATATTTTTTTAAATATAAAGTCAATACCTTCAAAAACATACTGACATCTGGAAACATTATAGGGGCGCCCGCAGAATTACTTTTTTGGTAAGAGGGTGGGGCAAACATATAGTGGTTAGCTATTAATTTTTTACAAATGTAGACCAAAACATGTTTAGAGGTGAAATCCGGGGGTAGGGGTGGGCAGGTGCCACCCACTCCCTTGCCCTTATTGGTCGGGCCCCCATCAAACATTTATGCACGTACTTCATAAGAATAAATCTCTTACCGCAGAGCCTATGCAAAGAGCAACGTTTGTTTGTTTGTAAAGATATTTATGAAACAGTTTCAGTTTCAGTTGATATCTCGTCGAGAAGCATTTTATGAAAGGGCTCTGCACCCTTCCCTTCATATGTGGCGGTCTGCCTTTCCTGATGTGGCAACATTGTACATTTTTGTATTTAAAGGCACAACATTGCATCATTTACCACTGTTTTTCATTTGCAGTACAAACATTGACTGAAATACACCAGTGGGATGCATAAAAATACCCCATACTGTAAAATACACCAGTGGGATGCATAAAAATACCATATATTATAAAATACACCAGTGTGATGCATACAAATGCCATATATTGTAAAATACACCAGTGGGATGCATACAAATACCCCATACTGTAAAATACACCAGTGGGATGCATAAAAATACCCCATACTGTAAAATACACCAGTGAGATGCATAAAAATACCCCATACTGTAAAATACACCAGTGGGATGCATAAAAATACCCCATACTGTAAAATACACCAGTGGGATGCATAAAAATACCCCATATTGTAAAATACACAAATGGGATGCATACAAATACCCCATAATGTAAAATACACCAGTGGGATGCATAAAAATACCCTATATTGTAAAATACACCAGTGGGATGCATACAAATATCCCATATTGTAAAATACACCAGTGTGATGCATACAAATACCATATATTGTAAAATACACCAGTAAGATGCATGCAAAGAGGACGCCACCCTTAGATGGCATTTTACCACGATTACAATACCCTCTCAAAACCAATTGTACCCGGCTCTAACAGGCAACCAGCACCCTGACTTGACAGGCAAGCAGCACCGTACCTTGACTATTGGTCTGGGACCAGTACTGTAATCCTAACTGTAATAAACAACGATTCGGCGTCATTTCAACCAATGATTTCATCTAAATGTTTTCTGGCATGAAAAACAAAGATTAAAAATGACTCCTCCAGATAATGTGTGATATTGTGTGATGAGTCAGATTCCCTTCTGGCTTTATCTGCAGGAGCGTCTGCTAACTATCAAAAACTTTGAAGAAAAACAAGAATCACCTTATAGCAGCATTTACAACTGAAGAAAGGTAAGATTATGGCGAAGCAACGGATCCAATTATTTTTTAAACACTTTATACAAAATAAAAATAACTCCATTGACCTAGCAGAGTGAGTGTATACTTACAAAGTCTGTAATTTATACATGTTCATCCCTGCCGTAGAGAAAAATAATATATAACGTACCTTTTGGGGCTTTAATAAACAGTGTATTAAAGAAAAGTACGTGAGTACAACGGATTATCTGCTTTCAAAAATAAAATAAAAAGTTATGCTAAAGAACTACCGGCAATACTACTACTACTACTACTACTACTACTACTACTAGTATTACTACTACTACTACTACTAATAATAATAACAGCAATAATAATAATAATAATAATAATAATAATAAATTATATAAATAAATAAATAAGCGAAGATAAGAGGAAGCGGAATCCGTTTCTCTTTTATTTTGTTTAATAATTTTATTAGTATCATCGACAATGAAATATTCAATATTTTATACAATTTGCTCAAGATATTTATTAATTTTATAGTTCAAACGAAATGTAGCAAAATAATTAATTTCGTCTACAATTTTTGAATCACAGGCGTCTACAAGGTATCGTCGCATAATAGAGAGTCTCCAAAATTGTCTACGACAGGAATTTAAAATCTAAGATTAAAAGGCAATATCTTGACAACATGCAAAAGGTGCAGAAGTCTATAATGTCCTTCCGACAGTACTGTGAGGAATGCAATGCAAATTTAGGACCTGGCTAGCAACAGGAGTGGTCCTTCTAACAGAAAGACAGAGGAATAAAATGTGAATTAAGAACAAGTCTAGGAATTTAGACTGTCCTTACAGAAAGACAGATAGGAATAAAATGTTAATTAAGAACCAGACAAGTTCTCATCATTTGCTAAAAAAACAAACTTGTGTAAGTGTGTAACAGTGTTTAGAATTCCCAATATTATTACTTAGACGAGTTTACATACGTTTCCATACCATGAATGATGTATCATTTGCTTCCGAACAAGGCACTACTTACAGCGAAGTGCTCAGCAAGAACATTCCTCCCAGCAATATTTCCGGCAAAGGACATAACAAAAATTAACAGAATAACTTCTGTTTAATCCATAAGTTAAGTTATTTGCATCCAACATGACGATTTACTTTGCACAATGCAAATGCTGAATAACTATTTGCCATACTATGTTGCTCTGTAGTAAGGAGATGCTATAATACATTCATTATAAATTGTTTTGAAAAACATCATTGGTGCGTGTTAGAGTTCCCGTAATTTCGATAAGAACTCAAAGCAATTAATGCAAAGAAACAACTCTTTACAGCTGTACACACATATTCCTGATTTCTGTTCTCTTTCTATTACCTCTCGCATACGAAAATGAATTGAGTCAAGGGACACGATTACGTCCGTGGTTATGAGACTTCTTATTTGCTGCTGGACATTTGCAGTAAATGTAGATATTATTACACAAATAAAATGTACAGCATCTTGTTCTATGAAATAATATCGCATGGCATCGGCAGTCTGAGATAGATAGATAGATAGATAGATAGATAGATAGATAGATAGATAGATAGATAGATAGTGAATTAAATACGAGTTACTTGGCCAGACTGGAAGCTAACGTAGATAATTTAAATCCTATTACATATATCCAGATTTCTACAGTTTTTAGTTCAAACGAAAGAAAAAACTCGCACACCTAATGAAAGGTGAATATTTAAGTTGAAGATTTAGTAATATCAGACACTGATTACCATGACGATGGCGTGTTTTGCATACATGGGAAATGTACATGTAGAATTAATATCTAATCTTGAAGCATTGTTGTCGGAAATGTTGAAAGCAAGGCCTATTGTGTGTGTGTGTATATATATATATATATATATATATATATATATATATATATATATATATATATATATATATATATATATATATATATATATATATATATATATATATATATAAAGCCATAGGATTATACTCAATTCTTTTTTCAAAGAAGAAAATTGACCTTCGATTAGCTCAGCTGGTACTGATGGTACTTCATTGCGGATAAGCGCAAACACGTCGCCATACTTTTGTCTGCCCGAAAACATTGCACTGTACACAGCAACAAAAGCAACAAAAATTAAATAATAAATGGGAAACGTAAGAAAACCATAAAATTAAGGATTGCACAATATATTAAAAGGAATTATGATCCAATTTGAACATATTAGGGGAAAAACATCAAAACATCAATTAACATTCAAATACGAAACAGTAATTTGAAAATCAAGTATGATACAAAATGTGTTACAAAAATTACACTTGGCTAGAAACATCTAAAACAAGACTATCCTTTCTATTAATTATGAGAGTCGCAGATAAAACTTACTGAATAATGGCATTGGAGAACAGTTATGTGTCAAAATTAATACATGTATTATTACCTTAATTAGGCAAGATTTATTGTTAACCCTTCGCATTAAATACGTAAATACATTTTTATGTGAAATGAAAACAAATGTTCAAGAATTAAAGCTGGTCATAATCAAAATCTGTGGGAAAGGTGACACAGAGACAACGTGTGTGTGTGTGTGTGTGTGTGTGTGTGTGTGTGTGTGCGTGCGTGCGTGCGTGCGTGCGTGTGCGTGTGTGTGTGTGTGTGTGTGTTGTTATCATTTCATTCTAACAGTGGGTCATATACCGGTAGGCACCGAAAGTGTCTCCATACCCTCACCCTCACCATCGCCACCAGGTTAGTCAGGAAGGCCTGCGTGCATCTGAAAATTTCTCTATGACTCTTTCTTTTCAGTTACCGTTGTAAAGGTTAAAGTTTGAAATCAGCCGCTAATATGAATGGGTAGGTAACATATGCCCGCTTATAAGTCGAGTTCAAATGCGCTGGCAGATCTGGTTCCATGCAGTTTGTTAGGAGTAATCAAAATAAACAATATAGACCTAGATCTCCCGGCGAATTATGCGACGGAAGATCGGGGCAATGTTGTTGGGAATTGGACTCGACTCATAAGAGAGTATATACAGTGCATATTAGTTATGATTGGTGGGGCAGGTGGAACTTAGTTATATAACAGTATCGAAAGGTGTAATAAGAAATCACCTATTGATCAATCTCTTTGTGTACCTACTAGTAGACTAATTATCCGTCTGTAACCAGTTAGCGTTGGCAGGTGATCAGTTAGGTGTTAGCTTCACCTGTCACGCGTTGTGTCATGTATATTCCCATGTCTAACAGTCGATGAGATCACACTAATAAATTTTGGTGTGAATCACAGACAACACTTGGTTTCATTGGGCAAAGCCCGATTTGTAATTTTTTTTTTCAACATCAACGGTGCACGAGATCTCGTTTTCCACTAAGATATTACGACTGTTTATTGTGTTTATTTACTAACATGGACAAAAATAGTACGAGTTGTTATTTTCATCAATTAAAGATTTCGGTGAGATCACATATGCGCGGTTCACATCTGGTTTGATTGAGCAAAGCCCGTTTTACGTGTTTTTCTTCTCTTTCAGAATCCTCAATGCAGAAGATCACCTCAATTACTCAGGTGGACTTTGATATTATTTTTTTTTTAATTTTCTTTTTAACTAAGTAAAGCTTCAATTTCAAGGAAGAATTATTTTTTTTTTACGAATGTCAAATTTCGACTGAAGGAAAGGTACAGTAGTTCCCTTTTATAGTGGATGATTTTCCTCTGACAAAAAAGAGCATAAAACACCGCAATAAAAACTAGAATGTCAACGTTATTATTGGTAAGTACTGGTATATACTTACTAGGTTTATTGATTAATTACTATATAAAACATATTGTCAATATTCGAGAGGGATAAAAGACTAACTGATGAAGTCGCACAGTAGACATTATTTCT
Organism: Sinohyriopsis cumingii; assembly: GCA_028554795.2. Lineage (NCBI taxonomy): Eukaryota > Metazoa > Mollusca > Bivalvia > Unionida > Unionidae > Sinohyriopsis > Sinohyriopsis cumingii. The sequence continues at coordinate 152,040,919 of CM068824.1, forward strand.
GCAGAATGTGTGTTCCTTAATTGAAATGTCGAAGCTTTGCATGATCAACTGAATAAATGAATTAAAATTTTTTATTGATAAATATGTTTACAACTAAGCAGTCAGTCTGTATATTTCAAAGACTATTGTTTCTGGAAACGAAACAAAATATAAACAGGACAATGACTAAAGATCTCAATTTATAATGAAAATTTTATTTATGTTTAAATTACATAAATATCGCTTCCAGTTTTAGAAAATATAAAGTGGTACCCCCACACACTCGGCGAGTTGTCCCAGGCGTTTGCTTTTACGGATCAAGAACATCTCAAGTTATTCCGCGCGTGTTATAGTCTCGGCTCGGCAAACTTGAGCATATGAGAAACTTTGCCATTTGCTTCCCGTGGGTAAGTTGATTTATCGGGGTTTTCCCGGGTTCTTCCTCCACCAGATATACCGATTCAAGTATAGCTAATCATCTTGTGACAAATGGCGTCAAACCTAACAATACCAAAACAAATTTTGTATGTGAAGATGTTACGGGGTACAAAAGTTGCAAACAATAACATCCAACACAAAGTATATTCCCAGCCAATTTTTAATGTTCACCCAAGCTAGGGCTCAAGACGACTGCTCTTTACAGAGAACAATTCTTTAGTTTTACACCAGGGCAATAGTTTATCAAAACAACAGTGATGACAACTGCAGACTCCAACTCCAATGGGTCAGAATCTTTATCAGTATCAGATGTGAACTAGGTAGAATTTGTTTCTAACATTACCATATCTGACCGCTTAAAATCCATTAAACTAAAACTATCATGTACACCACTGTCTCTTGTCTTAATGATAATCAAATATTTATACAAATAAATTAGAGGGAAATGTTAAGCATTAATATGACGGCAACACCTTCCCCCTTAAGAGAAAACTAGTTTTCGAACAAAATTATAAAGGATGGACAAGCAAGATCGAAGGGTTAATATTTGGCTGTATACAGTTCTGTGCAATTACCTTACTTCAAGAAATTTAAAAGTTCTAGCATCTCCCTGGCAATTAGAGTTCTATCAAATAGCATACAGTGCAAGCATTCAATGAGTCACTAAATATTTCCATATTCCGAATACAACATTTAGCACAACATCTAAAACAAACATTTTGGATTCACTTAAAATCAAATTGATGTGCATTACGAAAGTACTTAATTAGTACACAAGCTATAACACACATTATCATATGGGTCTTAATTCAGATAAGTCCAACAAGAATGAACACTAAAACACATAGTCTTAGACTCCAGCACGTGACAATCCATCAGCATTTGCATTCTCTGCTCCCCGACGGTGTTTGATCGTGAACTCATATGGTTGCAGACACAGGGACCATCTCAGAAGCCGTTGGTTTATTTTTTCCTTTGTTTTGGCTTAGCCAGGTTAGTGGGTTATGGTCAGTTTCAACACTGAATGGAGCACCACACAAGTAATAGTGAAGAGATTCTATCGCCCATACTATCGCAAGGCATTCTTTCTCAATTGTAGAATAATTCTGCTCCCTGGGCAATAGTTTGCGGCTGAGATACGCTATTGGATGTTCGTCCTTATTGTCATTGTACTGGCTCAAAACAGCTCCATTGCTCACATCACTTGCATCCGTTTGCAGTACAAATGGGCGTTCAAAAACAGGATTGATCAAGATAGGTGCCTTTACAAGTGCATTCTTCAAGTCACTGAATGACTTAACAGCTGTCTCATCCCATGTAACACGATCTGGCTGTCCCTTCCTTGTCAAAATACAAAGCGGAGCCGAGAGCTCAGCGAAATTCCTGATGAATTTTCTATAATAGCCCACCATTCCTAGAAAGGATCGAACCTCTTTCTTTGTTGTCGGGAGTGGGAAGTCAACCCGTCCTCCTCCATCAAATTCATCACACACAGTTGCTGATAACAGTACAGCTCTCTTGTACTGACGTAATAGATTACTATGGTATGTTACTTGTCCTCGCCTACCACCAATGTTAATCTTGTAATTAACGTCATTAACCTTACAAATGACCCGATAAGGTCCCTTCCAGTGAGCTTTCATCTTTGATGCATCAGATGGCAACAAAACTAGGACCTCATCTCCCGGCCTAAATTCCCGTTTGGTAGCATTTTTGTCGTACCATGATTTAACTTTCTTGTGACACTCTGTCAGATTTTCTTTCACTAACTCACTTACATCAACCAATCTCTGGCGAATCAAAAGCACATGTTCAACAACTGACTTATGTGTCTCACCCTCACAGATGAATAGATCCTTAAGAATCTCCATCGGCCCTCTTACTGGCCAACCATACAGCAGCTCAAACGGCGAAAAACCAGTTGCTTCATGTGGTACCTCCCTATAGCAAAACAGTGCATAAGGCAGCATCACATCCCAGTCTTCACCGTTCGTGGAACACAGTTTCTTCAAGACAGCTTTGAGTGTGCCATTCAATCTTTCGACCTTTCCATTGGATTGTGGCCTGTAAGGAGAAGTTGTGATCCCCTTGATGTTCAACATGTTGTAGAGTTCTTTCAGAAGTGTGCTTGTGAAGTTGGTACCTTGGTCTGTAAGGATAATCCTAGGTATACCAACCCGACTAAATAGGCCAATTAAGGTGTTGGCCACTGTTTTGGCATCAATGTCCTTCAAAGGAAATGCTTCCGGATACCTGGTAGCTTCATCTACTATGGTTAGTATATATTTGTTCCCCGCCTTTGTGCGCTGTAGTGGGCCAACGATATCCATCGCAATCTTGACAAAAGGGTCAGACACAATTGTTGGACACACCATTGGAGCTTTCTCTTTCCCTGTTCTCCTTGCTGTCTTTTGACAGATGTCACAGGCCTGACAGTGCCTCTGAATATCCCCAAACATTCCTGGCCAATAAAATGCGGTTGTTATTCTTGCTTTCGTTTTCTCCCTTCCTAGATGACCAGCAAGCGGTCTATCATGTGCCAACTCTATCACTGCTTGATGTAACTGCTTTGGCAAAACTAATTGGATCCCATATTTTTCTCCATCCGACGACTTCCACTTCCGTTTTAAAATTCCATGCTCCCAGAAAAATGCATTGTCCATGCCTTCTATTTCACTTGCAGATGACAGGGCCTTTTCTCTCACTCCAGCCAACGAGCTGTCATTCTTTTGATACTGAGAAATTAATTCCACATTAACATTGTGCAGCTGATCAAGCGACAAGTTCTTGTCATCAGCCTCATCTTCACGATGGATGTCATCCTCATCCTCATCAGGACCATGATCACTATCTTCGTCCGAAAATAGCCTATCTACATGCACGTCATCCAATTCATGGGATCGGACCCCACATTCTTTTATTTTCCTTTCACTTTCTTCAGCATCCTCTTTCTGCGCTCTTGCCTGGTTCCTCGTTACTACCATAGTCCTTTTTTTCCTACGTAGAATGTCCATACCCAGCAGCGCTTGTGCTGCCAAGTCAGATACCAGTCCAACCTGGACATGACCCTTGTAGTATGGCGTGTCTAATTCTACTATGGCTAATTTCGCCTCAAAAGGCTGTCCAATGGCAGTGTAGAGTGTCAGGTTCTGTCCTTCAAGGATACATGACTTATCGACAAGGTCGTCACGTATCAAGGTCATTTCTGCGCCTGTATCTTTAACAAATAATACTTCCTTGTTGTTCACTGTTCCCGGTACATTTATTAACCGTTCACCAATGGTATTCTGGACAAAGTAGGTTGCTTGATTTTGTTTTCTGCTGGGACAGTCACGCAAAACATGACCCTTCTGGTGACATTTATAGCACTTTTTGTCTCCATAGGATTTTTCTATCAAACCAGTTTTCTTGGACTGAGGTGAACTTGATGCTTGGTTATTTGCTTGTTGTCGGCTGTGCTTATGGTCGAACTTGCTGTCACTGATGGGCAAAACATAATCCTCAGCAGCATCGACAACAGAGCCATTGCCTTTATTGCGCCTTATCCACTGGGCCTGCACTGGTGGGAGAGCCTTCAAGAAGTATTCATCTGCTAAACATCTATGTGGATCACGACTATCAATGAACCGTGTTAAATACTGCTCTATACGTGCCATCAGACCTCTGTATGTTTCATTAGCATCCCTTCTTATGCTAACTAACTGGTTAAAATATTCATGAGGTCTTTTCCCAAACCTATTTATCAGGGCCTTTCTTAGCTCAACATAGCTTTTACTTGTTTGTTGTGCTACCTCTCTTGCCTCCCCTGTTAGCAGTGTTCTCAGTTGCAGGGTTTTCATTTCTTCGCCCCATTTGGCGTGATCAGCCACGGCATCAAATTCTGAGAGAAATGTAAGAATGTCTTCATTCGCTTGATGATTGTAAGTTTGAAGCTTGACTTTGACTGGGAGGCTCTCATTCCTTTTATCTATGTCTTTCTGATGTTTCACCCTCTCGATCTCTAACTCCAGCTCTTTAAGTTTAAGACTGTGCTCCATTCGCAACTTCTCCCTTTCAAAGTCTAATTTTTGTCTCTCAATTGCACATTCCCTCTCTAACTGTAACCGGTCACGTTCAGTTTGCTTTTTGATGTCTTTGGATGTTTTTAGTTTGCTCTGTGTTTTCTTTAGTTTTCTTACCGGTTGCTCTTCCTCTATTTCCATGTCATATGGTTCTTCACCACTGAAGTCTCCCTCAATATCTGTGAATTGCATCAAATTTGTTTGCTGTTTCCGTCTGGTTCTATCCCTTGCAATGCTGTGCTCTTCAACAATCGTTCCTACTTCCTCATCTATAACGCCACCTTGGGTTGTCATTTCAATCCTTATTTTGTTTATCCTTGGCTTAACAGGAATCTCACCCACACAAAGTTACAGAGTATATCCAATAGCAATTTACAGCTACACTACTCAGACAAAACTTTGGTACTTGTGCTGTTTCAATGTTACTGTCAAATTTCCAACAACTTTGCTTTCCCGCCGCTGCCACCAAAATTGTTACGGGGTACAAAAGTTGCAAACAATAACATCCAACACAAAGTATATTCCCAGCCAATTTTTAATGTTCACCCAAGCTAGGGCTCAAGACGACTGCTCTTTACAGAGAACAATTCTTTAGTTTTACACCAGGGCAATAGTTTATCAAAACAACAGTGATGACAACTGCAGACTCCAACTCCAATGGGTCAGAATCTTTATCAGTATCAGATGTGAACTAGGTAGAATTTGTTTCTAACATTACCATATCTGACCGCTTAAAATCCATTAAACTAAAACTATCATGTACACCACTGTCTCTTGTCTTAATGATAATCAAATATTTATACAAATAAATTAGAGGGAAATGTTAAGCATTAATATGACGGCAACAGAAGAACACAAGCATCCTACAATGTTCTTTTGATGACAACTGTACAGAAGTCATACATTGTATATATTATTGTGTAGTTTTGTAATTTCCTTTGTAAGTGATACAAAAGCAGCAAAATTATTTCTTTACTCCGAAAAATGAACTACATGTGGTCAATATTTTCCATCATAGATAATCTGAAATGCAAGGTGTTCTAAGTTCATTACAAGACATTACCCACCTCTAACGCTACTACCACCACTAATAATATGTTACTAAAATAAATGACCCTCCTATCTAAGTAAAACAAGTCACACGTAAGAAATACATTATATATGTACATGTAGATTATTTTCTGTGTCCAGAGGCTTGCTAAATTAGAGGGTTGAAAACGAGTTAATGAGCAAGCTCGAGAAAAATCCAATGCTTTACATTTTTGCACATTATAGCTGCAATTTATTTTATTTAAAGCATTGTAAATGGGCAATAATGGCCAGGAATATCTAGCAAATCTTTTGAAAAGTCACCAAGATATATATATATATCAGACATATTGTATACGTTTCTGCTCATATCGAAATTTACATGGCTTTTTTCTGGATTGGAGGGAAAAATGGAAAGCTACTGTTTTTTTAAAATATTATTTAGGCACTCTTGTGAAGACATTCAATTAGCCACTCCTTCCCTCCGTGCATCCATCTGCCAGTCGGCCTTTTTGTACCCAGAGAAAAGGGGTAGTTACTTTTAGCATCTTTATTTCAGTAAGATGCGTTTGGGAGTGATGTTTCAATGCCACAGATATGCGTACGCTAAGATGACCGGTAGGTGGTTTCTAAAGAGAGCATAGGATGCGGTCCATTTCAGTCAATCAAGGTCTGGATCTGCCATTGGCAAACTGGGGAGTATGTTAAGAGCGCGAGCGTGTTAAATGACGGTTTATATTATGTTAAGACAATATTTCTGGGAAGCTTTGCTGCACCCGCTAGTTAACCTTGAAATCCATAAATGTTTTCCTGACGGTTAGTTTCTTATTTTGTGTAGTTTGCATTACTGCGCGTGAGTTAAGGTCAGCTGAAGTGACAATAGTAACTGCTCTGTCAGATTCACAAATGCACTGGGAACTAATTCACAGCTAAATAACACCCATAAGATATTTAGTGCTAAAATCATCCACCACAGTTCTGTGATGGTCGGACACAAATGGGAAAAATAACAAGAAACATAAGAATAGCAGCGGCAGCAGTACCGAAACAGCAACTACTATTACTACAACTACTACTGCTACAGTATTCACCCGGATATGTTTGAGCTTTCCATCTGTTTGTAAAATATTTGTGGGTTTTGGGGGTGTGTTTTAGGTGTTGGTTTTTGTTTGTTTCGTTGTTTTTTTTTTTTTTTAAGTCAATAGTTAGCAAACTCTGTAAATTGAAACAGTCTCCAATTGTATGGGGCAATGTTGAAATATTTACACACTTTTTCCATCCGAGCTTCCATTCTATAATTCGAAATAGCGTATACAATTTCTCAAACGAAATATGACCCGAGTTCACTGTTGGCAGTTTTGTTTCCAAATAATCGAAGTCATGTTGCAACTGTTTTTCTTAAATAGTATCAGTTCTGGATAATGATTCTTGCAACCTAACAGTAAAATGATATGAAAAAGTGCTTCGTATTGAAAAGTTTTTGTAGGAGGTAAAAAATAAAACATATAAAGGATTTTCTAGGATATATTATTTCCATATTTTTATTTGTTTTAGGTATATGTTTTGTTGCAAATGAAATAATACGGTAGATAAACCGAGTGTATTTATGAAGAAAACATGACGTTTATAATTCAACGCTGCAGCTTTCACGAGGCATCCAGGCAGCTTTCTTAATTTGTAATATTGTAAAATCTACGATCTGTTTCCTCTCTACATTTCGACTGATTACTTATATTTACCTGTAGTAGACCTAATTATGATGAAGTAGTTACAATAACTGTCCTTGAACATTTTAAACAGGAAAAGATATGTAAGATTCACTGTATTTGATAAGCACCATTTTACAGCCGGAAGGTGGGGTCAGTTTTCTATAATAAAATTGTGTTTTCGTTTGGTTGAAAATAGTATGTGGCCCTCTTCTTTGACGAGAAGTTAAATATTATTGAATAACATAAAACAGTAACCATTCCTCATAAGAAACAAAACAAAATCATTCTGGCTGAAAGGAAACTCAATTCGCCACCCCTATATACATTAGAGTTTATAATGTTAGTGCATCTTACTACATGCAACGTTTCTTCTTCCTTGCCCAAGGAGATCTACAATTTTATCTGCCGCCTACTTGAAGATTAAACAGTTTTAAGCTGTTTTTGTAAACCAGTCTGATGGTTCTAAACCTTGAAAAGAGGTAGAGAAGGCTAGACGCAATGAGATGGCTTGACACTTGATATTATTTGTTATGCAATACAAAACTACTGGGAGCTCTTTAACTGAAAATAATGAGTTATATTTAAGTCGAGAATTTTGAGCAATACTGTTTTAGTCCTATACATCAGACCCCCAAATATGTGTTGATACTGAAGGACTGTTTGTGGGTATGATAACACATTCATAAAATGGAGGACTACTCTGCAGACAAAAGTGCCCGACATATTGTGTACATTTTAGATAATTACTGATATTTCTCGCGTCTCTTAAGATATCGCGGTTGAAGGGGCCTTTTGGCGATATGTCCAGAATACTTCCGGACCAAATACTATGCTTTGGCCACTAGTAAATCTACGTGAAATAACACAACCATATGCCCAGTGATCATTTTGAATTTCGTACCTGATATGGTTGATACCAAATACCGGTTAGTGGGAGGGTTCCGGAACGATTTGCATGTAACACAATTGCACATTTTAATGAAGATATAAGATCAGATTAAAGGAGACCAGAAACCAATGGAAATATAGCATCGTAATAAAAGTACTATAGCAGAAAACCTTATTCTGAAGTATCCTCTGCAACCGTAATGCCAATATTTAAATATTGGCATATCTTCTATGAGCTGAAATTCCGTGACCTCAGTTATGATACATTTGCGATCATGTTTGATAATACATATAAATTCAATATTAGGCTTCCTTGAAATGAAACCAAGAGCCAATGTGTTTTCTTTTTCAAAGAAGACAGGCAATATATATCCCATTTGATGTACTTATATGGACATACATACATACATACATACATACATACATACATACATACATACATACAAGCACACTTAAGATGTCAATAATACCTATGGTGTGTAAGACTGCAATGCCAAAAGAAAAGACAATGCTACTAATCCAGATCAGCCTTTCTTCATAACCAATGAATGCATAAGTCAGAGGTACTATAATGCATTCTGCGAATGGAGTATAAGTATAACTGATACTGATAAGTACGTGCGAAGTAAAACGTACTACAGCAATACTGTAAATGACTGGATATTCACGACTATCTCACTGTCAGTTCCATTACAACAGTTGATTAGAAATTTTATTACAAACACACACAGTAGTATGAAACTGTTCGTTTTGCCTATTTTGTCCCCCCTTTAGGCCCTGCCACCCGTCCTTGCCTCTACCCCCATGACATTGTTAGCCCCTGTATGACCCGTTATAAATTAATTTGGTTCGCACACACACACACACACGCACACACACTCACGTGACGCGAGGGAACCAGTCATGGGGGTAGAGCCTCGTCCTGATGGAAGTGCCCCAAAGTGTTCAAAAAAGGCAAACCATCAACCTTTCATACTACCCTGTTGTGTTGTTGTTGTTATAGGGTTTAACGCATTTTTCAGCACACGATAGGCTATACATGGCGGCCAGTATTAATGGTGGAGGAAGAACCGGGAAAACCCCGGAAAGAACCACCGACCCACGAGAAGCTACCGGCAAGCTTTCTCACATATCCACATTTGCCGAGCCTTGGACTCGAACCCACGCAGACAGAGGTGAGATGGCAGTGATCCGTGACGGACAGCGCTTTAGACCACTCGGCCACTCGGGTCCCCCTACCCTGTTGTGATTTTAGAAACAAAATCCTGCACAGTAATACACTTATTCAGGCAAGTCTATTGCAACGATCAATATACATACACTGCGAGCTAATGTGTATATCGATCGATAAGCAGTTGTCTGTGTGAAGAGTATTTACTGATCGTATTGAGACTACAATGAATGAATACTGTACTATGTTTTTTTATCAATAATGTCGAGAGACACTTTTATTACTACATTTACAAAGAGCTCTATATGGATTTTTCTTCACAGCTAAACAGCAACTGAAAAGAGAGAAATATGTACCTGAGTTGTGAATATTGTATTTAAAAATGCTTGAGATAGATTACTATAAAAATGTCAAGCAGTCAGGCTATTGATTCAAGAATTATAATGAAGGAAGTTATTAATGCTTGCGGTAATGGCGTAAACCTGCCAAAAGAACGGTGTGTCAAAAACTGTGACAGATAAACTAAGATCGCTGTATCGTTTGAATGCATCATACAGGCCCATTAAAGAGGCACAAAAGATGTTGTACGAATCCTCCGAATCAGACTCAGAAACCACTGATAAATTGATGAATCTAAGAGTTAACTTAGAAATAGAATGGCATAAACTTGGGCGTAATTTGTAGGCAAATAAAACTACAAAAAATCTGCATAATATCGTGCACGATAGAAGATGGTCTCAATAGAAACAGAACTAGTCCACTGCGACTAAAGCGAGTGATCTTCTTACTCAGGTCACGAAGATGATTAGCTGCAGGCTAATTAAGCAAATACTTTTGAACATACTTACGAAAAAATGAATCCAAACTAAATTTTCTGTATGGCAATACACCGCGAATCAAAAAGTGACAACATAAATATATATAAAATTTCTAGACGATCTCATCAAAGACAAAATAGTGGATGAAAATCACGAGAGCTTTAACATTATTGGGTACGTGCGACAATCGCCTGACACAATTTATGTTACAGTCGTGCTCGATGATGATTTATTTGCGCTGAATGAGGCGGATTGTTTACGAAATCTGTTTTATTTAACACAGCAAAAAGATTTCGCTACGAATACTCTGAGATATGCGTAGTTAATTATCTGGCAAGGGTTGATTTATATTTTTTGTTAACAATGGAGAATACGAGCGGGAGTGCTTCTAACAACACAGAACAGAAAAATGTAGCAGTGTCCGCCAGTTAGGTAAACGCTTGTGGGTATGTATATAAGAAGCTTCTTGGCATTGGGATGCAACAAATGCAAAACTGTCTGCATGTTGCAGTATATGCCGTTATGAATCCTGTAGACACACACGCAAATATTGTATGATGGCTTCGATGCACGACCCTGCCTTAAATGTGGCAACGGAGTCAAATAACGAAAATATCTATACTAGCCTCGTGGATCTGTTCGTGAGTACCATAAAACGCACAGCAACAAATCATAACCACAAATATCTGTGACTGCCCAAGCACAAACAGATGTCGCAGCAAAATAAATAAATTAAATAATTACCAGGATTGAAACGATTGACAGTTTCTTGGCTTGATAAATTACTATAAAAAATAAAACAAACCATTAGCACAATTTCTCAACTAGAAAGACGCTTCGCAGTCCTCCTAGTATAAGCATGTCTGCAGTGAGACAGCTAAAACAGCTAGCACGACAAAACTGAATTTACATACTAAGTCATGTGCGAAAAGCAGACATACTTGGATCATTAAAACCTATATTCGTACTGAATCCATAACTATTACCACCACCACCACCGCCAAAGGTTGTCACTGCGGCAACAACAATTACCAACAATACACAACGGCAAAACAACTAAGACAATTTGCAAGTGAACATAATATCCAGTTACCCAGTGGCACAAGAAAAGCAGACATTCTTGCGGTAGCAGACGAATGCAAACAAAACCGCCTTCGTACTATGGTTGAATAAAAACGTTGTCTTGCCTCTACTATCGATGCTGAAGCGACTGAGTATGTTCGTGCAAAAACACAACAATCACAAGTGCCAGAATTAAAATTTCAAAAGCGTTGTGGCGAATTGAAAATTATTGTGGCCATTATTCTACCGACATACATACCAGGCAAAGACGCTCGAAGAAAATTGACATACTTGTAATGGTGTTACAAAACTTAGGTCACGCTGGGGTACAAGCAGACATTGTTCTTAGTGCCCATCTGGTTATGCCACAGACTGATTTGATGTTGCTGAGTGAAATGAAAGAAACCTAATTGGTATCGTATTATTTAGCTCGGTTACTTAACCAACACAGTGAAAATCACAGCAAGAAATATCCATGTATATATTTACGACTCAAGAACTGCTCATCAGTCATGATTTTTATTATCAGTGAAAAACCATAGCGCACAATCAATCCAGAACCTAGCAAAAACAGTTAAATTTACTGCGCTACAACGAAAGATGAAAGTCACGTATATCATCTACGATGATTTTGAATGCTTGAATGTCTGAGGAGAAAGCACTTCGTTCACAGACATAAATGCATCTAATATCGATCAAACAGTGCAAGTCGCTGAACAAATTCCATGCGGGTTTTGTCATGTAGTGGTACCATGTGATGGAAAAACAGAGCGGACAGTCCTTTATCGTGCCCAAAGTGCAAACTCGCTAAACACATATGAAGTATTTCTCAGATCGATCGAAGTCACAGCAAAATGGATTAGACAGTAGCTCGATTCACCAGCAAAACTAATTATGATTGATAATAACATTCGTGAGTTTATGCAGCCGCTCATTTGTGGATTTGTGAAAAAGCTTTAACTTCAGCGATACCAGAGTTTATGATCACTGCCATATTACTGGTGCGTACATAGATGACACACACAACGCGTTTAATTTGCAATGAAGAATTCATCCAATAAAACCAAAATCCCTGTGGTTTTTCATAACCTGCGTGGGTACGATGGCCACTTAATAATGCAAGCCGTACTCTCGGCATCAGACTCACCGATAAGCGTGATCCCCAATAATATAAAAAAATATACACGAAATTTCGGCTGGGACAATTGCACTTCATTAATTCATTACAGTTTATGAATTCGTCCTTGGACAAGTTAGTAAAAATTCTGAACGCGGGAACCTTCACAATCACTCGTCGATCCTGTCCACGGGGTGCAAGTACACCAAACACATACCTGCTGATGAAAAAGGTGTATATCCAAATGAATACATGCACGACTGGAACACATTTGCTGAACTGAGTTGCCACCGATCGAAGCTTTAGATTCATCGTTGTCACGTGAAGGTACTTTCACCGATGACTGTGAACATGCAAAGAAAGTTTGTACAAAATTCGAGTGGAAATGCATCGGTGAACGTGGATCGATATAACCCAGTTGACCACAACAATTACATCATGTATCTAGATGCCGATAATTTTATAGGTGACGATGATGCTTCCGGCTGGTGGATTTCGATGGATCAGTCATGCTCACTTTGATCTACAGAAGCATGTGCATGATTACAGCATTCAAATTGATCACGAATATTTCTTTGAAGTTGACCTGTATACCGAACATTTACACGAGGCACACAACGATTATCCGCTGGTCCCAGAGGAGCAAATGCACTGAATGCACCAAACTGGTACTCAGCCTTCGAACCAAATACAATTATGTACAGAGCGTGCAAAAGCTGCAGTTGTACTTGCAATTAGGTATGCGTGAAATCAAGATTCATCGAGTGCTTGTATTTTGTCAGCAACCTCAGATTAATACTAACTTACGCACCAAAGCCACCAATAATGCTGAGAATGACTTTTTTAAACTCATGAACAATATCGTGTTTGGGAACACCATGGAAAATCTGCTGCGTAATCTAATTCGAGTCGATCTTGTCCGTGATATTGAGCAAGAAAAACTTACATGGCTTATTGCGGAAAATCTTTGAAGGTAGACTTATGCCAATCACACTAACAACTCAAACCTCATGCTCACAAAACCAATCTATGCTGATTTGTTCGTGCTGGAGTTGTCGACGCTGCTCGTGTACGAATTTTACTATGAGAAGATCGAACCGTTTTATCAGTATCGGGTCAAGAGAATGTACACCGACACTGACTCATTTTGCTGATGCACATTACCACCGATGTGTACGCGGACATGGCACAACCAAGTTTGATCAACGAATTTTATACCGGCGAGTATCTGAAAGTATGCCTACGTTTAGCAACGTCAATACAAAGGTGGTTGGTAAATTCAAAGTCGAATGCATTGGTAAACTAATCGAACAGTATGTGGGACTACGCCCCAAAATGTATTCAGTTGTGGTCGACCCGAGAAAGGTTCACAATGTCAAAGGTGTTCCGAATTCGATTGCAGAAAAAAGTTCTCAAGCAGGAACTATACCTGAATGTCTTCGAGACCTACGTGAATTTACACACACCGCAAATCTGATCCGATCCCCAAACGATGGACACTTCCTTATGGAATCAACATTTACACGTTTGGAAATCGTGCTGTTGCAAATCAGCTAAACGATTTGTACTGGTTAGTGCATCAATGCGTTGACACAAATCCTGATGGCAGTTGCCTATTTGCTGGAATGACTTTCAATTTCTCTCGCACAAATGCACGGCCTGGAGGCCATGGTCCACCAAGTGACGATGTCCCAAATCGATGACGGGTTGGCTTTTGCAGTATCAATCCGCTCCCAAATAGTTGACACATGTACGTATCATACTGGCTCAGTAGCGAGTTGTTGTTTCCCGCTTTTCAACTCTCAAGGTGATTACAAACACCGAACAAACTTGTCTCTGAGCGGTTGTAACCGTGCTGGCTGCAAAATCATTTTCTGACAAACAGTTTCAGTCTCTTGTCGAATCGCATTTGCTGGTTTTGATCCAGTCGTGGGTGTGACTTCATTATTTAATGCTGCTATGACAAATTCAAGTCATGTTACCCATTCGTGAGACTGCACTGGATGGATGGAATAACAGAGATCTGAGTTAAGATATAGAATAAAACCACACGAGCCCCCGTTTCCGTATCCCCTGTCTCTCTCTGTCCCTGTCTCTCTCTCTATATCTCTGCCTCTGTCTGTCTGTCTGTCTCTCTATCTGTCTCTCTCTATCTCTCTCTCTCTGTATTTTTCCAATACGGTGTACACATGTATGGAGCTACTTTTGGCTTCAGATAAATATTATACGCAATCAAAACATTTGTCAGGTTTTTCTTGTCATGGGTTCGAACAATATTCCCACTCTTTCTGCGTCAAAATCTATTTATTGTAACTCACCAGAACTAAACTAATGTGCTCAGTTCGCAACCTGAGACAGATATACAGTCACATTAACATGAAATGAATATATTTTCCCTAGCTGCTCGCCGCTCTGCTAACTGGAACATGACATAACTAAACCTCTAAGTAAATAGTCTTGTCTTAAGTACATTACGAGTTGATTAGCGATTCTTTGTGATTCATTGACATAGACATAGTAAAATCAATTCTTAACATGCATGATGCATTATTTCTCAGAATTCGTATCTAAGTAATAAGTACAATTCCTACATTGCATGCTGTTGTTTTACATCTGAACGAGGTAATTCGTACAAATTCACATCAATTCGAACGAATTCAGATAATAAATGAGTCATATAACATTCGAGACAAACGCGTATAAATCATTAACTTCCGAACTCACGGAAAATTGATGCATGATATTAAAACGAATAAATTGAACAAATAATTACAAACTTACATCAATGAGCAGCGTTTGTGATTGAGACAATACCTTGTGCTTTGTCCAAGACTCGCTCCCTTTTCTATGAAGCCGAATCTCTCTTTCCGTGTCACTCAACCTTCCCGACACACGTTCCTTGAACAATTTTATCAAAAAAGTACTTTTGATTGATCTCGGAGCAAGATTACCGTTCCAATAAAAGAAGTTGAACAGCCGAATTTCGCGAAGATGTTACATAAACGTTGAATTTCGTCTGGGAAACACTATGGGGAACACTCCCATCGAAGTCAGAATAATTATCTCTAGTCCGCTTTATTAATAACTAATCTGGAATATATCATTTGATGACAACTATTTCATATGGCTCAATATTTTCCAAAAAAAATCTCTGGCTCATCTCTATTTTGTCATTTCCTCTTCTTGACACTACGGTAACAAATCTGTCGGACAGTTTCTCTAGTGGATCGTAATTAAAATCAAATCGTGCCTGTAACAGAGCATAGACTAACCATAGCAAACTGCCAATTTATTGCGAGCCTAGTACACACGTCAATCTTAATGGTTACGTGTCACGCTGACACCAACAGAATGTACAAGGAAAATACATACAAAAAACTGTACCGTTGCAACATGTACTAGACACAAAATTATTTAGACGCGTAGATATGAGTGTAAGAGCATATTTGTGAATTTTTTTCCGGACACAGGTTACTATTAGAGAAACATATCTAGATAAACGTTGCTCATCCATCTTGACAAATATCATATAGTTTGTTATCTTCACGATGTTGACCGTTTATGTGATTTTTACTACACAAGACACGGTACTTAATCTCCTAGAATTATAATCAAATGCTGGCTTTTAGTATAATCATTGTATTATTAGCCTCTGAATAAATAATCTTGAACCATGAAATGTGAACATTTATATCAGTTAACTTCGATTTCCACCTGAAGGGTGATCCTGATATTGTAACGACCTTTTCAACTGTAAAACATAATGACTTTACAACAGGCTCTATGATACTATTTTTCGCACGGAATAGTACAACAGAGCGACTTTCGACCAGGCTGTATGGTACTATTTAACACACTGAGCAGTACAACAGAGTGACTTGATATCGGGTTATATGGTACTATTCAGTCAAAGGAATAGTACAACAGAGTGAGTT
Source organism: Sinohyriopsis cumingii (assembly GCA_028554795.2). Classification (NCBI taxonomy): domain Eukaryota; kingdom Metazoa; phylum Mollusca; class Bivalvia; order Unionida; family Unionidae; genus Sinohyriopsis; species Sinohyriopsis cumingii. The sequence goes on from CM068824.1 coordinate 152,057,126, forward strand.
AATATTAGGTTGCAGGTACTGTTCAGTAGAATAGATTAATTTTTTATCAGGCTATATGATACTGTTTAACACACTGAACAGTGTAAGAGAGTGACGTTCTATCGGGCTGTGTGTGGTACTATTTTATCACCCTCAACAGTACAAAAGAGTGAATTTATATCAGGCTGTATGATTATGTTTAACACCCTGAACAGTACAGCAGAGTGACTTTTACCACAGATTGATTTTCTACAGGGAGAGACTTTCTGTTAGGCTGTAGGGTACCATTTAACACGCTGAACAGCACAGCAGTGACTTGATGTCAGGCTGTATGGTACTACTTATCATGGTCAGCAGCACAGCAGTGACTTGATGTCAGGCTGTATGATACTATTCAACACCCTGAACAGTACCACAGAGTGACTTTCTGTTAGCAACCTGAACAGCTCAACAAGTTAACTTGATATCAGACTGTATAGTACTATTTAAAACCCTAAACAGTACAATAAAAGTGATTTTCGATCAGATTCTGTTCTTCTATTTAGCACCCTAAACAGTACCACAGAGTGTCTTTCTATTAGGCTATATGGTATTATTTAACACCCTAATTTAACACCCTAAACAATAACACAGAGTGATTAGTTTCTATCGGACTGTGTGGTACTATTTAACACCCTGAACAACACAACAGAGTGACTTTTACAAAGAGTGAGTTTTACAACAAAGTGACTTTATATCGGGTTGTGTGTTACTATGTTATCAATCTGAATAGTACAACAGTGACTTTATATCAGGCTGCATGGTACTATTCAGCCAACGGAACGGTACAACATAGTAAGTTTATATCAGGCTGTATTTTGCTATTATTTTAATATTTTTTTAACCTCCTTAACAGTACCAAAGAGTGACTTTCTGTCTGGCTGTATGGTACTATTTAACACCCTTAACAGTACAAAAGAGTGACTTTCTGTCTGGCTGTATGGTACTATTTAACACCCTTAACAGTACAAAAGAGTGACTTTCTGTCTGGCTGTATGGTACTATTTAACACCCGGAACATTTTATCTAAAGTTGAGATTGTTTATTTAAAGAAGTGTCATAATGGTGTAACGATCCAATATTGAAGCTTTTTATGTAAATGTAGGCGAAGTGTAGAATGCACATGGAGTGTTAGAATGGAGTCTAGGGTGGAGTCGAAAGCCTGGAGACCTGGCTCTGGGATGTATTAATCTAGACGAAATTATAGTACTTATTTGTTGTCATTTGCAAGTTTTTCTCAAAGTTATTTCAATTCAATGCCATTTTATTATTGTGCTAAGATTTGGCTATTGTAGAATATAAATAGTTGTGCTCTTGTATTAAGAAAGGTGACACAACCAATGTCTACGCCATGAAATCCACACTTGATTGATAATTCTCATCTCATCATCTGCAACATAAATGATGTCTTGTCCAATCATGTGTCATATAAACGATGTCTAGTGCGAATTTTAGTGGTTTTACAAATGCAAATCTGAAAGACGGTATTCATCGCAACCCAACAATGAATAAATGAAGCACAAATATCAGAAAATGGCAGATATATAACAGCTAGTACAGTGTCAGTCAGAAGTAACAAATTGCCCTGTTTACAAAAGCAATGTTTGATAACCTAAACTTCTTGTAATTTCACTATTCACATACGATAAATGATTTTAAAAAGAAAACACAAAAGTAATAATAATGTAAATAAACATATTTTAACGTATTACAATAATATAGGGATCCCGGGTGGTTGAGTATTCTAAAGCAGTCGCCTTTACCGATTACTGCCATCTCACCTCTGTCCGCGCTGGTTCGAGTCTCAGGCACGGCCAATGTGAATATGTCAGAAAGACGCCAGTAACTTCTCGTGGGTAGGTGGTTCTAACAAGGGTTTTCTGGGTTCTTCCTTCACCAATTATACTGTCCACCATGTATAAGCTATCTTGCGCCGAGAAAAGGCGTTAAATCCAAAACAACAAAAACAAGAATAACAGCAGTACTATACGATTAATAATAAAGTGCAATTTATTTGACAAGGTGATGATAACAGGACTTAATCAGATGGTTCAGTTGAATTCGACAACACTGTCATGTCATAGGACTGAACTTCCCACGAAACCTGATATTACATATTTCCTCTTAAATCATAGATCTAAATAAATGTTTCTGAGGCTTATATTTTCTAATGAAAGCGAAGCGGTATAGTCCAGTGACGCGAAAAAAGAATTGGTTTGATCTTCTTGTCAAACCTCAGAATATTGATTTATCCAATTAGTTTCCCTGTGTGAGTTTCCTTTTCGGGACCGACCACGTCATTTTCGGAGCGGGGTTGGCCTCGGATTTTATTTCGAACCAAAATTTTATTTTTCCTTTTACGTCAAGATACGTTCTTGTCTTCTACTAAAATAATGGATATAATTATTTTTTATATTCGACAAATCGGAGCAAGAATATTTTTGAAAGCTATTTAGGGGAAAAAAATCGTAACAAAGTTCCTCTCCTCGCCCCCATCCCATCCCCGCATACACAAAATGAAATGTATGGTGCCTTGATGACATGACGGAAAGAAGCGTGCCTCAATGACGATGTTTTGTAATTAAAACGAGATTGCAAGATGACACGCGCGTATAAATACAAACACATATTCAATAACAACGTACATACACCTGCTTTCACTTGACCCTGACTCCAGATTCCAGACCCCAGACTCCAGACGCCACTCCAAAATTCCACTCTGTATTTTATAATATGCCGTAAATATGTTTCGACTATTATGGTCATAACCTAGGTAACAGAAACAAGCTAAACCAACAAGTTTTGTAAAACTTTACAGATAACTGAGTTATCAACGTTATCAAATGAAAATTTAAAAGGAACTTACAGTATTAAGAATTGAATCCAAAATAATCATAAAAAGTTCTATTAAAGTCCAAAAGAATCGAATGTTCCGAATGAACTTTAAATCCTCGAATGAGTTGATCTGCCAACAGTTCTGATGTATCACAAGGGCATTGTCCAGAATTCACAATAGTCCCAGAGTAATAGTTTAGTCAAATCAGCAGTTTGTGGTTCCAATAAATAATCCTAACAAATGTTTCCTCTCAGATAATATCTAGACACATCATTAAATAAGTCTACAGACAAATGTTACAGCAAGAACATAGGAAATAAGAATGAAGAAAAAAAACTGTCCAGCTCAAAGACTAATAGGCAAGCATAAGGGGTGAAAATTTTTGCGTCTACTCGCTATGTGACATTTTGCAAATATCCCGCATTGTAAAAGAACCCACCTGAACTAATCCATTCAATTGCAAATAACCTAATTCTTCTAAGAACCCGAATGACCAGCCTATCCAATGGGAAACAACCCCCAAACGCATAACATGTTTTATTATTAATATTATTAATAACGATCGTAACCACGTTTGTAAAAACCTATTTATATATCCTACACAATCTACACTCTTGATATCTTAAAACAGATTTTAATATCCGCGTACAAAATATAGGTACCGGAGAGATTGATTGTAGATGATCATTACAATTTACAGTCATGAAGATTTACACAAATACAGTTATGTAGCAAGAGATACAAAAAATATAGATATGCATAACATATAGAAGAATGATCTAACCCTGTCATTGAGTTGGATCTATTTACTATTGCTGCAGTTTAAGAATTGTTGCTTTTGTTGTTGTAGGGTTTAACGCCATTTTTCAGCACACGATAGGCTATACATGGCGGCCAGTATTAAATGGTGGAGGAAGAACCCGAGAAAAGCCCGGAAAGAACCACCGACCCACGAGAAGCTAATGGCAAGCTTTCTTACATACCCACATTAGCCGAATCCAAGACTCGAACCCACGCAGACAGATGTGAGATGGTAACGGAGAGCGCTTTAGACCACTCGGCCACTCGGGGCCCCCGCAATTTAATAATAATAATAATAATAATAATAATAAGAAGAAGAAGAAGAAGAAGAAGAAGAAGAAGAAGAAGAAGAAGAAGAAGAAAAAGAAGAAGAAGAAGAAGAAGAGGAGGAGGAGAAAGAAGAAGAAGAAGAAGTGGAGGAGGAGGAGGAGAAAGAAGAAGAAGATTTATACTCATCGTGATCATATACTTTTGAATACTCTGTAATAATGATAATAATAATTAAATTCAATCGTTATCAGCATGAGCATCAACAAACTTTGAATACTTTATCAGTACTCTATCTAACCCTATTAGCTATGAAAAAGGTGCCTAATTTTGCACCGTGATCAGACTCATGCATCGAATACTGGTGAGTCATATTGATGTAACCATTTTTTCTTTAGTGTTTTGGTGACAAGTCATTGTTATGAAACACGTATAAATGCGAGACTGAATTAGAATTGGGCGTGTTCCTTTATTCATCGTTTCCTGTACATTGAGTAACTAAATTAATCAGCATCTATTTGGATCGCTGATTCAAAAGGATCCTACATGCCGGAAGTTGTGTCCTTTCTAGATTTTACATACAACAAAACGTAATATGAATGGTCTAAATGAGAAAAGATAACGTGCCAGTTTTTCTATATTTACCAAATTACAAATAATCATGTTTTGTTGGTTTCATTTCCTTTTACATTAATGTTTAATTACCATTATCCTTGTAAAACTTTGTTGTAGTTGCTGGTGATTCTGTTACGACTACCATTATAATTATTATTATTATTATTATTATTATTATTATTATTATTATTATTATTATTATTATTATTATTATTAATACTATTATTATTACTATTATTATTATTATTATTACTATTATTATTATTATTATTATTATTATTATTATTATTATTATTATTATTATTATTATTATATGACTGAAAACAATTGCATAGCTGTTAAAACACTTTTCTGTTTAAGCTTCGTCAGGATGGAAAATGTTACTCGGGATAAAATTCTTGGAGTAAATAGTTTGTTTAGGTCACACTGTAAGCGACAAAGCGATTGTTTCATCACCATCTCTTGCATTTGTTTTGCGCTAGTTTGTGGCCATGATTCACACTCGATAGCTATTTAAAAATCAAGGTCAATTGATTCGATGTTGAAGAAAACTTGTTGTATTGCATAATTGATTAATATATTATGTATGAAAACAATTAATTCTGTCTAATCCGTCTGGGATGCTATTTTTATCGCCAGTTTTCATAAATTATGCATCAGATGGCTCGCGTCAACATTCCATCATAGTAGATAACACATCAACGTTGAAAAAAAATCAATCTATTTTTCTTGTCTACCGTACCTTTTCTTACCTGAGATATTTTTAAATTACTTGAACGTGTAAAAACAAGGCAATAAACATCGTATTTAGTTACCCTGAAAAAACAAGAATAATTGGGTATTTAATGTTTCATTAGGCTAGCACATTGTACTTAAATTTATTGCTTCACTTTTTTTGTTGTTCTCTTTTTTCTTCGGTTTCTGTTTGGAAAACGAATCCTTATTATTTTACATAAAACAATCCTTTTAGGAATTTAACGCTTCAAAACAAATCGTAAGTTTTTGAGTTTTTAAAGTACATTCATTAAATTAAACCTTCTCAAATGTACAAATTACCTACACCTTTTATTTTTATTAAACAACTGGAAAACAAGTTTAGATACAGAATGCAGAAAGAACACCTGCGTACCGTACATTTTCTAAAAGTCTAGCGCATATGCCATATGTTCGGCACCGCCATATTGCAGAGGCAAAATGTATGAATTATATGACAGCATCAGAGGATATGAGAATGATTCATTGCGTTATGAAGTCTGTTTAGGCTGTCTATACTACAGCTAAGAATGGTGCTGGAGTGAAATAATTTAGAAAACAGATACAAATTTGACTGTACTACAGGTAATTTCTATGTTCGGCATGAAAGTAATATAATCGCAAGTTTCAACTGCGAATACGTGTAGTCATCAGACTTTGTGACGTCACTCTCAGTCTCTAATGGCGGCTGACAGCGCTAACATGGTACTACCAAACTCTATTGGTTTTGACAACACACACACACACACACACTATATATATATATATATATATATATATATATATATATATATATATATATATATATATATATATATATATATATATATATATATATATATATATATATATATATATATATATATATATATATATATATATATATATATATATATATATATATATATATATATATATATATATATATATCTTCTGGTCTGCTTTATATAAAAATATCGCCATATTTTGTGTAGTAAATATAATGCTCGTGGACCTTCCTTTTAATAACAAGTTAAATGGCGGAAAACATTACACAGCCACCTACACTTTATTCTTGGTATTTAAAGTTATTTGCCACAGCAACGTTCACATTTCTTGCTGTGTAAAGTTAAATGGCAAAACAATTGACACAGTAATCTACATTTTTCTTGTGTAAATTTAAATGGCGCAAACGTTCACACAGCAACTACACTTTTCTTGATGTTCAAAGCGAGACAAATATATAATTATCATTCCATGAAAAATGCGAGGATTCTGAAATACTCATGTTATTATTTTAAGAATATTAGTTGACATAATATCATTCCCTTATACGTTTCCATGTAACTATTCTGATATTGGGATATTTTGAGGACCTGCAAGGAAGACAGTGCACTGTTATCTATGACATTGATATTTGTCATTACTGTCACCATTAGTAACACAAAACGATCCATTTTTAAAAAGTTAAATACTCTGAAATTTAACCAGCAGTGATCGTAATGAGAAAAGATATGCAATATTTATCATTGTGGCTTCTTCAGCTGTGATGAGCATTAACATTCTGAAACAGCGATTTGAAATAATATGTTTTTATAAAATAATACATTCACACGGAAGAAAATGTTAACACAGGACAAAATGATAAAGTGAATACGCACCCTTCTAGTCACGAGTAACAAAACCGGGAAAGATATATGGTTTATTAACAAAAGAACAATTAATGGTTCAACATATCTGCGTGCTTATAACACGAAAAATGATCATATATCGGTCTAAACCATACTGAGTTAAAACTAGTTTTACCTGTTGTTATAATGAATCAAAATGTAATGGGTTACACTTATTCTAAAATGATACATTTTTTAAACATCCTTCGTGACTGAATCTTGTCATACTTTATAGCTATACGTTTCTTCACATCAGGCATGACTTGCAATGAGTGTTTCAGATCATTACAGAGCGGAGTGGCTGTGGAATCCGATTTTAATTGCACTGTAAACTTGTCCTGGTGCTGCAAACGAAATGAAAAACGGACAAAGCGATCCTTTTACACGAGTTTCAATAATTTCAGTATTGTTCACCCCAGTAACACTATCAGTGCGCATTCAACTGTCCCCAAAAGGGTCAATGCCCTCGTAATGTTAAAACTGACACCATCTTGTCGGTTCTGTTTCCCTTGCATAGGTCTTCAGGATTAACAACACAAATTAAAAATGGGAACCAGTCTGGATAAAATAGAGTATATATGATTTGGGACGACCAAGATTGATTGGTAATAAAAATATATAATTTGAGTAAAAATAATTTTTTTGGAGAGATTTTCCGAATTGTAAGTGAAAAGAATATTCATCAAATTTCGGTTCTTTTGCAACCATATTGTTGGAACACTCGTTATCAGTTAATAGCTTCGGATTTTTTAGATGTGGAATTAAAAGTACACTTGGTGAGAAAAATATTGTTTTATCTACACATAAGTTTGAACCAATGATGGGTCTACACTGAGAAATTTAGATTTGATCACGAACATTTCGAAACTTAAACTTGCTGAATTTGTAATATATGGTGTTTTCATACGTTTACTATGGGAGTTGAATTAGCAACATTGGTCCTTCGGGCGCCAAACTCCCAGCTGACTCGCGCTTGTGACTTTTTCAGCAAATTATCTTAGACATTTTGTCTGGTTTATAAAGCGTTTTTATGTCACCGAAATGATGTTGCATTTATTATTAAGAAAACAAGCATTGAAAAGTTATGACACATACGACAAAATATAGAGCATGAATCAAGGGTTGTCGCCCCTACTGGGTAATTCCAAATTTGGGGCACTCATCCTGGGTGGAAAAAGTGACACTACAAAAGCTTTGTACTTTAAAGGGTGAATGTAAACTTTACTATCTTTACCAATTTCACCATATGGTCAGTTTCAATAACCCAGTTGTAACGAGAGGTCCCAGAACCGGCCTTAAGGCAATGCGGTTGTCATGGCCCGCTTGCCTTTGTAGCCCTGCCCTCCAATTGACAAAACAATTAGGAATACCAAAATAACTCCACTGACCAGGCCCCACTGTCAGCGTGGCTCCTTGGGCTTAGAACTATAAGGCCGAGCTTAAGAGTGCTTGCTTTTCGTGTGATAACAGTTAACTACCGCAGTCCAAGCCCCTTCAGAGGTTGAGAGTCCCGGGCTACTTGGACAGTTTGAGGCCCCTGGACTTCGTTATATTAAAAGTTTGAAATGAATCAAATGCCTAAACAAGACCATACAATTTCATATATAAAGATGTTTAAAGATAACTAAGTTCACAACTAGAGTATTTAAGAGATCTAAAATTCACTGGTAAAAATCGAGACCCCTTAAGGTTGAGTCCAGGGCTATATGGCCCATTGCCCCTCCTCCCCACTCGCCATTGTGCCTGGCGCCGGCAAAACCGTGTTTCGTTAGTGAGATTTGACGGTTTACTTTATTTATCTGATTTCAGCTTTCATCGGAGCCAATAGACATTACGACAAGGAACCGCCAGCTTTTAAATCATCAGCTGCCTCGTCTGATGGCTGTCTGCAACCAATTCGTAATGTCTTCTGCTTTAATCTATCACTCGGCGATGCCGTTTGATCCTTCCGTTATTATTAGTTTCTTAATTTCTTGTGTAAGATTTGTAGAATTCAACATATTACGTTAGATCATACGTTCTGTTTTCAATTACACCCTATCTTGTTATTCAGTTTCATTATCTTCCTTGTCCCGTTTCGAGATTGCTAACAATGGTATAATTGATACCGACGCATAGATGGTCTTCATTTTATGCACTTTTCAAGCGCCATCAAGTATAAAGTGATCAGATAATTAACCGTTTGATTAAAGTAAGAAAACAGTTTTTTTTCCCAATACATCGTTTTGCATTCAAGAGAGTCAAAGAAGATCTTCTTAGATACATAAAGAGTAATAGATTAATTAAAATCTACTTATCGATACACGTTAACCACGCAGAATTAATTAACACAATTATTATTATTTTTTTTCTCTTGTTGCTGCCAATGAAATTTTTAAAATTATTTTAAAACTATATTTCTAAGGAAATAACACCACCTTACGTATTGCAAATTTTTCATATAAGACATCTAATTGTTAAGTATTCACATCAACAGATGTATTTTTACACAGCATACCATCGTCATCAAAAGTAACAGATTGTGATTGGAATTTATGAAATTTGATAAGTAGACCGAGTTCGAATAACACCCAGTTGTTAATATGGATCAGTCATATAAGTTTAATAGTGGGACGAGACATCAGGAGTGTTTTGTGAGAAACAATACCGGCCCTAAAGAAAAAGACCAAAAACCAAATCTAGCTTACTCTCATTAACGGATTTTCTAAAACAAATCCTTATTCTATTTCACATTTTAGCTGAAAGTTATGTTGCATAAAAGAAAAGAATTATCCTGGTAGGAAAAATCACCCCACCCTATCCCACACCCACAAACCAAAAAGTAGATCCCTAAATAGAAATCATAAAATTGGCCCGCAACACCTTGCACGCAACACAATATTGTTTTTAATCATACAGAAGAACTTCGAAGTATAACCATTGGTGAATATTCTTTGTATTTCCGAAATCTGTCATATTATAGGAAATTGTCGTGAAACATTATGGGTCTTGTCGGTGGAGATAATAAAAATATCACTCCTATACGTGCAGACATATGATTTCCACTATAATTTAAACAAATAACTGAAAGAGAGAAGATAAATCAATCTATTTATATGTTATTGTCTCAATCAAACATTTTGTTTTACATAATTAAGACAATATTAGACAGCCTGTTTTTGTATGGTTATATTGTTATTATGGTTATATTGTTATAAACCAATATACGTTTTACGTTAGCAGTTGGTCCTTAAATGGAAAATTGCAGCTTGAATATTTAGGTATCCTACAACTGTAGAATTTGTGTCGAAAAACAAATGTTCTAATATATAACGATGACAAACTTCTATACTTTACACTAGCATGGGACATTTCTCTCTGAACATCACTGAGATGAAATAGAATGGCAAATATATGTTGTTTCAATACTTGAAGCAACAATAAAACAAAAGCAACAATACAAAAAATAATTTTAAAGTTAACTATGAAAATGAAAAATAGCAATGACGATTTCGGCTTAGTTAGGTTCAACGCGAGTGATAAGCGTTAAAAATAGTTTTTAGTTGCAAGTGGTTTTAAATAAAAAATCTTTCGTGTATGCAAAATCAATACTCACTGTAAAAAAAGAACTCCTCAGATGTGAAAGCATTTTGCATAATAATTTCTTACAAGTAGAAAAGGAATACATGTGAAATAATATATGTAAAAACAAGAATTTTAATGAAAGAATTTCACGTCATTTTCGTACGAAAGTGATTCATTATGCATGTGTGATGTATACATACTATTTTACATATATATATATATATATATATATATATATATATATATATATATATATATATATATATATATATATATATATACACACGTATATTTAGATGTACGAGGCATTACATGCCATTTTGAAAATACCTACCTATCTATCTATTCCTATTTAACTACCTATCTATTCCTATTTAACTACTTATCTATTCCTATTTAACTACCTATCTATTCCTATTTACAAAGCGATCTATTCCTATTAACCTACCTATCTATCAATTTAACTCGAGTTCCACTTGTAGGAACTTCATCATGTTGTGACAGCCATTATCACTTCTAATGCAGAATGATTTCATTTTCAGATTGTTGGTAATTTATCACCAGGAAAATTGTTTTCCTTGAATCTGCCTTTCTTTCCTCCTTTAGGGCGGGGACATGACTAATAACGACATAAGGTTACGAATCTGTAGTTTTAAAATATGTGACAGAAAGAAACTGAAAACAACAATTTAAGAAACTTCATCAGACAATGTATTTCTATAAGTTACAAAGGGAAAGCTTAATAGAAACTTTGAGTATTGTGAATTAAATCCCAAATAATACAAAAATGTCCTGCCACCAGTCCCAAAGTATAGAATGTTCTGAATGAATTCAAATAGTCATGTATGTTATGATGTACCACAATGATGCAATCCAGACTGTTTTTAAATGAGTTCTCAATAATCCTAAGGTAGTATTTTAATCTAACAACTCAATGGGCACTATGTAATTGCAATGAATAATTTGAATAATTCCGCTCAAATTATATCTGAACACAATTATAAGTGATTCTGAAGTCTGATCAAAAACAGGGATGAATAATGATTGAGCAAAAGGGTTATATCGCTTGACCTGCAACGTAATATATTTCCTACAGACAAACCCACCTCCATGTAAACAAAGTCAGGTCTTGATCTCAAATTCAAGTGAACATCTTGTTTTCTTCCTAGAATAGCAACAACAATCAGGTAGGCACTAAGGCATTAATTCCACAACCTTTAATCTTGGACAAAACGTAAGCACACAACGATCACATTTACGATGACTTAGGCGATGTTCAAGATTGTATTTAATGACTTTTCTCCTCAGCCTTGCTCATGAACTTTTGATGTGTGACCCCTCTAATTTAACAAACCTCTCAATACAGAAATAATCAATTTGTACCGATATATTAGCTCTTTTGCGAGGACGTTCTTTTTATCACTTTATTTGAAATTATTGAATCCGAGGGTCTGTTTATTAAATTATGTTCCAAGTTGTTGTCCAAAATGTTGCCTTGTAATGGTCTTACAACGCCTTGCATTTCAGATAATCTCTGGTGGAAATATTGATCATACATAGTGTATCTTTGTGACTATAGAAATAATTGTGCTGATTTGGAGACAAAATAGATCCATAGGCATGTCATGATTATATTTAATTTCGTTTTCAGAAAACGTAGTCATAAAAATATAGAAATTGGCTGCTTAATTGGAAATATGCTTAACATATTTCCCCAGTCGTACATGCAAAGCTTCGACATTTCACCTATTAAGGAGGAAACTAGTCCAACAAATGTCGTATGATGTATGACTTGAATTAGTCTTTCTTCAGTCGCTGTGAATATTGACACTGGATTTAGGAACAAGGCGTGTGTCGCGTCGAAGGAAGAAATTAGTCAATAGAAGCGCTAATTGTGTACTTAAAGAAAGGTAGCATGGACATTTAGGCTTTTATTGTGCTTGGTACTATATCAGGGTGTGAAGTTGGAGGCAAGAAGGGGTCACGGAGCAATTTTCACACACGTGAAAACAATTTGTAAATGGCCTGCATGATGGAAGTAGGGGTAGGAATATTTCACTGTAGCTGCAATTTAATTATTAACAGAACATCATTAGTATGTTATGGAAATGTCCCTACGAGATCTTGTGACACTTCATTCGTTATTTGCATACAAAGGCAAAGAAAAACAATAACGTAAAGAAAAACCACCATATTCCACAAAGTTTGGTAAGTACCATTAGATTCGATCCGATGAAAGGAACATCAGACCGCAAAACTGTTATAAGTCCTGAAAAGTTAATCAAGAAGTATTGTGACCTAAGCAATTAATATATACTATCCTGTAAAAATGTATTTCAAACTCACATAATGGATACATACATACATACATACATACATACATACATACATACATACATTCATACATGCATCCACACACAGACCAATACACGCACACACACACACACACACACACACACACACACATATATATATAAAGTCGAGCTCTATTCAAAGAGTACAGACCCTGATCTGCCGTCGCATATGGGCCTCCCCCACACCCTAAAATAAAATAAAATATGGAACCTTGAAATCAGGAGAGTAATGGTAACATGTTGGATTTACCGACCCACCAGCACTTTTGGTCAAGGCAGCTTGAATCGAGGAAAAAAGCCACACCTCCCCCACTCACCCCTCATGCTTATATTTGTTTGCCATCGTACATCCTCCCGGGGCATTTCTTGGTTGATTGTTTTTTACATGTATGGAATTTAACTTTTGATTGACACCATGTAGCCTTTTTTGTGATGGGATACCATTAAACGATAATACTGAATATTATTTCAACTTTATTTTTCGAAGCACGTTATCATTCCATTTTCCTATTCGTGCTTACATTTATCTGTACGGGCTTTTCATAGGGATCAAAGGATTTTGAGCAATTCTTTTGTTTCACATTTTTTGAACTTTCTTTCCTTAATAATCTTTTCCTTAATAAAAGCAATCTCTCAAGAATACGATATAGCTGAAAAGATTGTTAGTTGCTATATAATATAGTTGCTGACTGGACGTTGTATGGATAAGGTGGTTCTGCTTGCCGTGGTAAAAGCATAAACATAAAATTGGTCTACACTCTTTTTGACAAACAAAGAACTGTAAGTGTAACATCTGTCTATTAAGCAAACATTTCGGAATGTTTTACAACAACAAAAGAAAATATTTTATCAGCATAATAATGCCTGGGTCTGTATATCCGAGTATTAAAATTTTACTATCAAATTTAGAATACACGAAAGAACTGGGGCTTCCCGAGACTTGTAAGAAAACAGTTTAAAGTTAAGTGTTTGAAAACTATAATTTCAGCACATGATATTTCAATATTAATGAATGACGAATCATAGTTTCCTTATCTACACGAAGGAATTATAACAAGGCAAGATGGACGCAAGCTAATCGCTTATGTATACGTTGCCCGGAGCTTGGAAGAATGTGATGTCATTCTCTTATCCTAATTAGGCATATGACTTGAATTAGAACGTGCCATTTTATGACTGAGGGATAAGTTTAGAATATAGAAACCGTTAGAAGCATCTTGCCTGCCACGTCTCCTAGAATAAACGGCTTCGCTTTATCAAACCACTGACAGCAATGGTCGTACGACTTTATTTCAAATCGCACGTCAAGAAGGGGAGGCAAATCATGATTCAAGCACTACTCTGCACCATAGCCGCTAAATAAGCGACTCTGCTATCATGCAATTTACTATCCAATTTTATATATTTTCCCTACGCCAATCGAATCGGAGGTAACGTCTGTTTGTTAAGAGCAACAAATTAGTTCCAAACATGTGGCACCATTACTCTGTTAATATTTCAGATTTGCTAGGGTCAATTTTATAGCTCTTGATCGTAATTTAAACTAAGTACAATTCTTCGTTAAAAGAAATGTACAAATGCGTCTTTGTAAAGCGTACAATTGCCCATGCGTATTTAAGCACTTACTTTTGTCAAATCTTCAGTTTCGCATGTACAAAGTTTTGCATATTATTAAACTCTTCAGCTTCGGGGGTAGGTAAATATTTCATGTAGTTCCCAATCCCAAAAGAGAATTTATTCTTTTAAAACAAAAACACCTAACTTGTGAAGAAGGATTCAAATACATGAAAATATAAGGAGATCAATGATCGCGCTACGGTAGCAAAGCAATTGGCCTGAGTGATAATGCTGAGAACTGAAGGGTCTCCACCATTTGCGGCACCCATCACCTAATATTCTTTCTCCATGAGAAATCTCATCTCATTTTGTAACAAATTTCGAGTATATTCCATTTACATATAAATCTCAGACTGTAGCTTTTTTAAAGTTATTATTTGTTTGATTATAGATATTTCTTAAACAGAGAACTAAGTACTAGGAGAAGTCAACGTAAAGTATTCACAAGGCTTTATGGTGGCACATGTTTCGTTGTTGCTCTCTCTCTCTCTCTCTCTCTCTCTCTCTCTCTCTCTCTCTCTCGCTCTCTCTCTCTCTCTCTCTCTCATTTCTTACCCTAAGTAATTATCGGGACGTTGTAATGCTTACGTGTTTGGTCACGTAAAATAAGAATAATTTTGTGTATTAGGTGTGTGTGTGTCATGTTTCATATTGCATGGCTTGGAAAAGCGTACTGGTAAGTCATGGCATGAAATACTGGTCTGTGACTTGAAAAAAGCCTAATGGTAAGTCATAAGAATACTGGTCTGTGCTTGGAAAAGCGTACTGGTAAGTCATAAGAATGGCATGAAATACTGTTCTCTGGCTTGGAAAAGCGTACTGGTAAGTCAGAAGAATACTTGTCTGTGGCTTGGAAAAGCGTACTGGTAAGTTATAAGAATAGTGGTATGTAGCTTGGAAAAGCGTACTGGTAAGTCATAAGAATACTGGTCTGTGGCTTGGAAAAGCGTACTGGTAAGTCATAAGAATACTGGTATGTGGCTTGGAAAAGCTTACTGCTAAGTCATAATAATACTGGTCTGTGGCTTTGGAAAAGCGTACTGGTAAGTCATAAGAATACTGGTCTGTGGCTTGGAAAAGCGTACTGGTAAGTCATAAGAATACTGGTATGTGGCTTGGAAAAACGTACTGGTAAGTCATAAGAATACTGGTCTGTAGCTTGGAAAAGCGTTACTGGTAAATCATAAGAATACTGGTCTGAGGCTTGGAAAAGTGTACTGATAAGTCATACGAATACTGGTCTGTGGCTTGGAAAAGCGTACTGGTAAGTCATATGAATGTGAAGCAAGACAAACCATGCAAGTGTGAATTTAGATTCTGATGAATGTGGGGTGGTTAGGTAATTAAAAGAAAATTTTCTGTCTTATTTGCGCGTTTAAGAACCATTCAGCTAAGGTTCTTGGAAATAGGGGAAACATCGATTTTCAGCTCTCCGCACGCAAGTATTGATTATTTCGCACGGTGTCGGCGAACCCCAACCTTTCGATTGGCAAGTATCTCTGATTCTACACTCAAACATAAATGTCAACATTTATTTAAAAAAAGGCTGGGAAGGGTCAGAGGAAACTCGGATTAAGTTTTATATCATCATGTATCCATAATTTGAATGTTTCAAAGGATCCTTAATTCTTTTACAGGTGCTAAATAGTCCTTAGTGATCGACACAATTCTCTACTATAAAAAGAAAAACAATACCCTAAATAACAACTATACTTACATTAGTGATTTGTGTTACACATCACTAAAGAGTTCTTCAAACGTTACTTTGGCCACTGTAGCTTTATTTCATGCCAAACTATTGTCTTCTTTGAAAAACTTGTTTACATATGAACACGGTCATTATCTTATTTAGCATATGCATATTTATGCAAACTTTCCTGCATAAATTATTTTGTGGATGATCATTATCATGTGTAACCCAGTAATTAATCATGTTTTTATATAATGTCACGTTGTAAATTAAGCAGTAGTTGTTGTTGCCTAACATGTTGACTGCTGTAGAATTAACATTATAAATAAAGAGATGTCTAGAATGTATTTCTCCAAATTCAGTCGCTGCAGAAAGAATACATTATACGCTCAAAATGAAACGAGGTTTAAACTGCTCTCTCTCCCTCTCTCTCTCTCTCTCTCTCTCTTAATTTGTAAAATTTCGTCGAAGAAATTATAATGGCCTGCTTATTATGGCTGTATATATAAATATTTATTTTAAATTTATATATATGTATGGCAAGTAAATATTCCATCAGTTCTTAGCAATACCCAACAAATATCCATCGTACGTATTTATAAATATTTTTAAAATAAAACAAAAATCTTTTCGAAACTAAGATTCATTACTTTAATCATCGTGTAGTGTTTACTTGACGTACACTATCGTTTAGATGGTGATCACTACATTAATTTTGGTCGATCTCTGAAGACATACTTTGTCCTTTTTTCATTATGAAGGGGTTTATCTTAAAGGATCAGTTTGATTCAAATCTGGTCTCCATGTTTTGGTGAGCTTTGGAAATCCCTGTCAGCTTATTTTTAGTAGCTATCAAATAATGAGGCGGATTTCCTGTTAGGAAAATGTATCGTTGGTAACAATATGTTCGAATGACTAGTGTAAGTTTTATACATTTGAACGCTTAGATCTGAATAGGGAACTACAAAGTCAACAGAACATGACCTCTTATCATTGTCAACAAAATCGTCTTCTAGGACTATTGATTTTTACGTGATGTAAGTAAATATGTCATTATTTGATCATTTTATAATCGATCTCGGATGGAAGTTATGAAGAACCTTACCAATGAGGATACGTAATTCAACTTCCCTTGCTTCTTTTAAAATATCATTAAAGAAATTCTTTCTAGACCAGCTGGAATGACATATTAAAAGCTCTGAATAGAAATCTTTAAAATCATATCCATAATTAATATATATTTGTATGTTTCCCAGTATAGTCACACATAGTCATTCATGTCAAATATGTACGAATGAGTGTGCGACAATACATGGTTATGTGCATGATCTTCTATTTTTATTTTTTTATTACAAAAACTGAGGACTACATGGCAGATGGGTCAACCATGACCAAATGTGTTATCGTCGTTAAAGATAGTTTATTATTATTATTATTATTATTATTATTAAGAACGGTCGGTTGACCTCAATTATGCCTATTTTCGTAATAACGAAGACGGAGATGAGAGGAGGGGTACAGATAATCATATTTAATCAGAATAATGGACGTAATTGAAAGCAGGCAGTAGACGACACTCTTTGGCAATGGTTTTTAAGCAAGAGCTTCCTAGTCGCAAGACCATTCAATGAAAGCAGAAATTAAACAATTAATGTAAGCACCCTATGTTTCCGTCGAGAATTGAAGCTCATAATAAGAAAGGCATGATTCTAAAATGTTAGATAAGTTTTAAATTCAATCTTTTGTATTACAGTTCATTATGTTTCCAAAACTATGTACGGTTTGGATGTATTTTCGATAGTATGACTGATTTTTCCTTTTCATTGGGACAGTTGTGTCACGAATATATCATATTTTAAACTCTGCTTTGTGACGTAAGTTAATGTTATACCATTTGTTTAGAGAAGCTTGGTACAATCGTAATGAACATACTTGGGGATACTCGTCGTATATGTTTGGCAACGTTGGAATATTAAGTTTCAAAATGTATTTCAGAACTTCTGCTTGTCCACTGTTTGCAATACTAAGACTATGACAGTGGGTAGACATGGATCACAGTAACACCCAACTCATTTACGAATCTATATAAATGGGAGTTTGTCCCCTAGTTACTTACAAACTAACCCGGATCCTATCCAACGACTCTGTTCCAATGGCACGTTGGAAAGAATGGCGAGATTTGAAAGTTTTCAGTAAACAATGCTCTACAGACCAATTAAACAAGGTGATGATAACGGCTATACGAAAATCAGTTTCACAGAATATACCTGTTGTTTCATAGGTGTATAGCTCACACTTTGGCCTGTGCTAGGCCATATTGAATAACAATTGCACACACACATGCACACACTCACACACACATCATATATGTGTGCGCACCAACTCTGCATTACGTATCAGCAATGTACCAGTGGTTTTGCATAATTACTTGAATTACGAGACTGGTGCAGACTGAACACTTATTTGTTTAGTACAATTAATCATACAATGCAGTATAAATCATTGTATAATACTAGTTTAGATTTTCATTCTGTCTAAGGTTCACAGATTTGGACCCCTAGTGTTGCTATAAATCGCGAACTCCACCATGCGTAAGTGAAAGGGCTTCTATCAAAATCTTTGTAGCCGTATTACCCCGCCTATCTGACCTTGGCAACCAGTTAAAATTCGGGCCATATTCTTTTAAAGTGACTGTAGATCGAGTTCTTCGTTGTCATCTGAACTTCCAGATATCCTTTGTTCGCTCATGATATGTATGCACACGATTTTATCTGTGTTATGTTTAACCCTGATATCAATGGTGTAGTGATGGTTACCATGTCCCCGGGATATAAATCGCAGGTGTATTTACTCAGACCAGAGATTGACGTTTGCTGTAGCATTATTCTATAAAAGATACCTACAACTCTTTCTACAACTGTCTCATTCTAAATTAAACTCTTATGGCTGAATTCAATTTATACTAAAACAAACCATTGTATCACCTCATTCTAATATTTTTTAACCAAATATGTATTTAATGGAAACCTTTTCTCAGTGAAAATATATTTTATTTCTAACCCTATTTAAAATGTGCTATCAGATATATCTAAAAATTAAAAAGTATACGTCTTTTTGAGAAAATAATATAACTGCAGAATTATTCCAATGCATTTTTAGTTCACGAATATAAATTTTAATTGACGCTAAATTTATTATTAAATGCTTTATTTTACAAATAAAATGCTTATTTTATCGTCTCTGTATGTAACTCAAGCGTAAAACATTGCGGTTTACAAAATATGTACCGTAAACAAGTCTCTCCTGCCAGTGAAGTTTCTGTGGTTCCATTTATTTCAGTTGTCATATAGGGGGCGCTCACCAGTTATTATGTACTTTTGAGAGAGTGACGTATGTAAGGTGAAGTTGTTTGCATTTAAGATATGCACACTGGAGAGAATGGTGGCAAACCTCTATGCTACATTAATGTGATGTGGATAATATTTCTTTAGATATTGTATTTTTGGAAATTGTACATGATCTAAGCACACTGCTAACTAAAATGACTGCTCCCTTGTGCTAAAAAATCAACCTGAATTAGTCCAAAGTACACTATCCATAGCAGCTATTAAAATAGGGAAAATGAATTTTGCCAGACTGGACAATACCAGCTTCTGAAAGTGCAATGAATGAATTACGAAATATATAAAATGTAAAAAAAAAGTTATCGGCTCTTTTTTTTATATACAATTTTCATCTGAAGTTAGGAAGTGAAAATGACCATGTGGAGCTAGCACTTTTTTGAAAGGTGCACATCTGGAGTAAGGCCAAGCTGTATACTCTGCAACCCATATTACACCCATCAATCATACACCAAAATAAAGGGAATTAAAGGTTCTTAGAATTATACCAAAGAAATACAAGGTCTTTTTAAATAGTTAGTATAACCAGTGAGGAAAGCCGGGGAAATTCTTTTTCTTTAAAATTCTAACCCTAAGCAAAATACGAAACTGTAGAGCGCCACCATAACCTCTTTTGGATCTGAAAAGGGAACATATGGCATTCATTTGGTTGGGTTAGTTAAGTGACTTATAATAGGAACATTAAGATATCTAAGAGATTTGGTTGGAGTAAGTAGCATATTGTAGGAACACTAAGAGATCTGGTTGTATTAAGTGGCATATAATAGGAACACTAAGAGATCTGGTTGGGTTAAGTGGCATATAATAGGAACACTAAGAGATCTGGTTGGGTTAAGTAGCATATAATAGGAACACTAAGAGATCTGGTTGGGTTAAGTGGCATATAATAGGAACACTAAGAGATCTGGATGGGTTAAGTGGCATATAATAGGAACATATATAATAGGAACATTAAGAGATTTGGTTGGGTTAAGTAGCATATAATGGGAACACTAAGAGATTTGGTTGGGTTAATTGACATAAAATAGGAACACAAGGAGATCTGGCTGGGTTAAGTGGTATATAATAGGAACACTAAGAGATTTGGTTGGGTTAAGTGGCATATAATAGGAACACTAAGAGATCGGGTTGGGTAGGAACAAAGTATCATAACGCCGTGTAAGGCAGTCCCAGTTATCTCTAACCAAATTTCAAATTCCGTATATTATGCTATTTCAAAAAGCACACTTCAGTTTTCTGACAATCCACAAAAATCAATAAAATAAGAAAATAAATAAAATCTAATTGCCCGTGCCTGTTTTAGTGGAAAAAGTAAAATGAAAAAGAATTGGCATAACAATTTTAGATGAAGAGATAACTTTTTATTTACGACAATTGGTACTGTACACTCATGTGAACATTTTAAAAATACAAACTTTAAAGTTAATCCATTCGATTTAAAATAAATATTTACATGAGAAAAAACATTAGACTCTTGATAATGATATATCATTTTTTAACGACCACTTTTTAAAGTTACTTAACCTCGACAAATGCTAAACATACATTATGTGATTTTTTTAAACATACAAATACATTTTCTTCTTACAGATCTTAGATCGCGTTAATCTGAAATAATAAAATAACAATCGTGTGAATATTTTCCATTGAGTATTCGATTTTAACATTTTTAAAACAATTTTTCGGTATTAGTGCCACTGCTGATTTATGTGCCTTCCAAACAGATTACTGACCCCTCATGTGGCAGATGAACCAGTCCCGCCAGTGGCAGATTAATCTCTCTCTCTCTCTCTCTCTCTCTCTCTCTCTCTCTCTCTCATCATTATATTTTAAATATTTTTTTAATACACCTGGGGAGTTTAAATCTTCCATATGATGGGTATGGGGGAAGGTTTCTTTTCATGTAGTAAATTAAATTTGTTGTTCGTGCCAATCATTACTTATTACCGAATAAATCTGAACATTGTAATGCGATTGGAAGATCAAAGATCCTGATCCTGACTTACCGCGATGATTGTAAGCAAATTGATTAAAAAATGAATAAAATGTTTGTCGAAATTCGTTTTTATTTTTTTTATTTTTACAAAACACACTACAACAGACTATGGGGTAACATACAGATATAAAATCCTTTATATATTTCGGACCAAGCGGACTCCGTTCAAAGTTCACACCATCTTATATAAGCGGATGGGTCCACCAACCCCAAACCCCCCAAAAACCAATAAAATTATCACTGTCTTGATTTAGTTGTAATCACAAATTTACTAAATCACACAAGGAAGCCAACGGATATGTTTAACAAATAATCTCAATCAATGAATTCTTTTTCTTTGTTATCAAAATAGAGACGGAAATTACATTTGGAGTATAAAACAATCGGAACCAATTCATTAATCAATCAAATTGAAGTCACTGTTATTGATTTTGGCTTGATGCAAAAGTAATATTGTGCCATACTAAATAAAAGCAGCTATCTTCCGCCACACTTACAAAATACTTATACTGTAGGTCATCCATTTCTTGATGAATTAATTATTCGATTGTATTTATGGACTCCAGCATATGATAGTCGCTGTGTGAATTACACATAATTATCTATTCATGTTTTACTTGTAGTTTCCTTTTAATGTGCATTTTTCCATAATTACACATATAAAAAAGTTCCCGAACTAATGCATTTTAAACTTATTATTACAATTATCCGTTACATTATCAATACGCCGATCATCTTGGTGGATACGTATGTATGCTAAGAGTCTAAGAAAATAGTTCCAAACAATTGCCGCCATTACGTATTCTGTTCTGATGACTTGCTAAAGTCGGTCTAATATCTGTCTTGATTATAATTTAAACCAATTAAAATTCTTCTTTAAAATATGTTAACATTAGTTTTTGCAAAACGCATAATTAGTCATGCTTATTGAAGCACTTCCGTTGTCAAATCTTGGGTTTCGGAGGTGCGTAGTTTTTGTTCGTTCCTGGTCCATTTCAAAGGTCTGACAATCTTTGATGTAGTCGCAATCTCAAAATGCCTAATACAAGTGATCGGTTTTGAAAAACACCACATTTGACAATAAAATATGATTTTGCGTGACTTTATTTCGAAAGAATGTGCATCTAGAAAGTTTTTTTTATTATTACTGACAGTTACTTAAATAAAATAATGAATACCTAAGTTAATATACAGGATTTCTCCCAACACGTGTATTGCATGTTTGGCGTTAGCATTCGCCATTTTTCCTTCGACTGACCTTTCATGTGCTTAGTAGTACTGTTCAGAGGTAGGAGTTCCTATCTTATCTAACTCATTAGGTCCAAAATGTTACAGAAAATTTGCATGCTTTATTTTGCGCGACATGGATAAGTTTTAGTCTAACGTATTGTGAGTTGTTTTTAACTTTCTGATAAAAAGGTCTGCTGAAAATAAGTATTAGTACAAACGAATTATTTGGTTGTCTTTTGGATATTTCGCAAACACCAGATCCTTTCTAATTGATTAAAATGCATAACACATTAGCAATCCAACTACGTGTACTTGGAAGACGCCATTTCACAAAATGATTTGTGTATCTAAATGAGCTTTTTTTAGTCCAGTGATTAGTACGTTATATATAATCATTATAATATGTTTAATGTTTCAAAGTAATTAAAAATAGCAAACATTTTTAAAAATTCCTGAAATTGTGCATCTAGATTAGCTGGCTCAGCCCAGTAATTGATGAATTGATGTGCATAGTACAATATATATATATATATATATATATATATATATATATATATATATATATATATATATATATATATATATATATATATATATATATATATATATATATATATATATATATATATATATATATATATATATATATATATATATATATATATATATGAAAACAGTGCAATAGGAAACATGCATATTTTTGTGGCCTTAAGGAAAAAGAATTTACAAGAAAATATGTACACGTGTGTGTATGTGCTTGCGTATAGCGAAATCAATATATGAACTAACTGATTGACTGATCTTATGAACTGATCCTAGGTAAATATAGTTAATGAACTGGATAAAAGCACTGTCAATAGATATATACGATGAGGAGGAGGTTGCAAAGTATTGCATGTGTACATGTATAAATAGTATTTGGTGGGACCAACATAGAGTTCATAAAATCCGAAAGCACGATGTCCAGTGCATATTGCTACAGTTTACTGCCGTGGTATTTTCTTCCATGTGAAGCCTTCTTGGAAATTGAAGGAAAAGTGTACGTGACAATAACAGCAACCGTTTCGATGTCATTGCCAGGGTTGTATTTGTCAACAACAACATCAAGAAATTGTTCAGCACTGCATCTTATCTCATCGATGGATAGGAAATCAAAGCCTATATAGATAACGTTGACATTCCCACGACGATTATCGGACTCGCCCGCTACAGCGACGATTACGCGAGGTCCGTTGGCCCGTCTCTGATGTTCCACAAGGATTTTCAACGGTGGATTCGACCAGCGTGGATGACATGTTTTTGGACATTCATTGATGTTTTCCCTCTTTTATATATTCTGGTTGTGCAGAAATGTCTGCTAGGTTATTTTCTGAGCCAAATATAGTTGTGGTATAATGAAAGGACAACCACGAGGTCGTTGAAATTTGGTGTGAAGATGATGGCGTATCTAGCAAAGTTGTGTTGTCGAAACTGATTTTGCGGAAGCCTTGACAAAGCCTTCGGTAGCCACAGAAACACGTTTGTTATCGTTTATTTGGTCTGGAGTTATGTCAACGCGTTATTTCTCGCGCTCATCACAGACTCGACTAACAGCAATGTGCAGCAGTTTTCAAGGCAAAAACTGCAAATCAAGGTCTCAGCGCACCAAGATGAATGTGTCTCACGTTTTAAATTAACGAATAGGTATTCAATACTTTGTACCAGATTAATTACTTATTTAGTTGGAATATCTGAATCTATTCAGACGGTCTGTGGTCGACATACACTTTAACGTATTATAACTTGGCTCGCCGTTACCAGCTATAGATGTATTGGTTTGATTCTTTCTGACAAGATTCTGTTTTTGGCGGGCTTAGGTGGCCGAATGAAGGTAAATGACGCGCCTGTGAAAAACCTGTAGTGGTTTTCACAAACTCGTAGTTGTAATCGAACATGATTAAAAATAATGTCATATCACGATGTTATAGTTGATCACAGCACATACCAGCTTGGGGAAATTAAACGTGCGATAAGAATAACGATTACGGGATCACATTGAGCATAACTCTCGCAAAGTTAACTGTGATGTGATGTGATTTTGATTTTTAACGTAGCTTTAACAATTTTTCAGTCATATTGCTACGATGTCTGCAATGTGGCAGTTTATAGTGATGTCTAGCACTGGGGCATCATGCCGCAGACATGTAGCATGATGTCCCACCCAGTCACATTATCCTGACACCGGGCCGACCAGTCCTAACACTAACCTCTTAATGCTGAGCGCCAAGCGAGGCAGCTGTTAGTACCATTTTTGTAAGTCTTTGGTATGACTCGGCCGGGGATCGAACCCACGACCTCCCGCATCCGAGGCGGACGCTCTAACCACTAGGCCACCGGAGCGGTCCAAAGTTAACTGTATATGACCTTTTGTGTCTACCTCAGACACATCGTAACCATGCTGAGGAGGCGAAACAAGAGAACGCCTTGGTAATATTAAAGTTATAATCATCGGAGGTAGCGTAAATGCAAAGAGCGGTGGAATACCTGTGTTACGAAATTGTGTAAATCCTTTTATTTATTAAATACATGTACTCGGGTTTCGTTTCTTGTGTACAATGATACCCGAGGGTGATTTATGTATATTGTACAAAGATTTCGCAACAGTGAATTCGGTTCATCATATGCTGCACGTGCGAAGTGCTTTCGATGGCAAGAACCGAATAATTCAAGCGCACAGACGTGTATTGCGGCATCGTCTATGTATAAATACCTCAGCGTAAGACAAACTCTTTACATTACGGAAGTCTTGTCAGTGAGCGGTCACCTTTAATGATACAATAATGGGCCAGGAATCAACAAATACAGAAACTATCTTCTGTGAAGTAAGGAAATACGACTATTATTGACCTATTGCGAGTGTCTTCGAAGCACAGGGGCTCGTTACAAAGAAAATCTAGGGATGGGGGTTCTAACCTGTAATAATATAATACAAGGGAAGACACCGGTCCGCACCCCTCGGCAGTTCCAACACTGCTAATTTATCCTAATTGCGTCTGCTAATTTCCAACTTAGGCCAGTCGTAATTAAGAATAGTTCAATTTTCAAAACAGCTCGACACACTTCATTCAATCTATGATATAATGGAGAAAATGCAATAATTGTTTGCCGATCTTGACGTTTAGACAACAACCCAACTCAGTGCAATTTTGCATTCGGACAGTCTTGGATTTCACCATGGACCGAAAGGTAAGATCCGAACAAACTCGAGTGCGCAGTTGAGCGCTAAATACGAGCAGACGATAGCAATGAAAGAAATGGACAATTTTATTGTGCCATGGTAAAATTAGATTAGTAGAGTAGATACTGCTAATTATCTAAATGTAAAATTGTGTTCAATATTTTATACACACTAGAGTTTGTTCGGATCTTACCTTTCGGTCAATGGTGAAATCCAAGACTGTCCGAATGCTAAATTGCACTGTGAGTTGGGTTGCCGATCTATACGTCAAGATCGGCAAACAATTATTGCATTTTCTCCATTATATCACAAATTGAACGCAGTGTGTTGAGCTGTTTTTCGAAAATTGAACTATTGTTTATTACGACTGGCCTAAGTTGGAAATTAGCAGACGCGATTAGGATAAACTAGCAGTGTTGGAACTACCGAGGGGTGCGGACCGGTGTCTTCCCTTGTGTTATACTATTACAGGTTAGAACCCCCATCCCTAGATTTTCTTTGTAACGAGCCAGTGTTCGTCGGGATCCTTATGGAGCAGGACATATTACAAATTTAACAAGACATGGAAACGGAAATGGACATTCGAATTAAGACTATACCTATAGAACCAGAATGTTACGAAATGGAATACGAAACGGAACGACTACGGTCTTGAAAAATGAATCACCAAAATTATCAAAAGGAAAGAACACGGAACGAATACGGACTTAAGATTTAAGACTACACTTACATTGGAATTTATGGATAAACTCGAAACGGACTACAAACAAAATGGACTGCAAATTCGTTTGATAACGAACTGGATAGTACATGGACTATAAATGATTACGGAATACGAAACGAATGGACATCAAACAGGCAACTTGCCAGAATTTTGTATTCTATACTAATCACAACAATGCAAAATAAATACACAATACTAGAAACATATTAACTTATTTATACTAAAGAATTGCTTTAAAAATTGCCCGAATTATACTATCTCGAAATTACTCCTAAAAATGTTACTTTGATTTTTACCGGATTTATTATCAATTAATATACCTTGAATATACTGAACTCTAGTATCATTGACAACAAACCTGCAACACGTGGGATAGCATGAACAGTTTTATTTAGCTCCTGCAGGGCACAAGTGCTGCCCGTGCATTAACCAACTAACTCTAAGCTGTATTCATGCGCTAAGCAATTCCAGTGGACCATAATATTTGAACTCGGTCAAGTATTTTCTTATTTCTCTGTACACAAAACATTTACATCTACTTATTACTTTTCCTACACACACTAAACTGCTTCCACAAACTTAACTTTAATATAATCAAATAAAATCTCAAAAGAAGTTTGATCTTTATCAGCCAGTCCAAATAAAAACACGAGGGGTATCATAAAAAACAATCTAGCACAAAACACATAGCAATCACTGGCCAACACTCATCCCTGGCACGGATCACTTATGTAAATAACTCTTTAAGACCAGCCAGGGTCCAAGAGCAGTTACACAAATTAGGGCGGTGTATAAACCCTAGAACAAAATCTAATCCAAATTTAATTTTTTAAAATCATGCAATAAGACATATTGAGGAAAAGGACAATAACACATATAAAAAATTAATTTTAGACACTAAGGGGTCTCCTCTATGATGTTAATCTGAGAGGGACCACACCACTAAATTAAGGACTTGCACATCTTCAGCTGTATAGGTATGAGAGTTATTTATTAATTTCTTGTGTGTAAGTTATAACTATTGTACTACCACGTTTATTTTAGTATATTTTCTATGTAGCTTCGGCTTACGTAGTTTTATGCAAATATTTTCTATTCTTGTTTGTGACTTAGCAAGAGATTTATATTAGCAGTATATAAAGTTGCATTTTTAAGAAACGTTTAGTACCGTATGATTCTTGTCGGCACGGTTAGGTTCACTTCTGAACTTGGGTATTTTGTAATTATTGTGCCGATAATGTAATCTGTGTAGCTTACCGTATATAACGTCCTTACGTTTTATCGTATATGCCCGTGTCATGCATAGTACACGGTGTTAGATGTATTTTTAGCTGAACAGAGTGATCGGAGTCGCAGCTGTATAGCTGACCAGAGCGATCAGAGTTATAGGAGTGATCGGAGTCTTCGTGGTACAAGCTGTAGAATTAACGATAGGAATTGACCGTAGCAGCTGTGAAGCTGAACCATAGCAGCCGTTGAGCTGAATAAAGTGTTGCTGGTCGAGTAGCAGGTGATCGGGTGTTGCTGACCGAGATTGGTGGGCGCTGATTGCTTGATTGACCAACCTAGAATACTGACTGCTTGATTGATCAGTGTGACTGGTAGCCAAGTGTGCTGGGGACGGAGTGTGTAACTCCATACATGTGATATTTTAGCCGTGGGCTAATCTTTGGAGTCGGGGCCCCGAGTGGCCGAGTGGTCTAAAGCGCTCTCCGTTACGGATCACTGCCATCTCACCTCTGTCTGCATGGGTTCGAGTCTAGGATTCGGCTAATGTGGGTATGTGAGAAAGCTTGCCAGTAGCTTCTCGTGGGTCGGCGGTTCTTTCCGGGGTGTTTCTGGGTTCTTCCTCCACCATTAATACTGGCCGCCATGTATAGCCTATCGTGTGCTGAAAAATGGCGTTAAACCCTACAACAACAACAACAACAACAAAATCTTTGGAGTCTGCAATACCCAGTGTGTTTTGGGGACTGTAAAGATATTTTGTACAACTGTCCCTTTGTTTTCATCATTTTTCACTATTTGAGTGAATATATTTTTACTATACGAGTAAAATAACACGGTATTTACTATATGAGTAAAACACATTGTTATTTCGTTGTGAAATCACGGTGAATCATTCACCCCTTGTGTTTGTACCGTGTAAAGTCATTTATTTATATTTGTATTATTTAGTTCGTGTGGATTATGTTAATTGATCCAATATTTGGATATTATATACGAACGCATTAATCATAATTATTTTCTCATTCAAGTCATTTATCATTAAACATTGTATTTGTGTCACCATCAAAAGAGTTCTGTTGTAAATCCGAAATCCCACCCGGATATCTTGTTACAATCTCCATTTCTCGTTTAGATTCCGACACTGTTGACACCGGAAGCTGCCAGAATTGCCAAAGCAGCTGCGTTATGGGCCGTCAGATCGCATCTAAGATAGTTCTGAGAAATAATGTATTGAGGCCGCATAGAAAAGGAAAGGGTCTTGGAATACATGGGAATACAAGCAAATTACTCTCGGGCCAAGCTCTTCGACTACCCGGGATTTCTCGCAAAATCCATTCAGGCCAAGGTCTGCCACTGTGTCCTCGCCGTTGACGGCTGCGAAAGCGCGTCCATTGAACAATGTTTATTTATTTGTGATGACAATGTCAATCAAGCATTTCCGAGGTGTGCTAAAATGAACTTGAGTTGGTGATCCTCCACACGTGGGAGGCCGGCATTGTTAACCTGGATTCAACAACAGGACATGTAACTCAATGTGTATTATGTGTGGTAACGCTCGGCATCTTTAATATTTTTATTCGCACGGGCTTGCACTGCCACACAAAGTCATTGATTATTTACATGGTACCTTTGCTACTAGACTTCCCAGAGTACTAGACCTTGCCGTCTACGACTGTGTTATTCAACGCGGCTGTTGAAAATTCGAACAATCAACCCAATATGTGGATATCTTGTTGTTAAAGCACTGTATGCACTCGAAGGAAGCACGACGACGGACACGCTTGTTGACTTTGCATTTTTGCTTAAAAGCTATAATATATACAAAACGGCAGTTGGCATTTATGGACGCTCCTGCGCAGCGATCCGACGCGTTGTCAACGTGGATCTATCCAGGTTTGCCAAAAACATTTCTGGAAAGAGTTAAGTAATCTGTTTGTTGTTGGCATCGACCCAAATAAATTCGTGATGTTTCAGTATTAAATTGGAAAACAGCAAAAGCCCAACGTCAATAACGACGTTGTTTTAAAGCCATAATGCAGGATTGAAAATAAACCACGAAACAGAAACGTTAGTCTGCCCAGGTTTTCCTGGACAGGTAATATCTTGGAAATACTTTTACATATATGCAAACGAAATGTTACGGAAATTACCTTGGTGATGTTGTCCGGGGATTATTCACAGGAACTCCAAAGGTTCATGCAGACCCGTTATACAGATAAATTCGTAACGTTATTTTGGGGGTCCAAACGCGCAGGCTAGTTTAGTATGTAACAACGACGACAAAGACGCAGCTTGACGTGATGTTTCCCTTTCCAAAGGTAAAGGTTTCGTCGAGTTGACCAACCGGGTTGTTGTTTGCGTCGACCCAAACAAGCTGAAACTGGAAAACTGCAAACGTCCAACGGGGACATCAGTGATGATGGTTTTAAAGACGCAAAACACCTGGCCGAAGTCACTGAGAACCGGAGAATCAGAGACGATGGTGTTTCGGTTGCCTTAATCAAACAGTATATCGATATTGACAGTACTGAGATTAAATAGTTGTTGTTGTGGGGTTTAACGCCATTTTTCAGCACACGATAGGCTATGCATGGCTGACAGTATTAATGGTGGAGGAAGAACACGGAAAAACCCTAGGAAGAACCACCGACCCACGAGAAGCTACCGGCATGCCTTCTCACATACCCACATTGGCCGAATCCTAGACTCGAACCCACGCAGACACAGGTGAGATGGCAGTGATCCGTAACGGAGAGCGCTTTAGACCACTCGGCCACTCGGGGCCCCATGAGATTAAATAGTACGTAGATGCTATCCGGTGTATCCTCACCAATACGCGTACTAACTTCTTTTACACAATACCTTGGACTGTTCACGCACAAGGAGAAAAACAACTGACAGCATAAAAAGAAATGGTTGGATTGTGTTTCCTGACGTGGATGGCTTTGATAACCCGAAACCTAACATATTAACGTTGCGAGAGTCCGGATCGTATTTAATTATCATATATTGTTATTATGGTGGATAAGGTCAATTGACTGCATTGATAAACAACGAACACGGCACAGGAGTAAATAATACGTAACAATGCAGACGACAATATTCCAACATCGTTCATATATACGATATTGGTATCTATTGGTAGCCAGCCACCCGATGGCGATGTTGCGGACTTCGCAGATGAGTTGGTGAATCAGCTGATAGGGGATGCCAACATCGATGACAATTTTGTGCCACTTGTCGACCACTATCTGCGTGTTACGAGACCCTCATATGCACTCAAATATAATCTTGTCAAATATAAAATAGAAATTGAGCATTGGAACCACTTTAGTGTGTCAATGCCAAATTGAAAACGGAATGGAATCTTGGCAATAGCTTGAGAAAGCGCCCGGTCACAAAATAAACCATCATGCATTAAAACATCCAAGACTCTTTCCATAACGATCAAGTCGATTTCACCCACTAACCCACCGCGATAAAATTAGTTGCACAGAACAGTTGTTGGAGACAAATCAAATGCGTAGTTCATGTAATCCAAGTGAACGTGCTGTCAAACCCTCGAATACACAATCGCCAGCGACATAAACACGTACACGTGCGTAAATGAATCCCCAGTGGGAAAAAGTTACGGGGAATATAGAAGGGCTTCTGGGTTGGGAGTTGTGATAGATGAACATGGTGTCAGATTCCCAGTTTGATCCATCTCATTTTGATCTTGACAGTCCGGTATATTGCATTGAAGCGCTAGTTGTGTTATCCAAAACCATCAAATGGTTTGCTCCAAATCTTTGTACCAAGAAGATGCAAACACTACAGGAACCCAAATTTTGGTACTATGTTTCATAACTATTTGCAAGCATCTGATATATGCAAATTCTTCTTCCGCCTACCGCAATATCAGACCACCATCTTATCGATGTGCAGGTGGGTTTTTGTCCGTCTTACTTTAGTCTGCAACCATTCTGCTCTTCTTTGAGTATTCCTTTCTTGTAAAGGTAGTCATATACCGTATCTACAATCATTACAGTAGGTTCCATACAGTACTCACAAGGTTTTAGACAACACATGTAGTTGCACTCTGCTGGAACTTTCTCCGTGTCGTTCATTTTCGAAGTCTTTCGACTATTAATTATCCATGGTGGAACAGTATTTGTAATTGTGCAGTCGTGCATTTTGAGCTGCCAGTCTATCACTGATGTTTGCGAATTTCCTTTGTCGGTATCCACGAAGCTCGTTAGGGCAGGTGGTGGTAGCTTTTCAGCAGCTGGTTCCGGGGGATGGGTTTGCTATTATTATGAGAGTTTCTGGTTGGTCAGTATCCTTGAACCCCTCTCGGACTTGTTCCGGGTAACTTTGTTTTGCCCTTGTGCTTGTTGTTTTGCCCCAGATGTTCCTCCAGAATTGTGTGGTTTCCTCCTTTTCAGGCATGGCGATGCAATTTTGGTTATCTTTCCCGTTTATCTCTAGATAGACGTGACGTTCGATTCCTTGAGTTGCCTGCTTTGCTCGTATGAGTTGACTTGATCATTATACCTTATGCTTGTTGCTGTATTGTCTTTCTTTGTTTTTCTTTTTATCTTTTAATCTTTCGATCATTTCCTTCCGTATCCTACAATGTAGGGTGTGTTTATTGTCCATGTATGCTTTTTAAGAGGTAGCTATTGCATCTTCTTATTCGAGAAGCCCCTGATATCCCTCTTTTCTGGTCTATTTTCGTTAGCCTCTTGATTTCTGTGTTGGAATATACTGCTTGTTGTTGGGTGTTTTGTTGTATGATTTATACCCCCTCCAGTGTGCCCTTTGAGCCCTCAGAGTCTATATATAAAACACCTCTGTAGGCTTATCAGGTCACCTGGAGTCTCTTGTTTTATTTTACTTTTGTGTGTCAAGAGTTACGAGTCAACAATCCTTGCTTGTCGTATTATCTCTTTCCACTTTACCCATGAGTTGTTGTCCCTCCAAGTAAGTAATTTGCTTTGCTGTTCAAAAAGAGCAAGGACGTTATATTCATGACGTAACCGGCACCAATCAGTTAACCGTTTTGTCTTCGAGACTAATCCGTCAGGCATACAACGGCACGTGACAATGCTGGCCCTGATCCCAATTATTCTCCACAAGTGAGGTACGATCTGCCACGATGCATGGGGTGAGTTCTGTAACGATGGTGTTCTGTTTGTTTCGACTTCTTGCCACTCGTAGTGCAGTTAGGATAAATGCTGTTAACCTCTTAATTTCAATGTTAATATCTCCCTGCCAAGATCTTGAGTTTTCAATACCTTTTGAATTCGTGTTGATACAGATGTTATTTGGTTTTGATAACAGTTATCAAATGTATAAGAAAACGCTAGCTCGTTTTATTTTCATTTAATGTGATCTCCTTTTGAGTGTAAGATTATTTAAAAACTGAAATAATAATTAATATAAAATATCAATTTGTTATGCAAAATACCCTGATGATTCAACAACATTTCACATTCTGCTTATAGTCGCATAGAAAACTGAATCACATTTTATTGGATTATTAAAACATTTGAATTGTTATTCGTGACTTTTATTTTAAATCTGCTTTGCAAATGCGAATTGAGAACTCCAGCACCACCATCAGGACGACCATCGCCTTCAAATACAAAAAGTCTTTTTGGAATAAAATATACAGCCGTTTTAAGATACTATAATGGACTATTGTTACGATTGTTATTATTGTTACCATATCATCATTTAAAGTATTGTGTATAATGTTATCTATTTGATAGGTCATATTCAGGGCAGTTGGCAAAGTTTGTCTGCCGTACGAAAAATTCTATGAATTAAAAGTTTCTTCTCCTCGGCGGTGGGTCCCTTGGTAGTTTGTCTTAGTTTTTCCTACCCTGCCCGTGGCTCTGGTAAAAAGAGAATTAACACAGAAGATAACTGGCCTACACGTCAAATACGTAACACATCTCAAATTAAAACGAGAAAACGTCTTATTTCAAAAATCATCGCCAGTTTTGTTGAGTGATTTTAAATGAATGATTCCCAAGTTGACCAGAATTGTTGAGTGTTCTCATATAGTGCCATATGCATTCCAAAACACTCACCTCAAGGTCTATTGCAATTCTTTAAATAAAAAAATATATATTTTTTAAAACTTTATATTTATATCAAAACTGATTTTGATAACTAATGGCTTAATAAATTTCCGGATATTTCGGATCATATAAATGTCCGGATATTTCATATCTTCCTAGGAGACAGGTATAACAATAGTGAAATCTGCGTCCAAGAGACCAAATTTTGTGTCACATTAGTGGAAGATCTGCAGTAGTCACGTCGATCTACTTGTACCACCAAAATACCATCATTAATCAGAAATCGTAAAGTCAATGCAACTATACTCGGAGACATGCCACTCCACAGATAGCGAAACCAAAGCAAACAGACCTGATCTAAAAGGCGAAGTCCAAAATGAAGGAAATCGCGTCATTGTTGACATATTAGTACCTGCAAGCAGGAATGTGTCAGTAAAAAAACTTGGAAAAGATATCATACTAGAAAGGTCTTGAAATATAAACCAATTACGTGAAACATCAAAAAGAATGAACATCCCAGTAATCATCGCATGTCTTGGACTGATAAAGAAAAAGAAGAAGAACACCATTAAAAAGATCCCGGGAAAAGTCAATATTGAGGAAATCCAAAAGACAGTGATGCTTGGCACAGGACGTATGTTTAGAAGATCTCTCTGCATCTAACAATTTGATAGCCCTATGTTCACACACAGCGTGAAGTCAGATCAAACTGATAGCATTTAGCTAAAGAATCATACAACAACAACAATAACAACAACAATAATACTAATAATAGAAGAAAATGAAAAAGAGCAAACCTAATTTAAACACAGCTAAAATTTACCAAAGTAATATGCAAGTTATGTAAATGAAACAGTACAGCAGAAATCTCAGAAATTAACCAAACTAAGTCCCACTATGTCTGTTGCATCAGATATATTTCCTGACCCAAGAATATTGTCAGCGATGTAACTTGACTGCGAAAATAGCGATAATACTCAATATTAAGTGTTCTAAAAAAAGTGTGGCGGTAAGGTTCGTTTAATCGAAGATAAGGATGAAGACAGCGTTCGTAATATTTATTTTATGCGGAGAAAAACTCTTGATGAAACAGTCGTTGTGCAATTGCAATGAGTTATTGATTTCATTAATAAACGTTTAGAGCTGTGCTTGATAAATTACACACACACACACACACATGTGTGTGTGTGTGTGTGTGTGTGTGTGTGTGTGTACAATCAGCCTGAAAATATGCTGAAAAATATGAAAAATAATGAGATTAAAACCTTCGAAACTAAATCGTTATCATCATTATCTACCTGGAGTGAACACACGTACAGACGTGTGCATACTGGCTTGGCCTCTCAGTCTTAACTTGCAAAAAATCGAGATTCCGACCTGAAATCCTATACATGTTTACTGGAAATGATAAGACAAACGTTACTGAATCTCTGACATCAACCTCAAGGTCCTATTTCATTATCAGATAGTAAGCCAAAAGTCTCCAGATCGTTTTTGCAATGTCAGAATGGTAAGCTTGGACTTGTGTGTTTTCAGTGAAATTACATTTGCAAATCAGGATGAGAAATTTCCTGCCATTAAAGGTCAAAATTAATATGCATGCAGGATGGTAGAATACCGATATGGCGGACGCAAGATATTCTAATATAGTAGGCGATATCTCAGAACTATGTCAATAGCTTTGTGTTTCGGCTTATTGCAACGATTGGTGGAAGTCTTTGAACATATCAGAGCCACTAAGACAAGAATGCCAGTTGATGTAAATGACTACCACTTTAGTGCCTTTTATGTGCTACATCGTCGTTTTTACGATTCATTGCTTTTGCAGAAATTGAGGGCAAAGGTTTGTTTTTTTGTCTTCAAAAGCACGTCTTATTAGAGGTAGGATTTTGTCATTAGTTTTGCTACAAGAGAAGTTTTGTAAAACCGTTTTAGCGCATTAAATACACTAAAGTACTAGCTTGTTGCTGTCGATTGGCTTTGTTATCTAAGGGTTCTGGCTGTTTTCGAACACTTCGATCATTGCTTTCAAGTGGCTAAGATTTAAGACTAGTACAGAAGCATTTCAAATGCCCCCCTGGCACATTTCAAAAGGACGAAAAGATTTCGTCCATTAATGCAGTGATCAAAACCGGTGTAGAAAGTATTCATGTAACAATTTGAAGATTATTGTGTAGTTTCGGTTCATTAGAGTTAGCTACATGCATGCGCATGCTTTAAATCTTCGCCAGTTTGTCGTGGGAAAATTTGCATGGAAATTCTTATCTTTCCGAGAAGATATACATATCATATTTCACAAAAATAAAATCATACTTTTAAAGCCTTTCTGTGATTTTATCGTGTATTCTTGTAAACCAGTCTGTTAATACCGTATAATGCCGTATAATGCCACTACAGGTTTTCTTTTTGTATGTTATGAAGTGTAATTATACTAATGTTGATAATCATATTTCACTAGCTGAACTTAAACGTATGTCATTTCAGGTATATACGATATGTAAAGTACTTGCAAAGACGTACATGGAATTAGGAAGAGTGCTTTTTTCTCTGAACACGCTCGAGGAGGTTACACACAAACACTGAACACCTGTTTTCAAGTTCTTTATGTAACTATTAAACCGGTACACACATTTTTACATCTTTCACAAGTCAGAAGTTTGAAATAAACATAAACAATATTTTATAATCAAAATTAAAAAGTAACTTTCCCTACTTCATTATTTTCGTTGATATTAATGAAAGTGTTCCAGCATTTATCATTATGTTCTTAAATATTCGAACAAAGAAACGATGCGATGAATAAACACATTTCCAGTGATGTTGGGCCAGGGGTTTAAAAAAAATAAATGTGGTCATCCACATTATTGACCAAAATGACAAAATAAATATAATAGACATATAATATAGTAAGTCAGTCTGTTTTAATTCTCTTTAAAAGGAGAAACGCAAAACTTGATATTTGAGGAAACCAATTTTTTATAAATAGTCTCTCAGAAATTTGTAAATGTCGGGCACGGGTCTTGTTTGCGATAGGCATTAAAACATTTGGATTACTCAGGTCCTGTATTGCATCATTTCTTAATTCTCAGTTGCTATTATCAAAAGTAATATTGGAACATCTTAGACGCTATAACCACTAGACCACCGGGAAGGTTTATGTATGTATGTATGTATGCATGTATGTATGTATGTATGTATGTATGTATGTATGTATGTATGTATGTATGTATGTATGTATGTATGTATGTATGTATGTATGTATGTGTGTGTGTGTGTGTGTGTGCGTGCGTGCGTGCGTGCGTGTGTGTGTGTGCGTATACGCACGCACGCATGTATGTATGTATATGTGTATGTGTGTGTATGTATGTATGTATGTATGTATGTATGTATGTATGTATGTATGTATGTATGTATGTATGTATGTATGTATGTATGTATGTATGTATGTATGTATGTAAATGAAACATAAAGGATCACTCATGCGCACAAGCAAAATAGCAATCAGTTTTGCTCAAAGTTATGTCCTTTTGCTGCTGCTAAACTATTCTCAGTAAAGCGAACTGAATGTATGGGGTCATGCAAAATGGTTGCACTTTATACTCCAGGGTGTGCCACGTAACAGAACATTTGCAGTTGATCAATTTAATCGATAAACCTAAGGTAAGCAATGAGTCGAACAGATATGGAAGAACCGCAATATGTCAAGGCTTCGAAAGAAAAGAAATAAAAAATTAATATAATAACGGAATATAATGAACCTAATGATTAGATCTGGTTATTATATTTCAATCAATCAAGCAACAGATTGACCGAAACAGTAGCGTTTTGCCGTCATCTGTTGACATCTAGCTAACCTATAGTTATTGACTGGGAGAGATAAAATATTCAAGCAATCTTTAAGATACCACATTTTCGGTGCAAGTTAACAATGCTATATTATTACACTAAATAGTATGCATTATACAGAAATAATTTTATTGTTATCCTTTTTTATTACTGATGATGAAATACATTGTGAATTATTTTTTTCCTGTGTGCCATGGTCACAAAGCTCATAGAAAGCCTTACGTGATATGTTAAAGAAAAATAAAATACATCTGAGATTGAAGTCAATACGTTGAGACTGTATGATCACACAGATGAATAACTTATTTTGCTTACTGAATACATTGTTATCACCACATTCGTTTCCCAAATGGTATCATATCGTTGCTCTGACATTCAATTTAACAATTTTTTTCTTCTGATGTACCCACATGTAGCATTTGAAGAAGTCAAGAATTTATATTTAATTTTAACACGTCGTGCCATTCGTCGAATAAACCAATTTATCCAACAGTAGATTGAAATTTTATTTGAATGGCGAATCTCATTATATATATATATATATATATATATATATATATATATATATATATATATATATATATATATATATATATATATATATATATATATATATATATATATATATATATATATATATATATATATATATATATATATATATATATATATAGTGTTACATCTCTATGAACTTAAACTAACTAACAGAAAAGAGCTAAAGCCAATAAGTTTACTAAAATTAAACAAATAATTAATTTCCCTAGTAAACAAAGAATTTTTTAAAACGAACTTGCAGTATTGCGAATCAAATCCCAAATAGTCCTAAAAGTGATATGACAAGTCCAAAGTATAGAGTATTCAATGTATTCTAGTGGTGTTCCGAATGAATTCCAATCTTGAACGTGCTCATATACCAATAACCTGTAATAGTGTTGAATTACTAACAGCCTTCATGTATCACAATTATAAATTCCAAAATGTCCTTGGATGATTTCACAATAACCGCCAAATGGTAATTTAGTCCGAAAATATTGTCGAGCACTTTGTAATTGTAATTCTAGTGAATAATTTAAATAAATGAATATTAACTGAAACAGATGTTAAGATACTGAACGAGTAATTGTAAAGAAAACATATATATATATATATATATATATATATATATATATATATATATATATATATATATATATATATATATATATATATATATATATATATATATATATATATATATATATATATATATATATATATATATATATATATATATATATATATATATATATATATATATATAGATAGATATATATATATATATATAACTAAGACACAATAACTGAACCACGAAGCTGTCATTTTCCCATCATATTCGTAAACAATTTGATCATAGAACATTCCTAATTTCTAAATAAATGTACATTCAACTCAACATCTGTAAACATTATTTACTTCCAAGTAATAATGATCTTCAAATACAATCTAAAAGCATTGACAAAAGCCAGCTACTAAATATGTTGTTTACAAAATAACAAAACATGAGTCAGGTATCAGATAGTCCCAACTCCTACCCTCAATTATGGACAAAGGTCAATTACACAATACAATATAAATATACATATCATATAATCATGGACAAAAGCCAACACACAAATTCAAATTCATATCGATACATAGGCAACACTTTTAAATTGTCAAATGTTTTCATTGATCTAAAAGATGAAGCAATAGTAGAAAATTAAATCATCAATGCCCTTACACAATTGAAAAATGTGAACACTCCAGTTATTAATGGTGTCATACTTTAAATGCTTTACAGATTATATTTATACTTTTATTACGCTATTTAAAGATTTTATTTCCTAATATTATTACAAAATGGGTAAGCTATTTTTAAAATGATGCAAAGGAAAACTATATCCAATGAAAAGAAATAAAAAAGAAAGATGTTCAGGACTACCACTGTTATATAGGTATTTCACTGTAGATTGTTATAAGCAAATTGTTTTGTATAAAGAGTAATAGGTTAGTTTTGTGGGACAAATATTTTGCTAACTTCAAAAATGAACAGACTGGTTATCGTACTGATTATGCCTACTAAAGACCATACTTTTAGATGATATGCAGTGGGAAAATAAAGGCTGAGAAAACATAAATGTATCATATATTTCTCTTGATTTTTCAATGATTTGTGATTGCCTACAGCATCAATTCTTGCTGTACATACTGATAAAAATAATGTCAGTAGTACAAATTTGAAAGTATTTAGATATACATGTTCACAAATGAGGCTTTGTGTAAATGAAGTAGAAGATTAACTGATATTTTTTTTATTATTGTAAAAGGCATAATGTATGGCTGTATGTTGATACCATTTCTTTTGTGATACATTTTTATGAATTTATAGAATAACAGTAAAACAACCTGTTTTGGGAAGAAAACTGCCATGAGAGACCCCCTGTCTTGAGAAGCCATATTTTCAAGGCACATATGAATTGATTATAAAATATTTTGATGAGAGATAACCTGTCTTAAAAACATAATTTTTGGGAACAGGGCATGGTCTTTCAATAAAGGTTTTGATGTGTTACAAATCAGGAGGTTGTTTACTTGATGAATAAGTACCAGATTTAATGCAGTTATTATGTGCAGATGATATTGTTATGACTCGTCAAAACAGATACAGAAACTAGAAAAAATGTTGTGATAAATATGCCATAAAATATAACTTACGTAAAACTAAGATGGTAATATTCAGAAAGGAGTGCTACACAAAAATGGCATTGCAAAAATGATACATGATTTGGACTTATTTTGGAAGTGCATTATCATATTTTGTAGATAAGAGTTCTTTTGACTCTATTGAATGCGTTTTGTATAAAACACTATTGATTTTTATTACGTAAATTGTGATAAAGCGCTATATATGTTTGATCACGTTGTAGCAATCATTATTACATGCAGTTCATAAATATGTAGATGCGCACGTTCGGAATATAATAAGTATGTTCAGATTAAATATTGCGTGCGAATATGAATATAAAGGCATCAATACCTATAGTTCGTTGGGAACTTGGAAGATTTCATTTAAAGACACATTACAGATGTACTGAATTAATAGTGATAGATTTTATATGATATGAGATATTAATAAAATTAGTATAAAATAAATCTCGTATGTGTGTATGGATATCATTATGTGTGCATGGATATCATTATGTACCCAGGGATATCATTATATGTGTATGGATATCATTATGTGTGTTTGGATACAATTATGTGTGCATGGATGCCATTATGTGTGCATGGATACCATTATGTGTGGATGGATATCATTATGTGTTTATGGATATCATTATGGGTGTATGGATATCATTATGTGTGCACGGGTATCATTATATGTGTATGTGTATAATTATGGGTATATGGATAGATATCATTATGGATGTATGGATATCATTATGTGTGCATGGACATCATTATGTGTGTATGCGTATCAATATGGGTATATGGATATCATGATTTGTGTATGTGTATCATTATGTGTGTATGGATATCAGTATGTGTGTATGCGTATCATTATGGGTGTATGGATATCATTATGGGTGAACGGATATAATTGTGTGTGTATGGATACAATTGTGGGTGTATGGATATCATTATGTGTGTATGGGTATCATTATGATTGTATGGATATAATTATCTTTTTATGTGTATCATTTGTGTGTATGGACATCATAATGTGTTTATTAATATCATGTGTGTGGATATCATTATGGGTCTACTTATATCGTAATGTGTCTATGGATATCTGATGTGTCTACGGATATCATTAATTGTGTATAGACAAAGTATACTAAGAAAAGATGAAGAAATGAGAAGAATTAAAGTTACTGTATACTACTACTACTACTACTACTACTACTACTACTACTACTATTACTACTACTACTACTACTACGAAGAAGAAGATGAAGAAGAAGAATAGAATAATAATAATAATAATAATAATAATAATAATAATAATAATAATAATGATGATGATGATGATGATAATAATAATAATAATAATAATAATAATAATAATAATAATAATAATAATAATAATAATAATATGGATGAACAATTACTCTTCGAAATTCTTTGTTCGAAATTTGCGCCATCACAGTAGAATATTCTTCTTATACAAAAAATGGGAAAAGAAAAAGAATTGTTCAAGAAAACTGAACATTTGGAAAATATATTCGGATCGGAGGTAATTGAACGTTTGAAAATTCGGCTTGAATAAATAAGAAGAATAAAAAGTAAAGGATGATTCTTCGATCAAAACATAAATTGATAGAAGATGGAGAAAAATGACAACCTAGTTTTTCGTAGCTCGAAAAAAAAAGACATTATTGTTTGAACAAGACAAAAAAAAAGTGATAGATGAGTCGGGTCAAATAATCACTATTCATTTCAACATTCTGAGCGACGTGATAAAGTTTTATGTCATATTATTTAGTAAAAAGGATATAACA
The DNA here is from genome assembly GCA_028554795.2 of Sinohyriopsis cumingii. NCBI lineage: Eukaryota > Metazoa > Mollusca > Bivalvia > Unionida > Unionidae > Sinohyriopsis > Sinohyriopsis cumingii. The sequence continues at coordinate 152,099,525 of CM068824.1, forward strand.
TACTGAATACGAAAGGTTTTTTTAAAAAAATTCAGACTTGGTTTTTTAGCTGACAAATGGTGTTCTTTCTGTAATAGTGAGGAAATAATGATGAATTTATTTTGCAACTGAGTTGCTGTGAAATATTTCTGTTGACGGGATTTGCACTTTAGTAAAACTGGGATTGGAGTGAATTTCGAGATTTCTGAAAATCTTATTTTATTTTGCGATTTAAATGAATCTTGACAGTCAAATTTTGTAAATCAGTATTATTGCTAGTAAAACATTATATTTAGATCGAAATTTCGAAATGAAAAAACAAACCTGCAAGAGCTCTACTTTGATCTGATATTTCATTTAAAATTTTAATCTAATGAGTCTAACTTGGGAGATCCAAAAGTATAACAGTTATTTATCAAATGGAAACAAGTGAAAAGAAATGTCATAGGGAAATAGAGAAATGGCTATGAAAATGGAATGATGTGATCACTGAATGAACTGTTGACTCTGAGAAAATAACAAGACTGTCTAAATAGCAAGACCTACTCCATAATAAAACTGACTCCATAACAACACGTACTCAATAACAAGACAGAAGCTATAGCATGACCGACTTCATAACAGGACATACTCAATATCAAGACTGACTCTAAAACAGACTGATTACATGGCAAGAACGATTCCATAACAAGACATATTCAATATCAAGACTGACTCTAAAACAGACGGACTAATGGCAAGAACGACTACATAGCAAGACATACTCAATATCAAGACTGACTCTAAAACAGACTGATTACACGGCAAGACCGACTCCATAACAAGACATATTCAATATCAAGACTGACTCTAAAACAGTCTGACTACATGGCAAGACCGACTCCATAACAAGACATATTCAATATCAAGACTGACTCCAAAACAGTCTGACTACATGGCAAGACCGACTTCATAACCAGGGCCGGCGCTACCATATAGGCAAACTAGGCAGCCGCCTAGGGCGCTGATTTCATTGGGGGGGGGGGGGCGCATTTTATAAAAAAGTTATTGTTTATAAATTTTGAAATTGATATTTTCCGGGGGGGGGGGCGCCAGAATCTAACCTTGCCTAGGGCTCCAGATAGTCTGGCCGGGTCTGGCACCGGCCCTGTTCATAACAAGACATACTCAATATCAAGACTGACTCTAAAACAGACTGAATACATGGCAAGACCGACTCCATAGCATGATCGACTCCATAATATGGCAAAGCATACAAATATAGAAACGCACAAGAACAGTTTCACAGCAACAGAAATATGGTGATCAAACGTAAAAGACAATCAAAAGCAAAATTACGTCAGATCAACTCGATTGTTCCACTTGCAAAATGTCAAGTGTAATAAGTATCTGTTTAATGTATATGCACTTTAGTCCATAAAAGTCCCTGATTTATGTATATGCACTTTAGTCCATAAAAGTCCCTGATTTATGTATATGCACTTTAGTCCATAAAATTCCCTGATTTATGTATATGCACTTTAGTCCACAAAATTCCCTGATTTATGTATATGCACTTTAGTCCATAAAAGTCCCTGATTTATGTATATGCACTTTAGTCCATAAAATTCCCTGATTTATGTATATGCACTTTAGTCCACAAAATTCCCTGATTTATGTATATGCACTTTAGTCCATAAAATTCCCTGATTTATGTATATGCACTTTAGTCCACAAAATTCCCTGATTTATGTATATGCACTTTAGTCCATAAAATTCCCTGATTTATGTATATGCACTTTAGTCCACAAAATTCCCTGATTTATGTATATGCACTTTAGTCCATAAAATTCCCTGATTTATGTATATGCACTTTTGTCCAAAAAATTCCCTGATTTATGTATATGCACTTTGGTCCATAAAATTCCCTGATTTATGCGAGCTACATACTGTTTCCTTTTGGTTTCCCGATGTATGCAATGCATATTTATGTAATTTACATAACCGTGCCTTTTCGTTCCTCAAAATATCCAATGTATATGTATGAACTACATAATTGTGTCGTATCGATTCCCAGTATATGTAGTGTATATTTGTACAAGCTACATAATTGTGTTTGCGGGATCTTAGTGTATGCGGTGTGTATTTATGTAAGCTATATAACTGTCTTATAGTTTCCCAGTGTATCCAATATATATTTATGTAAGTTTCTTAAATGCGCCTTATTGTTATACAGTATATGCAGTGTCTACTGTGTTTTACAGTGTATGCAGTGTCTGCTGTGTTTTACAGTGTATGCAGTGTCTGCTGTGTTTTATAGTGTATGCAGTGTCTGCTGTGTTTTACAGTGTATGCAGTGTCTGCTGTGTTTTACAGTCTATGCAGTGCCTACTGTGTTTTACAGTGTATGCAGTGCCTACTGTGTTTTACAGTGTATGCAGTGTCTGCTGTGTTTTACAGTGTATGCAGTGCCTACTGTGTTTTACAGTGTATGCAGTGTCTACTGTGTTTTACAGTGTATGCAGTGTCTGCTGTGTTTTACAGTGTATGCAGTGTCTACTGTGTTTTACAGTGTATGCAGTGTCTGCTGTGTTTTACAGTGTATGCAGTGTCTACTGTATTTTACAGTGTATGCAGTGTCTACTGTGTTTACTGACTCTTAACACTTCTTTATTTTCTTCTTCCTGAACTTTTAGATCCGAGATTTCTACATGTACATTCATGTGTTTTAGGATTGAAATTAGATCCATGAATGCCATATTGAACCTAGGAATGTGTGTGTCTGTCTGTCTGTCTGTCTGTCTGTCTGTGTGCTTGGGGAATTTTCTTTTTCATAGTTGGTTAGGTGTGAGTTTTTTTCCACTGCACTTTACAAGAGAATAACTTACCAACTAATGCTAAACTATAGGTTAAATCTAGAACATGGCAGACTCACAAGCTGTCTTCGTCATGTCGGCAAGGTGACATGCATTGTATCAGATGTCAGATGATTTGATTGATGTTGAACCTTTATTCGCTTTAGATGAGATATGAATTATGTAAAGTCATATAATCCCGAAACAATGGAAAGACACATGTCCTTAATACCTGCAATGATTTAAAGAGGGGAGATTTAATGTGGTCTGGAACAATAATATGTATATATGTATTAAACTCCGATCCTTAATTGTACTTTTAGCGTTTACCACTGTTGCCGTAAAGATGTGGTAGCGATTTCCTGTATATACAGTTGAATCCAGCTGCATTTTTTAAAACAATTATATGTTCAGTCATGTCTAATTAAATATTCAACAAGTTCAAACAACGTTTCCCACAAAGGCGTATATTTATTTCAAGAAATACAGAACATTGCACAATGATGAGCCAACCTATATATCGAACTATTATATTTAAAGCGAAATTTATTTTTTACCAAAACATTTCAAAATTTGTATGTCAGTTACAACATTTTTATGCAAATCCTACTCATAAAAGATATCATGTATAGTTTTAATTATTAAAGGCTACCTAATGGAACTGATTGTAATGTTTAAGCTCTGTTGTACAACCTCGCTGTAACAAGTCGTTTGCACAACCTCGCTGTAACACATCGTTTTCTACCTGAATGATACACATTTCTAGTGATGACCTTTCTAGAAACCAACATATTTAATAGCAGTTGACTCTTTGTGGACACAGGTACGTTACTTTTGAGAAAGAGTACTCAAACAAACGTTATGGTGGAGATAGGTACATAATATCTCATTCTTTATCTCCACTAATACTAAATTCTGGCATAGGTCATTACTACAATAAAATCCACCAAATATATTCACTTATTTCCCACTTCTTATAGTAAAGTTATTTCCCATTATTGTTTCAATTACTTCCATAAAAATATATTTCTTTTGAATAATATACAACTTTTGAGAATCTGCAGCTACATTTTTTTAAAGTTAAAAACCTTATGTTTAAATGCTGCGTTTTCAAAAGAAATCTTCAACAGACACTTCAATTTCTTAGAAAAGTATCTCGTTTTCATAGTTCTTTAACCAACCTTGACACAAAAATTGCTACTGGTTCAATTATATAAGAATTTCCCAATGTTTCGAGCTAATCAATCTCTTCTTCAGGGGATGGAACGATTTTTATCAACAAAATAAACACTAAATACAAATATCCAGAGAAAACCCAGACTGTTAAATGTTTAAATGACGGGGAATCTATAAACAAGAGTTAAATAAGGAACACAAAACGAAGAAATAGTTTAGAAATGGCTAAAAATGAGTATACTATTAGTCTGTCATGTTTTATTGTCAGATTAAGATCATTTTATAACAACAGTCCTAGATCTAAATTGTTTAAGTTAATATTCTACAATCATGGTCTGGCTTTTTAAATATAAGTGTCATGGGGTGGTGCTGATGTGTGGTCTCCCCCACTCTTTATTGTTTCATTTATCGTTATCTAGGAGATGATCGACCACGATGTTATTGCCCGGACAAGTAAACAATAAAAATAAAATACGAAAATAAGGAATGGAATAACAGCGATCTGAGCAGATATATGGAACAGAATAACACGAGCCACCGTATGCAAGATACAACAATTTAATCTGTTCAACAAGCAAAATGAAATCTAACATGACATGTGAATAATTTACTTTCTCTCAGAAATAGAGGTACAAATTTTTTCCGAAATTCAATTAGATCTTTAGTTATACTGATAGAACAAATTTCATCACATGATCGAGTAACTGATCGAACTCAGTCTTTTTGAAATCATTGCTCGTAAGCGATCGGAGTTTCCGTATTTCTTTCCGATTGTATGTCTTTATGTCTGCCCCTCTCTCTCTCTCTCTCTCTCTCTCTCTCTCTCTCTCTCTCTCTCTCTCTCTCTCCCTCTTGCTTCTTCGATTCAGCAACCTTTTGGGTTGAAAACTGCTCTCCTTCCCCCCACTGTGCAACCGTATGGAATCATATTTTTTCCTTCAAAATAAAATATAGTATCCAACCTAAATACATCTCGGTGTTTCTTTTCCTGGGATCAACAAATATTCCCACTCTTTTTCGTCAGATATCGTCCATTGAAATTCAACAGAATTAGCTAAGGGGACGTCCATTAATTATGTCAACAATTTTTAGGCAATTTTTTACCCACCTCCCCCTCTTGTCAACAACTGTCAAACTTTCAGTGACCCCCCTAATAAAATTTTATCCCCCCCCCCCACAAACTAACAATATTTTATATGGCTGGCTTTTATGCTACAAATTAAAAGGTCTACAAGTAAATTTTAATACATTTTTTTTACTTGTTTAACAGATTTCAAATTGACTATAACACTCTGAATTCATAAAAAAATCGAGAGTTTATATTCTAGCTTCTATCATCTTCCCATGGGGAAGCCAAATGTTCCTCAATTGTTATAATGGGCATTGTGGCTGATTCATTAATTTCTTGTGGAACCGATACACCCGACAAGTCAACATCATCTTCGTCTAACCATTCTGCGCTTAACATCTCTCCATGAGCAATAATTGCCATCAGCTCTCTCTGTCTTTTGGCAGCCACTCGTATTGGCCGAATTCTTTGCGGTTGAGGAGCATGTGGTAATTGCCTAGGCCCAAGATCGCGTTGTCGGTGCTGTTGAACATGCTTCTTTAACATGGCTTGTCAAGCAACAGAGAGGTGACAGATTTTGCAGATCCGTTCAAGCAACGACAACTGAATGGAAGGACAATATAGATCATATGGAAGAATTTTGAATGTCTTTGCTGATCGAGGTAGCATGTTATCAACTTTCAAAGACTGATTGAAGAAAAGAGATGGAAATCTGTGCAAGTCGCTCTCAGATGCATCTGGTGCTTTAAGGCCTTTACTAGTTTGGCAGACTGGAATTGGTGGTGGAATGAATCTATCGGCGATAATCTCAAAGTACGAGCTTCGAATCGGTTGGCAACAATTTACATCATGGCATTTTACAATTTGTAAAAAGTATTGATTTGTTCTTACATGGTTTTTGCACCAATCTTGATCTTTAGTTAGCAAATTTTCTCAAGCTCAGACACTTCAGGCACAATATACTCTGCCACTGTTGGAAAATTATCTATAGTTACTTGCGTCCATACTTCTGACAATGTTTCGCCAGCATATTTGAAATTTGATTTTTCCAATTCTTCATCAATTGTTCGACCTTGTGAGTCAAGGTGGCTTCCAAAATGCTCATGTGGTAAAATTATGCCTGACAGTTCTCAAAGGAACCATTCGCCTTTCTACTCGATTGAATGCACTCCCTCCTACCAGGCGCATTCGTTGCAACGAACAACGCATCGAGGTTCTGCTTCACAAAATGAGGAATTGCCACATCAATAACTTTTTGATACCTCGAATTTTCGTCCGGTCCACCATCCACAGCAAGAGCTCAACCGGTTTAGGATTAAACTGGTGGGCTGTTGACGGGCGAGCGAGTGTGTGCCATACCAACGCACCGACTAATTTCCTATTTTTTGATTTATTAAATTTATTGTAAAAAAATAACATTGTTGACGTCAATTTATCTTGAACTCCCCCCTCCCCCATGTCAACAATTGTCAAACTTCTTCAAACCCCCTCCCCCCTATTTTGTTGACATAATTAATGGACGACCCCTAAGGTCATTCGCAACCTAATAGTGATACACAATCCAAATGATCGAAAATTTATGTCTTTTCTAACGCCCTCGCTGTGGCAATAAATTTACCAGCTGTACTATGACGGTTGGGATACATTACTCGATTCTTGACTGCAGAGAATTCCCAACTTAATTGTGCACAAATTTATGGGCTTCACTCCTTGTCCTGACTACGTTACATTTGCTAATTAGCTATTCATATCCACATTGTAAAATTAATTCTCAGTATACCTTACACAAAGCATTAAATCTTTATTATACAAATCATTTAGAACGGAAAATTAATTTATGACATTCTTTATGACATTCGTACAATACATGAATCATAAAACATGCACTATTATTTCTGAACTTTCTGTAATAAAGTCTGAGCATTGAGGAGTTCTCAGTTAAGTCACCAATAAGTATGAATGTCAGGGTTATCAGCTTTTTAGATCTAATTATAAAAATACTAGTGGTAATAAAGTTACAAAATGTAATAATTATTACCAATAGGAGTAACAAGTTTATGCAACCACGATAATACGTCTGTTTCTTCAAAACAACCCCTTTTATAATATATATATATATATATATATATATATATATATATATATATATATATATATATATATATATATATATATATATATATATATATATATATATATATATATATATATATATATATATATATATATATATATATATATATATATATATATATATATATATATATATATATATATATATATATATATATATATATATATGTATGTATGTATGTATGTATGTATGTATGTATGTATGTATGTATGTATTCTCTTTCAGGAAAACTCCAGTAGGATTACATTTGTAATACATAAGTTCAGGGTCACGGCATGTTCAATTTTAAACCTAATGAAACATAACAGTCTAAGGCCATAGTCAAGGTTATTATTGTATATTATTGTATTTCAAAGATTTACATAAAAATGGATTCCAATTGCATACCATCGCAAACATTTTACATTGAAGTCCTCGGTTACAAATCGTAACATTTATGACATGCTTTTTTAGAATTACATGCAATCGCTATGCATTTTCTTTGAACCTTAACCCATTTTGTTACGCGACAGCTTCCCCCACCCACCCACCACAACCACCTTACAACTCGTTAAACACGCACGCGCACTGAATTTACCATTATATCTGTAACTACAATGTAAAATCAACTACAGTTAAAGAGGTACAATTATGGAAGAAAAAGCGGCATTACATTACAGCGTAAACAGGAGTGCCGGACGTATGGTCATTAGTGTAATACACCACTTCGGTTTTATACAGCATGGAATCGTTATCGGGTTTTTTAATAAATTTTATAAAAAAATAAATTATTTTCACTGTGTACTTAAAATGTGAAAATTCAGTTGTTTCGTTATAATTCATAATGAGCAAGCTAGCATATGTTAAAAACCCATAATTGTTAGAAAATATTATGCAAAACCTAGGGACCGCTATCTGTTAAACGTATAATCACCTGATTGTGTTTAAGCAGGGGTACTTAGGAGGACCTTTATTTCTAAATTTACCACTGTAATGCGTTGTCGTCCATTTTGCAGTAAATCTTACAAGATGCGACTGAAGTACGGTGACAATGACATCAAAACGTGTTTATTTCCATTAGATGTCAAAATTTGTTGAACCTTGCATTCTTATCGATAAGTGATCCTATTTTAAGTGTCCTAGACCCAAAAGTTGTTTTACAATAGAGGTATGAAATTGAATACAATCAAAATATATATTACATTTATACAGTGAACTATATTTTAGTACAGGGTGTATTTTGATTACAGGAAATTAGACTAAAGTACATGACCTTGAATTGAAAATTTGTTTTCTTTCGTATGATCTGAATAGCTGCTGACTGACATTTATACTGATAAACGATCTGAATAAGATTGGAAAGAATATTGTTGTAACAATATGGGTGGAATTTCAAGCAATTACAACTCCTTTTTGTTACCAAGGGCGTTGTAATTACATCAATTACAATACATTTTGTAATAAACGTTTACAAAGTGCAGCTGATGTTTAATAACTTTGACATTGCGCTGATTTATTTATTTTTAAATACCGTAACCTGGCTTATAATGGCTTATAGGTCCAGTCCAACTGCAAAAACTGCAGTCCCAGCTATGTTCTCATATAATGCGCCGGCAGATCTGGGTCTGTACAGTTGGGAGTAATCAGTAGAGAAAACAACATAGACCCTTTTCTGCAGGCACATTCTGCTACGGCAGATCAGGATCTTTGTTGTTTGCAGTTTACCTCGACTTATAAGCGAGAAGATATGGTAGCTGTTGACCATGAACTTTATATTGACCGATACGTACGACTTCCGTTTGTTAAAATAAAATAAAGGTTATTACAATATAAGTTTTAAAAAAATCGTCCAATCGCATCCACTGATGCACTAAGTCCAATTTTTGTTACAAGGTAACCCAGAAACCAGAAGATCCTGGGAAGAAACACCGACCTACAAGAAGGTACAGGCAAACTTTCCCACATACAAACGTTGATCGAGCCGAGACTCGAACTCTTGTGGACAAAGGTCAGATGTGTGAGTGGTTTGTAAAGGCGAGTGCCATAGAGAAATCGGCTACCTGGGGCTCTGATAAATCTAGCTACCCGGTAGTTATTTAACTCAACAAACGTATTGAATGGTGATCTGACTAAATTGTTCTCGAAAGAAAGTTATTACTGTATAAAAAAAAGGTTGAGATTGCACGCAATGCAACCATATTTTATGTAATGCTATATATACTAATACTGACACTAACTTCTATATTGATGGTGTTGTAATCACTTCTCATAACATGTCTAACAAGGATCGGCGTTGGACCCTGCTTCGTTTTGTCCATTATTGGTACACTTTGCAGCAGCAGCAAGCGTATCATCCTCCAGCTCAATTCCCATGGAATCTTTTGTGATGCTGATCGCCTTCTGTCACATTATCTTTGGTATCTTCCATCATCCCTTTTAATCTTATTTTCTCCTCGAATACTGATATTTCGGTTTGAGTATGCTAAGGCTTCCTATGCTATTGATTGATTGAGTTCTTTTCGGCTGCAATCTCTTCGTTTTGCTTCTGCGGGTCTGAAACATTCTGTTCCTGATGTTCACAACATCCCTTCGCTTGTAAAACTCTTCAGTCTGTGCCCTCACGGACACAAGATCAAGGACCTAATCCTGCTCTCAACGGACCCCACAAGATCACTTTGATCTCGGACAATTTCGCACTTAGCATCGTGCTTTTGAGTGGACAACATCTTGTTTGGTGGACCAGGTTTTAGGTCGGGCCACAAATCGTCGAGGAGGCAGATCCGGATTCCCCTAAGAACAGATCATTGAACGCGAAACGTAAGGTACGCTTCCTAGAGAACGTTGTCTTTAAAGTTAGATGATGATAAACATGCCCTTTGGGTCGTCGTTGGGGGTGGGTGGGGGTGATCCGTCGTACAGTCCAAACTCGGCGGATTCATGACTGGAAATCGCTCATTTATGTTTCATTTTTGTAGATTGGATTATAGACAAATTTCAAAAGCTTTTTTCTCTTATGACATTTATATTATCTTTACTTATAAATAAATGTATGCCAGACATGACCGCGCTGTAAAATACACACATGATTATGAATGTCTTTTCATCTTTCTCTTTCCTAGAAACTTTAAAGTATTGCGATTCTGTAGTCTCAAACAAAGTGATAGAAAAGAGCAAAAACCAACAAGTTTTGTCGAATTCAGTAAATGATTTATTTCCCAAGAATACAAAGTGAAAATATGAAATGAACTTACGGAATTTTGAATTAAATCCAAAATAGTCGTTTAATTTCGAACACAAGTCCTAATGAATAAAGTTCTAATTACATGTCAGTGGTATTCCAAAATAATATCCAATGCTATAGTTGCCTGTACTAATGGCCTGAATTGTAATGATGTGCCAATAAATCACAATAATGCAATCCCAGAAGTCCCTGTTTTAATTTACTGTCATTCCAAGTTAATGTCTCTGTCCAAGTTTATTATAGATTAGCACTTTGTATTTCCAGAGAACAATAATTTGAATAAACAATTCCAGCCCAAATCAAATACTGAACACAACAAATGATTCTGCTTCAAGATCTTAATAAATAATTTTTCCATTATTATAATTAAAATACTTATGCACTAAGAATAACCCGGATGAGGACCAAAAGCTCATTTCTAGAACAATCTAGATTATAGTAAAGTCCGTTACTAAACGTATACTCAAGAACATGATAAACATAATGTCCTTGACTCAGACTAAGATAAAAGCTGTTTACAAAATAAAAAGAATCAACGATTCTGGTCAGGTAGACAATGAATTTGATTTGGGACAAGATCAGCTGCAAGATACAATTTTACAGCATATAATGAATAAGAAACTAACAAACAATGCATATTGAATATACATAACAAAACCCAAAATGCAAATTCAATTATGCTTGTGCTAAACGTGACCATCTGAGCACAATGCCAACCAGAAATAATTTATAATAATTGACTTACCGTTTGAGAGTTGGACTTCCAAACCTGGTCTTTACTATTTTTACTCGTTTTTTCTGTATATGTTGTTTTATATGTGTTTCAGGACTATTGTAAAACTTGTTGGAGTTTGACAGTTTTATTTATGAGAATAAAACATTAAACACTCTGCATAGTATGTTCTTCTTATATGGCTTGTCCGATTTACAATATTTCAGCTGTTGACTAGAATCAAACATAATATTGCTGAATCCTTAGCAAAAGACAACAACGCGTGATTGCAAACTTGTCTAGTAATTATATAATACACAATACAATATTTGTTCAAAGAAATCATTTCTGCTTCAATTTTCTCGAATTATTCATCAAACAAAAGGGTATAATAATACTACGAATTCAAACTTAATAGACTGATTTGCAGGCGTCGTTTTAAAGCACTCTCCATATTGACTGGTTACCGTACTCATTTACGTGATGGTAGTTCACAAAAGAACCTAACGATAAATGTTACTCGCTCAGATTTTTCATAATCATTTTAGAGTGACTTTTGATACTCAGAGTAATAAAAAAAAATCGTAACTTTTGTTAAGCAATAATGTATAATCAAATTAGAAAAATAGGTATTATTCATGACTTTTTTGTCATATGTGGATTTAATGTTTTCACGTTGGATTTGTTGGTGTATACGTTACAGCAATTTGGCTCCAAGTTTAGCTTGTAATCTACTCCAGATTTTCGATAACCGTATTTCTGTTTCATTAAGTTCACCAGTGATTGTTGATTGACTGAAAAATGAAGAGTCTATGTAGTTCAATAGATGAATTATTTCGGTCGGACTTTCAATGCAAGGATTTCCTGCTAATATTGGTGGAATATTATCGACTACTCTCCGTCTACAGTCTTTACCGACAGGTATAATGCATTTGGATTCAATCTATTTACCATATCTCAATTTAAGAAAGCAACGTATTTGTAAGAATCAAATCCATGATGTGTAAAGGTTAAGAACAAGAATAAATTATATTAGGAGATGCTTGTAAATGCGTCATTTCCAACTCGACACACGATCAATTTAACTTCCGACAAGAATGAACAACCACAAACGTCACGGCAGAAAAGGTTAACACAAAACTCGCTAACCATTTAAACTCAGCTGGACAGTCAATTAAGTTCCTCGAAATGCTACCTATAGAGTAATATCACTGTCGTATTTGACAATGCAGATGCGAATGCATAGTGAATCTGACTTATTGTCTTTTGTTGCAACATGTCTTGAATTACTTTATTTCCTGTCATTTTATCAACCTTGTCTCCTTAAATACATCTTCTTCTTATTGTTGTTATTATTATTAGTAGTAGTAGTAGTAGTAGTAGTAGTAGTATTAATATTATATGGTAGTAGTAGTAGTATCGTTATTGTTGTTGTTGCTGCTGCTGTTGTTGTTGTGGACCTTTCCAACACTTTCTCTTAAAATGTTATGTACAAAATCGTTCATAATTTTATTCCTCATGATAGAAATTATGTCTAGGTTATAAAGATTAGAAACGAATAATAATAGACCGCATTAGACAGTGTCCATAATTGACACGGGTTCATTCGTTGATAAATAGGCTACGCTTAAGTCTTAATACGTTAACATGCATCTAGCAACCCCAGGACAAGATTTTTCACCTTGTATAATGATGTTGGGACAGCTATTCTTTTTTTAAATTCGTGTTGTTAATTGTTCTGCAAATTAGCTCTTTTTTCTAGCTTGTCATTTAGTTCGGATAGCTTAGTTTTGTGTGCCAAAATATAAATGTCGATTCTTGCTCATCTCGTATGATTTCTTTGTGTGTGTGCGTGTGTATACGAGTGTGTGTTGCACATACACACACACACACACACACACACACACACACACACACACACACACACACACATATATATATATATATATATATATATATATATATATATATATATATATATATATATATATATATATATATATATATATATATATATATATATATATATATATATATATATATATATATATAAGCGCATGTACCTATTAAAATAAATTGACATTTGATTTTCATCGCATTTAGATGAAATCGTTTCGATTTCCTTTGTCAGAATACTATGTATTTCTACTTCTTATGACCTTACGTAGACTTCATATCTGTGGAACTTTCCATGAATTTAGAAGCAGTTGTATGGAATGTATCTTCTAGTCTTTACACGTACAAGTAAGGCATTCCAAGTATGGAATGTATCATCCAGTCTTTATACGTACAAGTAAGGCATTCCAAGTATGGAATGTATCATCCAGTCTTTATACGTACAAGTAAGGCATTCCAAGTATGGAATGTATCATCCAGTCTTTATACGCACAAGTAAAGCATTCCAAGTATGGAATGTATCTTAAAGTCTTTATACGTACAAGTAAGGCATTCCAAGTATGGAATGTATCTTAAAGTCTTTATACGTACAAGTAAGGCATTCCAAGTATGGAATGTATCATCCAGTCTTTATACGTACAAGTAAGGCATTCCAAGTATGGAATGTATCATCCAGTCTTTATACGTACAAGTAAGGCAGACGTAGGTATTTCAAGTAGATTAATTTTGTTTATGACGCAATAAAATAATGTTCTTGGCTCCCACCTGGCATGGAGTTCTGTTGTTCTTCTTTCCATTTTGTTAGTGTCTGGGATAATATTGCAAATGAAAAAATGTATTTAACACAATTGGCAGGTTCAACAGACATATAAATAATGAACCGCGACCGAATGCATTGATGTCTTGAAGTGTAATATTTGTGTTCACCTTTTAAACAAAACTATTAAAAAAATGGTGTTAAGATACATTTTATCTAAAAGACCCCAAAAAATCACTGATCCAGCAACCTTTCTTTAATCTCGTCTTTCACCAATCATCTGCATCCAATCCGTCACCGTCGGCCAATCAAATGCTGATAAATGTGACAAATCACTGCCATTTATGTAGATAAGAAGATATAGAATCAACACGCTCATGCTGTGTGATGATCATCAGTCTTTTGATCTTCAGCAAAATTGCTGTTATTCTGCGCATCTGCGATTTCGCGATACTCATTTGTATTAGCTAGCAGGAATTTAGGCTTTTAAAAAAGGATTGTGTCATACAGAATGAATGATTCGTTACAAGATGCACTCTTTGTTTATTGAATTTAGATGCAATTACGATAGATCAATGAAAGCTGAAAATGAAACTAGTTTGCCAATATGTTGAACTGTTACATCCTTGCTTTACTATAATGAATTTGGTAAAGCATCTATTCGTTCCAATTTAATTCTTTAAGAAACAGACGGACGAAACTAAATGGGGACAAAGTTAATCATTCGATTTTCTCGGAGAGTACAGTTTTTCCTCTCTACTCAGATAGGCGACTATCCTATTAATCTTTCAGTGAGCACATACATATATGCATGCACGCACGCACGCACACACACACACACACACACACACACACACACACACACACACACACACATACATACATACATACATACATACATACATACATACATACATACATACATACATACATACATACAAACATACATAGTATAAGTTGGTTCTTTAATATTTGTGTATTGGTATTTTTGTCCATGTTCCATTGACAATATAGCAATATTACGCCAAAATAACCACCATCTAGACAAATAAACATTCAAACATGTTTTTAAGAAAAATTAATTTCATAGCATTAGCATTCTCCTAAAACACACACACACTATAATATTTGTTCAGGCAAAATAAATTAAAATGCATACCTATTATGCTGCTAAATGCTTCAGCATACGACAGAAATTCCTAGATGGACATATTCAACACACACAGAAAAAGGTCAACGGTTATCAAAAAGAAAGTAATGGTCAAACATGATCGAGGGTTATCTTCAAAGCTGGTAACTACATGTACATAAGATCACTGGTCAGTAACACCTTTTTGCTCGCCTTCAAATGAGCGTATCGCCTCACTGACCCGGAAAATATAAAATATGATTTTTTCTTATTGATCGTCCGGAACTTAAATTACCCAGACTGCACTTTGCTAATAACCTTCCAGAATGACGACAGGAAGATCATCAGCCATGCCGGGACTTAATAAATACATCAATTGGTTTATTTACTGAATTATTGGCAAAGGAAGCTATAATTTTGTGCAATATATCGTGTCAAGATCACAAAATCGTTAATAAATGTTTCTATTGTGGGAAATGTCTGCCATGCAGTCTAAGTAAATGATACGTTGCTGCAAGTTTCTGGATTGGAGACATTTAGTAGAACTTTGACAATGTACGATGACTGATAGCAGGTACTTTTTTATATAATTAATTAACACTTAGTACTATATAATCGATTTCAACACAAAACAGTTAGTATTTTCTTACAGGCATTTGGCGTCAATTTTCAATCTGTCGGCTACTTAATTACACAACTGCTGTTTCAGAACATGCCAAATTTGAAACGTGTCTCTAACTGTATCGAGGAACTCTTGGTACAACTTAGCAGGCTTGATAGACAAAATATTACATAACGACTCTACGAAACTTCCTCTTTCAACCTTTGATATTCCGTAATAACGTTCCACGCCAGTCTGTATAGGTTGTTTCAGGCCCGGTCCTAGAATGTGCGGGGTCCAAGGCAGCAAAAGCCCGGTCCTAGAATGAACGGGGGCCTTAAGCCAAAAAATCGCATTGCGGAGTTGATTTCCTAAAAGCGCGAGACCCAAGGCGGTCGCCTCGTTCGCCTTGCCCTATGGCCGGGCCTAGGTTGTTTATCATTTTTCGTAGATTTATTTTTTTTCTGTTTTAAAGTAAGGTTATTTTTTATACACCCGTCATGGTACAATTCATTATAAAGGCTACTCTTTCCAAAGCTGATTTGAAACCTTGTAGCAGATGCACATATGATTGATATTCTTTGCTGTCACTGATGACGTCACTAGGCAAAGGTCGCGTGAAGGAACTACCATAAAGACGTTATATTTAAATGGCATGTATAACGTCAGTAGATTGATGGAATAAAAGCAAAATAAAAGTTTGGGGTTTTTGTTAATTTTAATGAAATAATTGTTTAGGTATATATATATATATATAAATATATATAAAACAACTCATCAATCGTACAGTAGCTTGACCAAGATGCATGTGTCGCTTTTTGATAGCGCAAGTACATCGGATTACATTTAAAACGTTGGGTCTCGCAATATCCAATGTCCTTCCACAATCGAGCACGACGCCTTAAAAGCATTCAGATGAAGTTACTGTACTGATATCCTGTATATATCACGAGTTGAAGAATCAGTTATGATTTAACTGCTGCGCTTTTATATCAAGGCGCTATGCCAGTGTTGTTTTACAACTGTTCAGCGAAGTCTCCATGTGTGGATATTTTCCAGAGAAAAAAATATTTAGAATTTAAAGTGAAATAAGTTATGCTAACATTTTTGTTAAGACATTCTAATAAGAAGTCACTCACCTATAGAAGATGTCATAATTTTTCTTTTACTGATTTTGTAGGTTTCAATTATTACGAAAATATAATTGATTCTGCTAAAATATGTTAAAGCAAGAATGAATAACTTTTCAAGTAAATAAGACCATAAACCCCTCTACTTGACCTAGGTCACAATTAGCATTTTGTGAACATGATATGTATATTTAGTGGAAGTTTCCATTCCAGAACCTTCTGTTTTTGTTATATTTTTTACAAGATAAAATCTGCTACTAAAATAATAAAAAGGACGTGGTAAACATCAGGTACAACAGGTTTTTTATGGTAGGGAGGAATACCAAGACCCACATAAATATGTTTACTTTTATTGATAATAATCCTAATATTTAACCCATACTCGTTGGAAAATATTAATTATGTATGTGTTTACCAAAATAAAAGTTACTGGTCAGGTACAACATGAACTTGATTTTGGTTAAGGTCAATCAAAATATACGATTATAAATAGCAAGTAAGAAATAAGAAACAAGTACCAATTAAATAAAAATACCAATTAAATAAAAATAAAATCATGTGAGATGTTTGATGGGTGTAGAAAATTGGATCGAAATGAGAATTGCATCGTACATAGCTTGTTTTGTATTTTTATTTCCAAAAAAGCAAGAAGCTGGGAATAGATGCCAGGTTCCTGTTTCAACATCTTTTGAGGGTAAGACGGAAGAATTACTTTTGAATTTGTTCCTTATACAATTTCGATCGCATATAGTATCAACACTACGTGACGCAGTAACTTACCAGGAGATAGAACTCTGCGAGAAATGCCTTCACAAGTATGTCGGTAAAATCGTGTCACTTTTTGTTTTTAATTAATATTGATTTTATAAACATTCTGGTAAGTCCTGAGACACGATGAGCACAGAGATTTCGCCGTGAGAGATGAGAGCAACACAGAAAAATGTAGTCATACGATAAGGGGAGGTAATACAGCTTTTCTGACGTTAGTGTGCAGATAAGTCATCAATTGGCATCACATGAAAAGAACAAGGCCAGATCTAAATGGGATTTATCAGTACATTTAAATTATGCATGGGTAACCGTAAGTCGACACCTGTATAAACAAGTGGTATATTTATTTGATGATTAGCTCAAGTTTGTTTTGCGTGAAACAATTAGAATCAGTCCCAAAAGAAACATGCCACCAAGGAAACTTAAATTGCGACGTACCAAGGGATTAATTTCATCTATTTATAATTTTTCCTAGTTTTCAGCATTATATTAATAATTGACCCTTGAATTAAATGCAGTGCTATCTTTGGTATCTTAGTTAATTTTCATAGCTGACTGATTTTCTACAAAATAATACCAATAACTAGATATGCATGCAGTTACGTGCATTCAAATCTCCGTATCTGATGCATTTTCTTTTGTGCGGGGTGGAGTGGGGGTGTAAGCAGTATTCATTCCCTCAAGACCTTCGGAGCAAATATTTCCTACACATATGGTATTGTCCAACAGTAATATCGCATAGGCTTTCATAAATACTACATAAAAAATTGAATTCGCAATTTCTCCTCCTTGTGGGATAACTTACCTATGTGAATCAATTAATTAATCACTTATTATTAGAATTCAACAATAACTTAAATAGAATTATCAACATTCTGATCGTAATGCCCTGGTTTCCTACTGTATGGTGGGAGTGTTGGCATCCCTTGTGGCAAATCTTTCCCCATTACAGATTTTGTGATTTTGTCTTGTCTTAATCATCAACCAGCGGCCCTGAATTAGGGTGCGATTGAATGGAACTTGAGAGTTAACATCGCTTATTTGATTACGGCTGTCATTAAAGTCTCTCAGATCTTTGATCGTGAAGCAGATAACTTCTGGACCTGCGGTAAAATTCTGTCGTCTGCTATCAAAAATTCCGTCGTCTGCTATACTCGTATTAAAAGCAATCGCGTCAGCTGCATTCATTACTTAGTCAGCGCTCGTGTTTGATTGTTCAATTGTAATTTGTTTTTTGGTTATTCGTGTAATGTGTTCGTAATTGAGACAAATTAGATCAAACCCGTTGCTTTCAATATCGCCCGTCGCAATTATATTTAGATTTCTCCCCTCTTGTCTTAACAACCTATAATATGTAATTGCAACGAATCGTACCCCCTTTTAAGCTGCTTTCCAAGCGAAAGCTAATAACACTGATCTAATTACTAACCGTCATCAGTAAATTTCCACTAAGACATCGTTAGGATTTTTAAAAAAAAAAACTGCATGTGAGATACAAGATACAACAGTGGGTTACATTACCATTTCATACGGGGCCCCGAGTGGCCGAGTGGTCTAAAGCGCTCTCCGTTACGGATCACTGCCATCTCACCTCTGTCTGCGCCGGTTCGAGTCTCGGATTCAGCCAATGTGGGTATGTGAGAAAGCTTGCCAGTAGCTTCTCGTGGGTCGGTGGTTCTTTCCGGGGTTTTCCCGGGTTCTTCCTCCACCATTAGCTTCTCGTGGGTCGGTGGTTCTTTCCAGGGTTTTCCCGGGTTCTTCCTCCACCATTAATACTGGCCGCCATGTATAGCCTATCGTGTGCTGAAAAATGGTGTTAAACCCGACAATAACAACAATAACAATAACTATTTCATACGTAAACTAAGACGCAGTGTTGATTGATAAACCGTGGCTCTTTGGAACGTGCAACAAAAAAAAAAGGCCATACTGATTTATTTTATTTACCTTTTTTTAAAAAGGGAAACAAAATTATAACTTAAACATCCACGTGCAGATTATTTATAAATCTACATTACCGTCACGATTGTTGTTGTTGCTGTAGGGTTTTACGCCATTTTTCAGCACACGATAGGTTATTTCATGGCGGCCAGTATTAATGGTGGAGGAAGAACCCGGGAAAACCCTGGAAAGAACCAACCACCCACGAAAAGCTACTGGCAAGCTTTCTCACATACCCACATTGGCTGAATCCGAGACTCGAACACACGCAGACAGAGGTGAGATGGCAGTGATCCGTAACGGAGAGCGCTTTAGACCACTCGGTCACTCGGGGCCCCTACCGTCACGGTATATGCTATTATGAATTCATGACTAAAATGTACAGCAGTCATGTGCAAACTACGGCGGAATGCCAGATCAGGCTAGCGATTTGGTTTTGTCGGCTTATTACATATGATGTGACTTTAACACTCACGGTACTAATCCAATTCCCACAGTAAACCTATGCAAACACCATGATATTAAAACTTCAATAATTTTAAATTTCTGAGTGCTCATGATCAAAAGTATAAATGCGTTCTGGATGACAGCTTCTGTGTAGAGAAAAGGATATGAGCCGCGGCATTTTCTGGACCTATATGTGTTTGAAACATGTGCTTTCAATTCCGCACTTAAAAGTCAGGTGCAAATTTTAATAATGAGTGTTCCAAACTCAAGACTGTTAAAGAATTGAAATCCATGACTAAAACAATGTGTCAGTTTTGTTTCCAGTTACAACTAGGTTAAGCTCTCAAAAGATTCTTTTTACTAAAATCTAATTCATTATCAACCAATCCTGGCCATCAAAACCCATCTATAGCTTTACCCATTTCCAGACTGGTTCCCATTTTTCCATACCATTAATACCGTGAGTCCTTAACATCACTTACTCGGCCCGCACCCTGGAGGAAGTTGTACATGCCTGATGTAAACAATTTTCCGAATAAACCAAGTTTAGAGATCACGAAACTGATGAAGTAGACTGGTCTCGGGCTATTCTTTAGCCTAAAGTAGTGATAGGTACAAGCTTTTGTCAAGCTTGACCTGTCCTAAAACAAATTGGCAAAGGACACTGTATCTATTTGAACTTACAAATGCAATATCTGAGGACCTACGCATGAAAAGGTGAATAAATACCAAGATTATTTGAGTATCGGGGATGAAGAAAAACCCCTGTAATATATTGAAGTCACACATAAATATACATTTACTCATCATACTTTGTTACATGTATTCTTACTTTGGGATAAAGTAAATGTGCATATGCTTCCAAAATTATCGAAATTTTTAATTTGCAAGTCATTAAGCTTATCTTCTACCGTATTGTTGGAGGCATTTTCCATCGACACATTGGTATTCTAAAGTTCCTTTCCTGGTGAAGAATATGCATGAGCGAAGTAAATCGACATGGGAAAGAAAACACTTTCGGTTAATTTTCCCACGGGGAAAAGCATTTATATCCCCCAGAAAATCTAAGATCCATCTCTCTCTTGAGAGGAAAATTAGTTTACTGCACAATATGTGTTTCTGCTTTCATCAGCTATTCTAGCTCAGACAAAACATAACGTTCGTTCCACCTAAAGTGCACAATTCATATACAATGTCTGATCTGCTTGCGAAATAGGGTCTTTTGCTCAGCACCTATCACACTTCTACTATTAATTGAGGCTGAGAGCAATCTGAAGAGAAATATAAATATGCGTTTCTTACATGTTCCCATTTTCATCATACCTCGCTTTTAGACAAGATCTGACATAAAATTCAAGCTTCTATTCTTCAATCAGTATATATCGTTCTTTTATGCCATACTTTATTCCTGTTTAACTCAATAATCTTTGCAGATTGCAGGGTGCAACAAGTTCAAATAATTTGCAACTTTATTATGGTGTTGTAACTACAGTAATAACCCATCCTACTGTCTGAGTATTAGACGAGATATCCTTACTTTCATCCCTGGTTAATTTAAATGACTTTTGAAGAATCGCTAGTAACACGGCCTTTTCATTTTACATTAACCTTTCTGAAATAAATTGCGAACATTTTCGTGGGAAAATAGCATGGATTTCCACCCAGATTAAGATCGAATCCATATTTAATCGAGGGGAAAAAATCTGTGATATAAAGCAAACACATTTTACCACTCTTAACAATAATTCTCAGGTGTTTTCTTTTTCTTCTGGAGAAAATGAAATCCTGATAAAGATGCTCTGAAATTAAAGGATCCAGAGAAATGGCAAATTTATTATTAATAATAATTAAGAGAAAAATTCGCTTAAAACATTTACGTGGGTGCCTGCAAGGGGGGTGGGTGGGTGGGGTGTAATCGATACATTGTGCAGTATATCTCTGTTTTGGCTTCTTTATCCGACGGATTACGGTTTGTCAAGACATCCGCTTTGGAAATACTCCTGCCTGTGGATGTCCAGGTATATATTTAAAAACCTTGAACTTTGATATGGCAAATCACAATCGATATTTAAAAACCTTGAACTTTGATATGGCAAATCACAATCAATACTTTAGGATTATTATTTTTTTCTCCAAAGGAATACTATTAACGAAATTCCTCCTGCAATCGGAACTATGACATGCGTGAAATATGTTTTTTTTTGTGACTCGTAGAAAGCAAATTGTTTAAATAACTACTCTTTCAATTTGCAATAGACAAATCAATTACGCATCCCTGGCTAGTTTATAACCTCGAAATAAGGAACTATGTGATCATAATATTATAAAAAAGAAGAAAGATTTATAATGCCATCCTGTCACTTTCTTTTGACAAGGTTATAGTGTTTAATGTCATAATGCGGATTTCAACCTCTGTTGTTTGACCAAGAGCGCAAATTTTCAATAAATCCTTCAGAGATATTCATTTTTCTCCTATGTGGAAAACAACACATGAAATACCAATTTACCAATACAATGATTTATTTTTACTTCTTTTTCAATGTTGATTTTACGACTTATCCTGGTGACATTTTTAGTTTTGAACTCTTTCAACGTATTTGCTGTGTACATCAATCTAAACACGTTTTGTTTGAAAACGAGATTCTAAACGATATACTCGACTTTGACATCTTCAAAGAAGTCCAAACCTTTATGTTTTGTTCAAAATAACCATCTACTTCTTACAAGGGCTACCTATTTTAGGGTATTCGTGTTATTAACTAATTTAAAATGTCTGATTTTTCAGCTTCTTTGCTGTATTTTTCTTCATCAAAGATCATAGAACAATCTTGCAGTGTTTAAAGCAGTAAACCTATTTTAATTTGTTGACTTTCCAGTTAGAAATTGACTTAAAAGTAATTTAATGTTAGCAACAGAATATGTTCAATAATAACCATTTTTTATTTCATCTTTAAATCGCTTTCGCCAAGTGATACGTGTTCCATGCAAGACTCTCTCTCTCTCTCTCTCTCTCTCCATATATATATATATATATATATATATATATATATATATATATATATATATATATATATATATATATATATATATATATATATATATATATATATATATATATATATATATATATATATATATATATATATATATATATATATATATATATATATATATATATATATATATATATATATATATTTATTTATTTATTTATTTATTTATTTATATTTATACACACAAAGATATATATATATATATTATTATTATAAGTATTATCATTATTTTTATTAATTGTAGTAGTAGTAGTAGCAGCAGCAGCAACAGCAGCAACATTAGTAGTAGTAGTACAGAACTTGATGATACAATCCGTCTCCGAGACCTCTTAATCTACAAACGGCATCATTATCATTGCTTTTTTTATCTAAGATCACAAAGCAATTATACTGATGTTTGTATTCATGTATCCTTCTGGAAAGAATTGGCCTTTTACTCCGTTACCGTGCCCTGACCAGTTATCTCCACACACTTGACCCGTGATTTGTTGCCCCATCTAGACATAAAGTTTGTTAACTTCCCCTGTCATTGATTTGATAAAGTCCCGACGTTATTATCTGTAAGACGTGTCCGGCAACGAGATTCTGACCGCTTCCGTCCTGAAAACTCATCTTTTAAGCACGAAATGTCACATTCCAATTCAAACGTTGTGCCCAATTAACATCTAATTATAGCGGCACGTGATTCGCCGCCCCAGGAGCACGCTTGCTACCAATAAGTCCGGCCACTGTATTTACTACTTAGAATTCTTTAAGCAGATAAAATGGGTTTAATTGCTCCTTTCATTTGAATGCAAATTTCCAGTGGACAAGGGGTCATTTTTCAAATGGCTCGCACATTTTGAAGACATGCATAAGAGTTATAGCCCCATCCCCAAATGGAGATATCCATTGCACTAATTGTCCGTGTACACCGCTCTATTTTGAAAAATGTTGGTACTTAATTTAATCTTATTTGAATACTTTTTTGTCTGAAAAATTAGTGGTGAGTTTATGGTATTAATTCTTTTATGTTTTTTTTGTTGATAAATCACAGTAATGATTGATATGCAGATGTTTGCACTGATGTAGGACACACTATCTGAAGACATCCGATCATTAATTGGATTGTATGACATTTGGTGTATGAATAATATTGTTCAAAAGTTAATAATATAAAATTTGGTAAAATGTTTTTAATATATATCCTCCTGGATGACAATTACGTTTATTACATCGTCACCGCACATTACAACAGCACAAATTATTTATAGTTCATCGCAGACTTAGTTGTTTGTAACAAGAACACATTCAATCAAGACTATTTTGGCAACAAAACGCGCAAATTCTAAAAAAACGTAGAAATAACTGATTATTTATTGTTCAGGATAGAAAATTCATCTTTCACGTACAATTTTAGATACGGAATGTCCTTCCAATCCGGACTCATTTTCTAAAGTCTTCTCCAATTTTCGTTATCGAATTGATATTTATTGCCATTTTTCTTACTGCTAGGTTGGCAATACTGACTCTTTGACAAAACGTTCAGTAACATTAAATAGTAATATATGCATATATTTAATTCTTCTGAAAAAAGCTTCCATTTTGGTAATGAATACGAGGATTTAACAAAACTTTATAAATTTCTGATTTTTTGGTCAAGAAATACGAAATCACAAGTTTACAATTGTGTTCATTCTTGTTGTTGTTTTATCTCTGACATAAATTTAAATACTGTCAGAAATATCTTAAGCAGGCTAGAGAAAAATCAAATTGGGGAGAAATTTCGAGAAATTTAGTGTAACAGGCGAAGAGCTATACCAGTTTTTTTTTCTTTCGAATCGACATAATTTTTTTAACGAGTATTTCCAAAACGCTGGAATAAAAAGACCTGATAGAATATATTTTAAGACATTGTTAATGTATCCATCGTTTGCTAGTTGATCACAATTTTAAATCGAACACATTTCAATAAGTGTTTCTATATACAGTAGCTTTTCGTGGGTAGGTGATTCTTACCTGGGTTTTCTCGGGTTCTTTCTGCACCAGTTATACATCCAGTCATGTATATTCTATCATGTACTCAACAATGGAGTTAAACACCAAACAAGAACTATTTTTTTAAAACAATTTCTGATGCTTTTAAAACAAACATAATATAGGTAGAATTTTTTTATAGGAATTTGAAGTTATCCAACTTTTAAAAGATATTAAGCAAGAAAGCAAGTATATAAAACTGTCAAGATATTGAAGAAATTACACCAATTTGTATTTTCCAAAAGATGCCCTGTGGGATGACATTGTACTGGCACGGTTTTGGTTTTGCACGTTATAAGCCAGGAAAATATGCTTAGTTGGTTAAGACAAGTCCTGAAATGGATTATAGTTTGAAATAATTGATAGCTACACAAATGTGTGTGTTACTTATTTCATTAAAATGGAGACATTTGACCATAAAATCACCTGTGCCAATCATATGAACTTGTAGAATAAAAGAAATATTCCTCTCAACGAAAGGACAAGCAAATATCTCCTCTCCAGACCATATGGTCCGTCGTTACAATAAATGGTTTGTGAACATGCACCGCCAAACATTAAATGCGTTTACTGCAATAATTATAGTGGTCAGCGGCCGAATCAATGATACTGTCCAGTATTTTATGTAAATATGGCAGGTGTTGAGATCCGATTTTCATGATTAGTTTTGCGGCTTTGGATTCATCATATGCATGCTATAAATCATTAGTGAAAGTCTTTTAAAATAGCCATGTCGTATGACTGTATCTATGATGTGTCCCTCCATTCATAATTGAAAGCACGAGTTAAGGTAGCTGACGCCGTAATGCACTAAGTCTGGTGTTTGGGGTTCTTTAGTTACTTACTCTCTCAAATATCATAATACACTGAAAGAAGAATAACAAGAAACTGAAGTAGTAGTAGTAGTAGTAGCAACAGTAAGATCAGCAGCAGAAGCAGTTGCGGCGCGAGGGTTCAAGGCGCCTGGGATCAATATTCTTTAGTGGCGCCCCTACTTTGTCGCCTAGAACAGTTTATATGTCAGTTGTCAACCTCCATCACCACCCACGTCACCACCAATATACGTGTTGTAAAGAACTGACCCCGTTACTCTAAGGTAACGTAAAATACTACGAAAATTTCTGCTTCAAAAACCGATCCCGAAACCACTCAGGTGGCCTAGTGGTTAGAGCGTCCGCCTCAGAAGCGGGAGGTCGTGGGTTCGATCCCCGGCCGAGTCATACCAAAGACTTACAAAAATGGTACTATCAGCTGCACCACTTGACGCTCAGCATTAAGAAGTTAGTGTTAGGACTGGTCGGACTGGTGTCAAGATAATGTAACTGGGTGGGACATCATGCTACATGTCTGCGGCATGATGTCCCAGTGCTAGACATCACTATAAACTGCCAAACTGCAGACATCGTAGCAATATGAATGAACAATTGTTAAAGCTACGTTAAAAATCCAAGTCACACACACACACACAGATCCCGACGGCTCCCCCTGGCGTCCGGGGCAATTCCCCCCCCCCGACACACACACACTAAGTAGTAGTAAAAGAACTACAAGAGCAATATCGACTTAATGATGACGTATTAGAAAATGGGTTTTGGAGCATTTTAATGACTACGAAATAAAATTGGATTTTAAGGGCATCTTAATGGTGATGCATTAGAAATGGGTTGTGGGTATTTAATGATGACGTAACAGAAATGAGTTTGAGGGGTATTTTAATAATGACGTCATATAGATGGGTTTATTGGCATCTTAATGATAACGTAATAGAAGGGGTTTAGGGTCTAGTTTAATGATGACGTAATAGATTTGTTTATGGGGCATTTTAACGATGATGTAATAGAGATGGGTTTATGGGCATCATAATGATGACGTCATAGAGATGGGTTTAGGGGCATCATAATGATGACGTAATATAAATGGGTTTAGGGTGTGTTTCAATGACAACGTAATAAATATGTGTTTTGCGGTAATGACAGTCAAACTATTAGGAGTAGCAATTGTATTGGCTTTTAACGATGATGATAAAACTATCGATGCTGTGAAGAAAGGAAGTCATACAGATAGAGATGAGAAAGTTGTAAAGTTATTATTACCATTGGCATAGTATAACTATAAGTTTCGCGATGTCAAACAATTTTACTTGCAGGTGTACCGTCTGATGCACCAGCTTCAGCCAGGAATGGGTTTTCCGTAGTGTTACTTAATAGCAGGTGAGCTGGAGGGAACCACAAGTATATTAAAATATATAAGTGTGCTTCAACGACGCACAACAACAAATCTGGTGTGGTTCCACTAAGTCTGCATTATTTTGTCAAGTGACTTTTGTTAGTTTGTGCTGGACGATTAGAGTCGAGTGTCCTGCGTAAAGACTCAACAAGCTGATCTGGGACTCACCCAGGTTTTACAGAGTACAAGTTAATCCTGTTAAAATCAAAGATGCCGTGCCTCTCTACATGTATATTAAGTTCCACAAGCTGTACTAAAATCAAGGGAAAATTTAGCAACTCTCTCTGTCTCTGTCTATCTGTCTCTGTCTCTCTTTCTCTCACTCGTTGCCCACTGAAGATCTTGTAGCTTTGTAATTTCATTAGAGTATTTTTAAAAGCTAAAATTGGCGAAAACGTAACATAATGGAAAACAATAATTCAGTTATACTACAAGTCAACAAAATATATGGTTATTCTAATAGTTTTTGATATGACATCCATTCATATTAGGCAGTAAGAGAGAATAACCTTTTTGCCAGAACTGAAATATGATCACAATTCGTTATAAAAACTCATTATTAAAATCGGATGTCCATGCAATAATGTGCGATGTGTGAACATTTTCCGCTAAGTCCCATAATAATTACGTGAATAATTTCTCTCGAAAGCTTGGTAGTTCATTTACAATGTGGTGTTGGTATTTTAGTGCATACGTGATGTATGGGCTGACAACAATAAAATAGATGCTATTACGCCCCATGAAAGCCTTGTGAATGCGATGTTACGACTAAGAAGTTATTTTCCGGAACTGGATCTCAATGTTATGAATAAGTTGTTTCCGATTAGATTTCCTCGCGCTGGGAACAAGTCTTTAATCTGCTGATGAAAGCGGAAGCAGGGATATGGTGCTGGCATGGTGATGCAAAAGAGGACATCTCTGTGGTCTGTGGTGGGGTCAATCTTTTCCGTCATACATTTATGTTTCTGGAAATGCATGGAAGCAAAATAATCGCTGACCTATATAGTTTTTTGCGCTGCAACCCTCGAGTTTGTTACATAAATTTCTGTATGTATTGTCATTTACCTATTAACCGATATCCCTATGAATTGGCTTTTAGTCTAACTGCTGTACTGTCCTGAGTGCCACGCAGAAATCATAAATGTTTTCTGCTTCTTTTTCTTCTTCTGTGCTTAAGATGCTATCAGCTTTCGTTACTAGTGGCCATATTGTATGACAGCTTTAGAATGTATCTCCATTAAAAAGGCTTTTTGAAATCTCAAGAAACTACTGCGAAACAGGCCCAGTGTTTGGGGGATGTTCTTTTAATAAATGACGTTGTTGTTGTTGTTGTTTGATTTCACGCCATTTTTCAGTACAAGATAGGCTATACATGGCGGCCATTATAAATGGTGGAAGAGGAACCCGGGAAAACCCCGGAAAGAACCACCGACTCTCGAGAAGCTACTGGCAAGCTTTCTCACAAACCCACATTGGCCGAACCCGAGACTCGAACCCACGCAGACAGAGGTTAGATGGCAATGATCCGCTTGGCTACTCGGGGCCTTTTAATAAATGTCGATAGTGGTAATGTGTGTGACTTTTGTTCCAGTGACATAACAATTTTGCTCGATATATACGACCAGCTTCATTTTTGCTCTCAGGTAAGTTTCTGACCATGCAGACCAAAAATTGTCTGCAAGTAACCTGACCAAATGGGGTATGTGCATGAAATACTCACTTGCTGATTAGATAAATCAAGGTGTACATGCAGGGGTTGATATATAGAAACAATACCGGTGCCTTGCCAATCACTGCACCACAGGGACAGGAATATGAATGAAGATAAAGATTGGACAGGTTAGAGATCGAGAATTTGGGGACGTTTGTAACTGAGAGAGTGTAAAAGAAAATTTAATATATTAAAATATTCTTTTGAAAAATGACGTTGCTTTGTGTAAGCTGTCATCCATTATAAAGGAGGGTTTATTCTACTTTTTCTAAAGATAGCTTGCTTTTGTAAAAGCAAGGTTTACTGCGCATATCGAAATGACGTGACATTACATTATGATGTCACTAACATGATGTCGCATTTTACCAAGGTACACGGTAGCGCTAAGAACGCTGGTGGAAATTAGACGTAAAACGACATGGTTGTAACTTCTGTCTCTTAGTTAATAACGAAATAGAAAAAATAGTATATATGTGTGACATTCGCAATACTAGAGCTATAAAAGAAAATGAGAAAATAAAAAACAAACAAATATACCAGACGCTGGGAAATGTTTAGTGATTACGACCTGACAACAATTGGCCAGCGCACGCTTTATGTTCTTGAAAACAGAAGCGATCCCAATAGTCGTGTCATGCTGAAAAATAAATCACTCACCAACGTTAACTTTTCTTTGTGTATTTTGCAAGATCCGTTAAATCTTCTATGAAGATAACAAATTTCATATTGGAATCTAATATCAATGAGTCAGAAAGTCAAATACATATCTGTGTTGTTGGCAAAATTGATATGTCCTCTTTTATACAGAGTTCACAACCTGATATTCTCCAGTCTCACTTGTATAGTTCCTAGTATGTTCTTTATGAAAAATTAAGTAAAAGACCTGACTTTGTTGACAATTAAAAATGTTCTTGAAATGAAATGCTGATCCTCATCCTCGTCCTCTTATTGTGTCTTCACTTTTTTAAAATTAAGATTGTTTGTATTAGAAATACTCATTCGTATCTTAACATCAGAAATGGGTCAGTCTTTTAGTTGTGTACATTTTTTGGACATATTTTATTTCTTTAAATGATTCAAAGGAATTTCAAATTGTTCATTAATATTTTGAGACTAAATCAGTATTTTGGGATTACTGTGAATTCATTTAGAGACATTTTGGATTATGTCCTTGTAATGCATCAACACTATTCCGAGCTATTAGAACATTAGCACATTCAATATCGGAATTCGGAACACCACTGGAATTTATTCAGAATACTCTATGATTTTGGACTTTTAATACAACTTTTAGGACTATTTGGGATTTAATTCACAATAAGGTAAGTTCTTTATCACTTTTCACTGTTTATTTTAGAGATAAATTATGTGTTGAATTTTACAAAACTTGTTGTTTTGTGTCTTTTCTGTTAATTAGTTTAAGACCATAGAGTCGTAACAATATATAACGTTGTATGTAATGATGAATAGTTACCCCTTCTTGCTCTGCAGGATTAAATTCACGGCTACAATGCAAAATAATTCCTATGCTATGCAGCACATCACGCAGTACACAGAAAGCAATTTATTCTGAAGATCTAGAATTAAAAATTGAAATACGTCGTAAAAATATACATCTATTCTATTCCTACATAAAAATCTAAGAGTTATTTTTCACGACCCAAACATAAAAACATGTGTAGTTCTAACGTTTAAAAACAACAACAACAACAAAAAAAAAAAAAACTCTTGGTCATTAATTCAAAGTACGTTTTAATAAAATAAAAAAAGAAAAAGAACAGATTGATAAAGACGCCGGAGAACATTGCATGCTAATGTGTTGATACAAATACTTCGATATAACAGTATCAAATTCAGGAAAAAGAGGATGAACGATTTGTCTGCAACTCTAAATTCAATCGTTTTTTGGAAGGGAACGTTTGCACATCTTTCATTACGTAAATGAAGAGGAGTTTGTACAGAGGTTGTATAGAGGTAAATTAAGCATTTTTGTACCTCCATGGAATACAATCTTTTGATTCACGTACAATAAAAGACATTGCTTGTGTCAATAATTTTCCGTGAATTTCGGAATATTCGCTACTAGTTCGTAAAAACGATGAAAATTCAGCACTGCAACTCATTTACACATGAATCAACTCGATGTCGTACCTGTTCGTTCTGGAACAGTAGACGAGTCTAGAAACCACATATTACACTCACGCCATCTAATAGCAGAAAAGCGAAATGGATGAGGTTCATGTGACAGGGTAACGGCTACAACCGAAGGCTGGATTAAAGGCGGAGCAAATGGAACAATTGCTCCAGGCTCCCAACCACGCAGTGAAGTGATCTTTATTTATTAATTTATTAATTTTTTATCTGCATTTTATGAAATTGCTATGTGACCTACCGCCTTACTCAGGCTTTGTATAAAATAGAAGGAATGCAATGCAGGGTAATGTCTCACTTTACAAGGACATGAAATGCTATTTAATCCCTAATTAATTAATTAATTAATTAATTAATTAATTAATTAATAATAATAATAATAATAATAATAATAATAATAATAATAATAATAATAATAATAATAATAATAATAGAGCAAAATAGTGAACAAAGAAACAAATAATAAAATAATAATCTATAACACGTTTTTGAATTTCTAAAGATTTAATCATCCTGTAATGATGTTTACATTTATTTACTAAGTATACGCGAGAAATACTGGAAAGCGCTAAACACTACTTTAATTTTTTGTTTTGTTTGGACTACAAACATAAGCCAATGAACTATTTAATAAATAATAGGACTGTCAAAAAACAAATACGGAAGTATAGCACGTATTCGACATAATTATATGTTTGACTGCAAACCAGATACTCTACATTCGACCCTCAATCGCGCGCCCCTTGCTAAACGTTGTCAAAATAAATCATTCATTTAATAATATAAATTCGCATGTTCATTGTTGTCACAGGTGAATCTCGTTATTCCTCTCGTTTTTGACCATTATCATTTAATCAGCAACCAAGGAGGTTATAATTTATATCTGCTTGGCGAATAAATGTTGCAGTATGATATTTCTTGACAACACCTGTGTTAGCTCTAGCACGCGCCTGGTGTTCGCTTTTCTTTCTCGAGCTTTACCGCTCATGGAAAGGTTGCAATTTGTTCTTAATTATAGTTCTTTTCAAATGGAGTTCTAACTCTAAAGCACTGCTTCCTATAGCTTTTGTCTTCTAATTGAGTCTTTTTCTTCATCTATCCTGATCTTTAGCACATGGATACCTAAAGAACATTTAATTCGGCAGTTTAATGTTTCAAAGACATAATTATATGTTTCAGTTTAAAGACCACTTTGACATGAAACGTGTTGGTGAGTTTCTTTGCCATTCTTCAATAATATTGACGGTTTCTTCCCTCTTGAATACATTCATAATCATTTCTTTCGTACAGGCAAACCTCTCTTGTGGATACATACAGAAATACTGAGTGCAAATGAGGCAAATTGCAGCATCAAGTAAAAAAAAAATGCGAAATTATACATTTATTAATAAAGGACAAGATAAAGTAACACTTCATAATTGTAAATCACTGATAAATCGACGCGAAAGAGGATTATAGCTTTATAATTAAAGAAATTAAACGACAGTCTTTAGAAAAAAGAAAGTGAAAAAAAAACATAAAAATAGAACACACCTATTGCACGAGTTTCATGAATGACACAAACAGAAGGAAAAAAAAAGTTAGCCAGGATTATGCATTCTATGTAGGCATACTTTTCCAATTTTATCTAATAAAAATATTTTGTTGTTGCTTGGTCGATGACTGATTTTCTTCCGATAGGTCAACGTGCTTATTCAAGAGGGGAAATTCACTGTTTAATATTTAAAGCACGTGAAGGAAACTCTACCCAAAACTATGTTGTTGTTGTTGTTGTTGTTGTAGGGTTTAATGCCATTTTTCAGCACACGATAGGTTATACATGGCGGTCAGTATTATTGGTGGAGGAAGAACCCGGGAAACCCCCGAAAAGAACCACCGACCCACGAGAAGCTAATGGTGGAGGAAGAACCCGGGAAAACCCCGGAAAGAACCACCGACCCACGAGAAGCTACTGGCAAGCTTTCTCACATACCCCCATTGGCTGAATCCGAGACTTTAACCCACGCAGACAGAGGTGAATTGGCAGTGATCCGTAACGGAGAGCGCTTTAAATCACTCGGCCACTCGGGGCCCTGCCCAAAATTATGTGTATGTTATCATGTTTGCTTTACTTCCAGCTGGCCGTGCACGCTATGACCTTTAATCCGTTTATTCGTAGTCAAATACCAATAAAGTAATTGATTAACATATCAATCAGTCAATTATTCCATATACCAGTACCATTCAAATTAACCTTCAATATTGACTCACTTTGGTTTTCTTTTTCAAACTGATCATTTTATATATGCAGTTTTAGTCTAGTTAAGGTTTACAAAATAAAGTTGTTCCTTTATTTGGGACAAGACAGACAAAACATATCTTCTTATCATATGTGGGATGACTATTGACATTTATTTAAAAGAATGAAGTTTTCCAAAAATAAATACCTAATTTCAATCTGAAAGCTCGGAATATTCAGCGAGAAGATTCCATACATGTTGGAAACATCACGGATACGAAACAAATCCAACAGGTTGAATGAAGCAATTTATTTTTCTTCGTCTTCTTCCTTAAGTTTATTTTCAATTCAACTTGAAGATTGATTACTTTGCATATTATAGTTTGTGTCTACTAGCTATCGGTTGGTTCTATGTGATTTCTGATTACACAGTCTTTTAAAACTTCTCCTTGTATATTATATTGTGATAGTGTATCCACTACTGCACTACAAACATCATCCACAGGGACTTTCTATCACTGGGTTTTTCGCCCCTTGACCCGGAACATCATCCCCTCGATGGCGGATCGGTATTCACTACATGGTTGTGTTAGGCAGCCAGTTCTTGTCCCTACGCTTCATCCAAAGCTCTTTCAGCATTTTTAAAGTGTTTTGTTTATGTTATTCTAATGGCATGTTCCACACCAATTGACCATAAAACCCTGAACTTGACAAGTCTGCTAGGAACAACCAATTATTATATCGCATGCTCTTGTATTTCTCCATCAGCTCTGAATACTTGATCAACTTTAATTTATACAATCTCATCACACCTCTCCTGCCAAGGTACAGTCAAACGTTATGGCCATAATACCATACACTCATTTCAGCAGAAACTGGATCCAGAGAAGCTCGTAATTCCAGATACCAGACCACGTTAGCACTCTGGTAAAGAGCAACTGGTCCATACTCCTTGGCTTCCCAGTTGGACAATCTTTAATTCTCGGCTCTCTTCCTCTACGTTCCGTAGCTCGTCCTGGATCATTGACCTTCTTGCAGCTGGATTGGCTTCCTTCCAGCACTGGGTGTGATCTGCCCCCATGAATTGTATTCCAGAGTAAATAATTCCCACTATGTCCCTGTGTTGGAGTCTACTTTCTGTTGATTTAACTGCCATGTAAACTGACCTCTTTTTGCCAGTTCGGTGTAGAGCCCAAATCCTGTGAAAAATTTTGGGACTCATTGTTCTCGGTGCAGATACTTTATAATTGTTTTCTCTACGCTCTTCGCAGTAGTCGTTGCTATCCCTATAACACCAATTCCCAGACCAGTCTTGGCAGTAGTCCGTTCTGGTACAGACATGCCTTGAATTTCCAGGAAAGTCCTGATCTGTCAGTCTTAAGCATCAATTCTTCTACCTGACTTTTTAGCCCTATGAAGCCATTTGTTTCTTTCAGCGTTGAATCAAATCACTTGCCGATGCACTTGATAGATTATACTAAATATATAGGATCTCCTCATCTGGAATCTTCATCGCAAACTGAAAGGCGACTTCCTATCACCAATCTCCTAAACTTCCTTGGCTGAAACTTCAAACAAGTCCACGACATATTCTCCTCCAGTGTTGTCAGAACCCATCTTGCCTTGACATGTGTGTCAGTAGTGACTATCAGATCATCCATGAATTAATGTTGGTTGGTACGCCTATACCTGCCATTGATTATGTCCCTCTTGTCTCCGTTTCTTCTGCTTTGATTATGATGATGTTCATGCCCATGACAAATATTATAGCAGAGATGGTACAGACTGCGATGATCCCTCTTTCCAGTGCTTATTTTATGTCTAGGGTTAAGGGTATGCAAAGATCATACGTTATGGGAATCGGGTTACAGGTATTCCAAGATGATGAGATACGTTATGGGTATTGGGTTAAGGGTATCCAAATATGATACAATATATTACGGAAATGGGATTAATGATATCCCAAGGTAATGTGTTACTTATTTAATTGTAGCCAAGGAGGAGATACAAATCTTTATGCGTGTAATTATCTGGATATTTATAACATTTACAATGAACACTTAGTAGTAGAAGATGACACCTATAATCCAATTTCAAATAGTAAACGTGCAGAGAATACATAAACAAGTCATTGTTTTGATCCGTAGTCCAGTTTGTTTGTTATTAGTGTATCATCAATCAATCTTTTGTTTACCTCTTTTTGTTTGCTTTTCTTTTTTCTATGCACAGATTCATTTCATATAACAGTGCATCATTTATATTTCTTAGGACATGCACCAAACAGGAATTTTGATTTGGATTAAGCTTCTAGCCATCCATAACTCGAACACGTGCAGAAAGGCACTGGTACACCGAAAGTGTTCTCCAACCTGGCACAATTCACAGACTGTGGCTATATCATATGTTTAGTAATATAAACAATCAAGTGAACCTGCTTATTTTGTGTAAATATATAGTGCATGTGTTTGTTGTCGTGAAAAACATTTATGACCGGTAGTCTTTGAAATATGAGCCTGGACGGTGAAGAACAAAAATGTTTATTATACTTCGGTTCTTCGCGGAAGATTTAATTAGTTACTGTGGCACGTCTATATTTCCTAAATTGCTACCTGATGTGATTTGTGTTTGTTTCGTACAAACTGTATATTTAGAAAGCAGTTTCCTTTCGTAAGTATTGTTTGAAAATAACCATTCCCCGTTTGTGTATTAATCAGACTAGTTTCTGAATGGAGATAATTGACAGCTGTGGTGTTTCTTCCTAGACGATTTTTATTTAGAAGTGCGACTCCGCAAGCCTCTGATCGTAATTGTTTAAATAGCGAATGATGAATAATACCCGAAATATTTCGAAAGGAATGAACCGCATCACTTTTTTTTATCTGCAACTTACCAGTACTGCTTTATTTTAATTCCTCAAGCAAAACATGTGTTTTTGCTATTTAAGCGTATAAAAAATTTGACTTTAATATAAAAAAACAACAACAAAAAATAAAACATTTGTGACATCTATCTAAAGAGTTGAAAAGTGGTACCCGCAACAAATGGTTTATGACAATCTGGACCGATAGTCTTTAAAAATTTATTAAATAAACAAATCATTTGTTTTTGGTCTAAATAGGGGCCATTTATTAAGTACGTACGCAAAAATCTGCCTAAGCTTGACCCCTTTCCCCTCCCTTTACACATGCGTACTTTTATAGACCCCCCCCACCCCCACCTGCGTACGTACGTATTAGACAAATTATTATCGAGGTCCTCCCCCACCCCTCCGTTTCATATGCGTACGTACATTATGAATAGCCCCCCCCCCCCCATATGCAAGCGTATGCATTTGGGTTAACCCCCTCCCCGTCGTGCGTACGTACTAAATGGACGGTCCCATACTAAGATGTAAGGGACTCAGAAAGCCCGCGCATTAAATATAATATTGGTAGATTTACAATTTATAACATACTTAGGGGAAGAAAAAGTAACAAAATTTTTAGTAACAATTTGGGACTTACTTCTGATTGGCAAAGTCAGTTTTTTCCTATTAAGAGAAAATACAGAGATATTAAACAAGAGTGATAATTAAGCCACAACATTTCATTATCTGGTTTCCGGATGAGACTTACAGACTACAGAGTCTTTGTCATATGAACATGTATTTGATGCTACCATCTAGGTATCGGTATTCTTCGTACGGAAAAAAACCCTAACTTGTTATCTTTGTAATGTAACTTCTAAGAATGACAACATTTGTACTGAGTATGGGGCTAGGATGAACCTAAGTTGGCTTTCCTGACTAAATACTTTTTTGTTTTGTATCAGCATTTTTAATGCGTTATTGACTATATCATGCCGAAGAAATGGAAGATAAGCATCTTTCACAAGAATACACTGAGTCAGTCGACCCATGTTAATCTAGACGGGAATCGAAACCGCGACAATTGGATTGCGAGCCCTACGCTCTACTAATTGAGCCTCTGCGGTTTCCTCGTGGTAAAAGTTGAAGAAATTGCATTTCTATTTTTAATCACTAATAAGGAACACTATTTATGTTCTGAAGAGAAAAATATATTTGATTTGATGTAACATTTATTTGCAGTAAACTTTCCAGGCGCGCGTTTTCAAGAAATCAACTCTGCAATGCAGTTTTTTTTTGCTCGCTCCGCTCATCGCTTGCTGCCTTGGCCCGCATGGTGCATTGGGCCCGCACATCCGCCAGGAGTTATTTACAGTTCAGTTTCATCATCTGATTAATTTGTCGGTTAAAAATCAAACTAAGTTAAAAGCTCATACTTCTTAAGAAAAAATCACAATATACACTTAAAAAGTATTTCATTTTTCGTGAGAAATTGGTAGTACTTTTATGAAGTGAGGGATACAATTTTTTAATTATCTTTTTGCCCTAAATTGATATAAATATTACAATAAGAATATTTTCTCAAGGATTTGACTTCTATATATTTGTAGAAAATTATTATCTACGAATTCAATACCAAAGGTAAATTTTGTCGATTATAAAGATGCACCAATCCCACATGTGTAAAATTGCCATCAGGAATCACAAACAAACACGAGGTTTTTAACCGCTGTTTTGACTCTGTAGATTGCAAAGGAAATCAATACTAAACATAAATGTTTGATTTCAACCCAAAGAGATGATTGCTTGATTCTTGGACTAGCTGCACTATTACTGAGAATGTGGTTTATTTTTCATAAGTAAACACAGTTGGTCTATATTTCAGAAACGTACATAAAAATGTTTGTTTTAACGATCAGCCAGAAGGGTGGCACAGTGTTAATAAATATGATGTTCCAACAATTATTTACCATGACAGAAGTTTTAAATCTGAATGACAGAAAACATTCAAAATAGATTCACAAGGTTCAAATACCGCTCCAGCTTTGATACATATATATAAGCAACACGTGACACCGACCAATTTGTGATCTATATGGACATAAGACACAATTAATTTTACTATATGTTCTGTACATTTGTTTCTCAGTACTGACCTTTCCACTGTGTGACAATCAATACAAATCATATGTTAATCTAAAATACCTTCAAAGATGACTTCACGGTGAAGTTCTCGTCAAAGGTTGACCTGCTCTTTTTTTAGATGCTGAACTGTCAACATAGCAGCATGTAAACAGAACACAGATTTCACTTCCGGATCATCACCAAGGCCTTATTACTCACTGTGCACTGTCGCCGAAATACACACATACAACAACACCATGAGCTCATATTATCAAGAATAAACAGTTACCTTTAAATCCCAACCAAAAAGGCATAAATAAAACTCTTCCATCACCACAAAATGAGAGAGGAAAAAATGTTCTAAAAATAGACTAGAACTACATTCGTGGGTACTGAACTGGAAGTATTAATTGTGAACCGATTCCATATATTTATTTACGACATCTGACACAGACCAGTTTGTGATATATATATTTATTTACGACATATGACACAAACCAATTTGTGAGAAGATTACGAATGGCCAAATTCAGCAGAATTCTTGACAAAGAAATTAATGATTCTTCCTTTAGTCGACGGTGCTCAGAGGGTTTTAATCCGACATACTTGTAAAAATATCATATCAGTGCAGTTTAAGGGCTCCTTTGGAACAGTGATTTGTATAGAAAAGAAACAAATGGATTTATAATTTAATTGCCCAGTTCATATTGACTATAATTACCATGTTCCCACGCCAGCACTTTTCCACCGTACAGGGGTTAATGCCATGCAATATGATGAAGCTGACGAAGCAGGTCATGATATTTTGAACTCTTCGCAGAATTTCTTCTCAAATGAGATTGTGTGTAGCCAAGAGCCTCTAGTCGGTGATCATAAAATTTCATTAGATGTACGTGTAGATAATGTATCAAAAGTGGGAAAAGGGTCTTAAATAAAGAATTAAGCTGGAATGAAAAAATGTTTCATCGGTTAGTGATTAGGGCTTGTTCATTTGTGCAAGTTGCAAACTATAAATATAGAGGACGTTTCTAAATTAACACCTTTTTTGCAAGGTTACCTTCACAATTAGTGCTGTACTTTTTTGTCAAGTTTTGATCCTTATCTACCTGATAAATTGGAAACTAATAACTGAAATTCATTGATATTATGTATCTATATGTTAACTTTAAACTGAAAGTATACCTGTGTATCGATCTCTTAATATGGATTTACAAACGACTTAATTAATTACCAATTACATTGAGATAATGTAATATTTTATCTGTCTGCGCTACCTTTTCATCATAATTCTTTACATACTTCAAATTTATTTTTATAATGACTTTCAGATCAAATTGTTTTATTATTACGATTGCTTTGTCACTGTATGGCTGCGGGAGGTCGTGGGTTCGATCCCCGGCCGAGTCATACCAAAGACTTACAAAAACGGTACTAACAGCTGCCTCGCTTGGCGCTCAGCATTAAGAGGTTAGTGTTAGGACTGGTCGGCCTGGTGTCAGGATAATGTGACTGGGTGGGACATCATGCTACATGTCTGCGGCATGATGCCCCAGTGCTAGACATCACTCTAAACTGCCACATTGCAGACATCGTAGCGATATGACTGAAAAATTGTTAAAGCTACGTTAAAAATCCAAATCACACACACACACACACACGTCACTGTATGGCCTTATTGTGCTGGTGTGTCGTATAGCTATCTTCCATGTTCAATGACTCATTAGACTGATGTACGGCAAAGGTGTGATCATTACTGAGTGACCGCGCGTGTCAGTAATCATGTTGTGGATGAATGGTTATCGCCCGAATATGGAAGCCCCACTAATGGGCTTCCGGACCTAAGTGAATGCACTAAATGGAAATTAGATTCTGACAAAATCTTAACATTTTCCTTCGCTTGTCAACAAATCATGCTAATGTCGATTCTACTTTCTTCTCAAGTCTCATATCTGGTTTGACATTGGGTCAGTTATCTTGTCCAGTAGATACAAATGAACGAAATTAGATATTCGAGCGATAGGTGTGATAAATTACTAAATAAACATTTTAGTGAACTTGTGATACATGCAATCAATTAACAACATAGGAAATAATATAAACTAACAATATGGAAATACGTAATAAACTAACAATATGTAACATACAAGAAACTGACAATTTACAAACATACAATAAATAGATAATATGGAAACATACAATAAACTGACAATATGGAACATAACAAATGACAATATGGAAACATACAATAAACTGATAATATGGAACATACAATAAACCGATAATATGGAAACATACAATAAACCGACAATATGGAAACGTACAATAAACCGACAATATGGAAACATACAATAAACTGACAATATGGAAACATACAATAAACTGACAATATGGAAACATCAAATAACCTAATAATATGGAAACATACAAGAAATTTACAATATGGACACATACAATAAATAAATTGATAGTTTGGAAATATCAAGTAAACTAGCAATATGGAATCATCTCAAAAACTGAAAATATGTACCTTGCGGAAGACATACAGAAGCAGTCGTAATAAGTATAGTCATATTCGTTTCAATAAAAACTTTGCATATAAGAAATAATCTTCCTTTGGATTTTTCTTTTATTTATTATGTAGTATTCTCTCGTGGAAACTAAACATCCCTGAATTCAAAGAACCACAATGTTCATTATGCAAACTATAGGAGAAAATAAGAAATAAAATAAATTAGAACTATTTATGCAGAACAATATAAACGATACAATTATTCAGTTATTTAGCAGGAAACAAATTGCTGTATTTTCTAGACTCGGCATCTGATTTAGCAGCCCACCAACAATCGCTGCTTGTGCTCAGCTTTTTGTCTATCCTAACTGACACTTTTTAATGGTGAATAAAAGTGGGAGATATATAAAATGTTTGTTTGCTTTTTCAATTTTCATAAATTGCCAATCTGTCATAAATATGCACTGCGGTGAAAGACACATTTAGTCGTGTAATGAAGGGCTGAATTAACGTGGGTGGCTGCATTAACCTGGGTAAGATTGAAAAGTGTGAATCTCCTATAGGATAGTCAGGTTAATCGATTTACATTTGTTTATACGCCCATTAGGACCCTATTGAAGATGTAAGTGTCAAAAATGAAACCAGAAGGTGAACTGCCGTATTGTTGCAGCTCGTGTATTAATCGGTCATCAACCAGTAAAGACTAATAATAAAGCTTACCCGTCATTACTCGCTTATAAGTCGACCCAATCTGCAAACAAGAAAGATCCTGATCTGCCGTCGCATACTGTGCCTGCAGATCAGGGTCTATACTGTTTGTTTTACTAATTACTCCTAACAAACTGCACAGATATAGATCTGCCGGCGCATTATGCACCGGTAGATCTGGGTCTGTGAAGTTTTCAGTTGGATTCACCTTATAAGCTAGTATATAGGGTATTAGGAAGTGGATTTCTCCCTATATTTAGTGGACATCATCCTACGATGAACCCGTCTGATCACCCAAACCAGGTGTGATCAATTTAATGCACTATCCATGACCCGGGTTTACACCGCTCATAAGCCAAGATTACTTGAATAGCATGTTCCAGAAACAGCATTCGCATAATAACGATAGAGTACAATCGAACAATTGTATTATGCACTCCACGAAAAAGTAGAGCACTATTATCAAAAGGCAAATTACGGAGACCGTTTGTTTATTTTTCAGACTTGACACTTCGATTAAGGTTTTAAAATAAATTTGATTTACCTACGTGTTGAGAAGGGTCTGGTTACTGTTTTATTACAAACCAAATTATTTTCTCCTGACCTACTTTATTTAATTTGTTGGGTTTTGTTAATTTTAACGGCACTTTTAAGGCTGTATTGGCCATAACGTAACGAAGAAATGGGAGTTAAGTGCCTTTTAAGGACACACTGAGGCAGCCGACCCGGACTGACCTGGATTCTTTTCTGTGTTATTTTGTAAAACAAAGTATCTTCTTGGGACCGTGTTCATAACAAATCTGTACATTGTTTTAAAATTTTTTTAAATTTTTTTTTTAAATATCTAGTTGGGAAACACGTTCATAACAAATTTATTCTGTGATTTTAAAATGACTATTTGGAAACGGGTTTATAACAAATGAATTTTAAAAAAAATAACTGGTTTTTAAAAAATATCTAACTGGAAGTGTTCAAAGTATATCTGCACTGAGAATTACAGGATACGGAAACAAGCGTTAATTAATTATATTGATTGTTACTTGTTAATGAACTACTTCACGTTTACTGAATATTGATTACTATATACTTATTTGTCATAAAAATTTCGATAATAAAGGGAAAATATATGTCGTACTGTATATACAGTTTGTTTTATTAAAGCATTCGCCAAAACAGCTAAACTGTTCAAACCAGTTCCTCAATTATGCAGATCGTAATAAGCGATATATGGTTACGTGCCAATAGCTGAAAAGTGGTGTTGAGTCTAATAGGACCTCCCTTTTTTAGACAAAGGAATAATTTAGGACGATATGGGAAACCGGACTAATCAAGCCGTACAAAACATACCAATGATTTTAAAGTGAACTATATGTACAACATAAACAAGACGAGAATGGCGCGTAGTTTGATGCCTCCATTTACAATTGTGACATATATGGGTATTTCCAGTTGTTGAACATTAATCCAGAAACATTTAACCTTTACAACTAGGCTTCATGGAAGATAAAACTTTGAATTGCAATTATTTTCTCCTCTCAGATAAAGGTCTTGTAGGGCTGAATAAAAACAGCCATTTTGTA
The DNA here is from genome assembly GCA_028554795.2 of Sinohyriopsis cumingii. Lineage (NCBI taxonomy): Eukaryota > Metazoa > Mollusca > Bivalvia > Unionida > Unionidae > Sinohyriopsis > Sinohyriopsis cumingii. Next base: position 152,142,462 of record CM068824.1, read on the forward strand.
GTATCTATGTTCGATCACTTCTCAGCTACAGATCCCCTCGATAGAAGTTGATACTGAATCATTTAATTTCATCCTTACAACGCCCACAAAGAGGGGCACGAAAGCAATGAATCCGAACAGATTTCGGGCTTTTGAAGAAGAAATAATCTATTATTATTTGCTCTTACGAAAAGTTTACTTAGAAATACGACAATAATGAGATCATCTCCTTGGCAATGAAAAATTATTTCTGGAATGTTTGATACAATGACGTAATCCAACAATGTGTGCGCCAAAACAAAAGCATTATATAAAGGAATTTCACTCATCCATTGCCAGTTATAATTAGGACAACACCCAGACATTGTCCATAAATCTATACCAAAAATGTTGAGTCCTAAATTAATTTGAGTTGTACAGACAGGTGCGAACACAGATTTATCCACTTGTGGTATAACGAGAGGATGCTGTCCAACCACCACCATAAATTTGCATCACATATGCAAAATGTCAAAATGTGATCTCTAACATGTAATTACAGTAATTATTGCAATTTCCTTTAACATTTAGAAACCATTAACAAGTATAATTTGTATGACTGGGAACTAAAGCCTCCTCAAAACAGTTTAAAACAAGAACATCGATGCCATTTGCTTAATTTTCAATTTCGGTTATTGTATAGTGAGGCCCCTTAATAATTGGGCGGATGTGGAATAAGGCACACACACACACACACACACACACTTGATTTGGTCCTAGGCTATGTATACAGGTGTATTCTCCTTTATATGCGTGTCTGTGTCCTCGATTGCATTTGTCATGTGTAGAAGTCGTTTGATTATCTTTTGTTTTGTTAAAATAATTATATTATTTTTCAATTGAGCGCATTTAATTTTATGTTCATCATATTTTATGTGAAATAGTTACATCATTTACTGAGTCACCATTTTTATTTGTAAAATCTGACATTGTTCTCAAGAAAATTATATGTATGATTTTGCCGTATTCTTGTAGACTGACTCTGTATAGTTACGAGATCTTCAAGCTGTACTAAAATTTCAAATCTGTGTATTTACTAATGTCAACTAAACGTATTCCTCCGTCATGCTGCACTGTTGAAACCGCATTGATATCAGGGTTGATAATGCTTATTTCGATGATATCATCACTCAGTATAATACGTAAATCAGCATTTTCCTAATGCAATTAATTATAGTTTTTGTGATGGTTCACATTAACGAATCAACATTTATATTCTTTGGTATATTATTTTGCAACATGCCTAACGTTGGCCACTCCTTTATTCCATCCAGGCTTGAAAAATAAATATGAATACTATCCTTATACCAATGTTGTTGATTTCATCCTAAACATTTTTATATCACCCATCTATGTAATTATGCGCCTCATTTAGGTTGTGTACAAGCCGCACTTTGTTACTGTGCTTTGCTTAGGACGTTACCAATGTTCGGAGACTTTCACATATTTGTTTTTCTTTTTAAAAGTGTATTAGTGGTTCTTTGTAATAATGTAAGACGGTAGCAGTGCATACTGCAGTCCTGGGACTCGGGGATAATTTGTTGTGTTATCAAATAAAAAGCAGCATATTGGTGGTCAAGAAATGTTCTCGCATAGGGATACGAGATTTAAAAATGCAACATATTACTCTGGTTTAATCATGTTGACCGGTCCAGCTTCTGCCTTTCAATGTGTTTGACAGTCCCTATGTATATTACAATCCAGGGACATAGGGATATTTTTTTATAAAAAAATATGAGTGGTCCATATATTTTCTTGTATAGTAATACTAGACACAAAATACTGCCCCAAAGAAAATATTTGATTCTTTAATCTCAGTTTGCATACTACTTATATATGAGCCTAGTTTATACTTACGTATCAAAACATTTTCACATTTGTACCTTAATTTTTAAATACGTAAACAAAATTTGGGCATATGCAGGATGACTACAGTTGAAGGCATTTTTGCAGCGCTACAGGTGACATTTCCTGACACTTCCAACCTAAGCTCCATCGCCCCAGCAGACACATCCCAGCAGACGAAACATTTATAATGACAGTGTTAGTTTCTCGTGGACTCCCCTCATGCAACTAAATACAACTATAGTCTTTAGTATCTCTTTCTATTTATTTGTTACGTGAGCTTAAAAAGTCCCCTCTAAGGCTATATATAAGCTATCAAAATTAATTAAAGATTTGACTGGACGTGAAGGGTTATCCGTATCTTCATTGTATAATTCTATTTTGTTTTCGGATATTTCATCCGGCACGCTGATTTGCAAGTTGTGTAATCGTAAACTTCCAACTATGTTACGAAAAATAGTAGGTACTAGGTACCTTACGCAAGGTACGATCCGGAAAGCCATATGATAAAAATCTGCAAAGTAAAAAATAAAAGTAAAAAAGTGGGGATGAGCGAAGGATGCCGAATTTAAAATTTCTCAAAAAATATCAGAATAATTTGTTGGAATTTTTGGGGGTGTGTAGCATTATCATAAATAAATCGGAACTCTTTATATAACAGGACAAGTATTTAGATGCATAAGTACATACATACATACATACATACATACATACATACATACATACATACATACATACATACATACATACATTGGAGTGACTGACATATTTGGAAGTCAGACGCGAAGAATTTATCTCACCGACTGTCTTGCACTTTTTTATCGCTGTATGGCATGACCTGAATGCATTACTGATTTTAAAGACGATTTGTCCGTTGTGTAGAGAAAACTATGCTATTAGTGATGGCGGCAGAAGATGATATAACCATACATAATAGTTCCGGTTTTTGTGAGTCAAGACGAAATCCCAACTCTATGAAAATATCACATCTCGTCCCTTAATTGTTCAATGATTCATCGACAAATGGTAAATCATTTCTCTTATCAGTTTCAAAGGTTAATCGGTCCTGAACTTATTTAACGGAATTGTATGCTATGTCATTAGGACCAAAACAACTAAAATAGGCTAACTGCGCTTTGTTTATCAGTTGGTATTCTCAAATTAACAATACTCGCAAACGTATATTGCCGTATTTTCCTTCCCAGGAGTATCCATTTCAAACTAGGGTTACTATGTTAGCCTTTGATCAAAATCTTGCATTGTACTTACATTTCGAGTTGTTTTTATTTTGTAACACCAATAATAACACATCATGATATCGCAAATGAATGGTGTAACGACCAACAGGTTTTCAAAGTTGTCAAATGTTTTGCAAGGCTTTCAGTGAGGGAATGGAATTCTAAAAGATGCTGAAATTGTTCCTTGGAAGGTTCGGTATAGTTCAAAGATGTGTGCTTGCTTGCAATTTCAGAAGACAAAATGGAGGGCTTATTTTAGTAACAGGCTCGAGATGGTGCCGTGGAGTGTTGCCTGCAGAAATGGTCAATACCGGGTTTTTATTTGGAGCTACAGAGACATCATTTGCGGGGTTCAGTAGTAACTGGCGGGGGAGGTGGAGACGGACGGGGTGGTTGCCCATGGCACCATAGGTAATTTTTGTTCGTAAATGACCAATATTTGTGTGTTTGTAAATTTGTTAATTTTGAATCCCGACCTCTCATAAAATTACATAACACACCCGTATAACAAGACTTTACAAACTAGTTTATGCTGGGAGCGTGTGCTTCGAAAACAAACTGCTACTCTATCCATCGGCGCCACACACACACACACACACACACAACACCCCGCTAATCCTCTTTCGAATCACAGCGAGTGAGAGGAATTGAGACATCGATCAATAGTATCGCCTGGGCACAAATCAGTTGAAACAGACGTCTGTCTTCTAGTTCGTCGGACAACCTCTAGTAGTTAGACTTATGGGAAGGGGTATGGGAGACATTATATTTTTGTAAACAAATAGTCGATAAATAAATCGATTTGTTAAAGTTTATTGTTTCTGTATGCGCATAACAGTAATATGTTTGATGTGAAATTAATGAGCCTAATGTGGAAATTACGGACGGGCATTCACTGGTGCTTGATTGTCTTGTGTGAATGACAGAATTTAGATACCAGGAAAAACCACCAAACGACATTAAATTGCAGGAAAATCGTTGAAGGCCAGGGCTCCATCCCATGCCACGTTGGGGTGGGGTCTCACAGCCCCTTTCCCAGAACCCTTTCTCCGGCTTCGGATCTTCGGGCCTCATATTCTAGCCCATTTACGCCAATGGCCCCGGCCGCGATTTACCCTTAGCAAGTCACTGACGGGTATAAATAAATTAGAGCAGGGTTGGGCAAAATAGGCCCGCGGCCCCGTGACCTGGTTTTATCAGGTAATTTAGAGCAAAGGGTGTAGGTCTATAACTCTCTTATCCGGCCCGTGCCCTGGTTTTATCCAGCCCATGCCCTGGACGATGTTGCTCATACCCGGATTAGAGGATAGAAATCAGTGTACTAACGAGCCAGTGTTTTTCTTCTGAGATAAAGTGATGCTTAATTTACCTCAGTATAAAGACTTTCAAGATAAAGTGATGCTTAATTTACCTCAGTATAAAGACTTTCAAGATAAAGACTTTCTGAAGCAGACGTTTCAATTGCTTCCGTATGAACGATCCGTAGTGATCGTGCATTTAGAGATTTAATTAATGGGTCGCGTGAAGAATGTGTCTGCTTCACATGAATGCATATCTGTACTTACAACTAGGCACGTCGTGTTGAAAGAGCATGTGGATGGCGATTGTAGGCAAGTTTGTGATCAGGGCTCTAATCCAATCAGCCATGCGCTCGCCCCAGAAAACAAATCGATGATTTGAGGAAAGGGTTCGATTTGCATTGCCTCTCAGCTAAATGCACACACGTATCGGATTGCTATTTAGAAAACTGAAGTAAATTGTTGTTACAGATCGGCACCAGTATACCATGAGAAACGGGTTTATCCCTGAATCCAACATTGGCTGTATATTTTTACGATCATACACAAGAAACATATATTGATTGACAATAATGACATTAATGAAACACAGGAAATGTATATTGAATGAAAATAATGTAATACAAGAAATGTATATTGAATGACAATAATGTAACACATTAAATATATATTGAATGACAATAATGTAACACATTAAATATATATATTGAATGACAATAATGTAACACAAGACATGTATATTGAATGACAATAAATTAACACAAGAAATGTATATCGAATGACAATAATGTAACACAAGAAATGTATATTGAATGACAATAATGCAACACAAGACATGTATATTGAATGACAATAATGTAACACAAGAAAAGTATATTGAATGAAAATATTATAACACAAGAAATGTATATTGAATGAAAATAATGTAACACAAGAAATGTATATTGAATGAAAATAATGTAATACAAGAAATGTCTATTGAATGACAATAATGTAACACATTAAATATATATTGAATGATAATAATGTAACACAAGAAATGTATATTGAATAACAATAATTTAACACAAGAAATGTATATTGAATGACAATAATGTAACACCAAAAATGTATATTGGATGACAATAATGTAATCAAATAGGTCAGATAGTTGTATTACATCTCAAGCACGAATCGAACCCAGTCCGTGAGTAACAACACCCAGCCTCTAGCCAATACGAAAATCCATTCAGTCATGCACTCATTGTCCCCACCCAAACCAACAACAACACACACACACACACACACACACACAATGAAGGAACAAGGCGAGGGCTCGATGTGCAAGGATCCATCTAGCTAGGCATTGTTAAAATCAAATGGGAAATTCCAGTGAATTTTACTTTGTCTATCTAGTGTCTTGATACACCCAAAACAGACTTATAAGGACATACATACATACATACATACATACATACATAACACATTTAACATAAAAAATATTCGAAAGAGCATTTCGATCGTAATATGTAAATTATAAAATCTACAGTATGTTACAAAGTAGCCCTTCATAAACGAATCTTTTTAGATTAAGTGGTCCTTAATATGGAAGAAACATGAATTTAGGAATTAACAATCAAGGATGATTGATCATCACTCAGCTGGATAACATCACCAAACAAACGATGCCAGTGTCGAGTCCAAATGATCCGAGCAAACTGAACTATGAGCCGCCGTAGCGGACAAAATCTGGTCCAATGAGAAAGTTGCAGTTGAAATTTCGATGTCGTATATCGAGAAATCCAATATCACGTGTTGGATCAAATTGCATGTCCTTAAAGTTCCATTTTCGAGATCTAGATATTAGATTTTATATGTTGAATGATACAGTGGTGGTCTAAAGTTATATTTCCTATGTGGACGTTTTACAGTGCATATTTTGTATTACACAGCGGTGATTGAAATTTCAATATCATATGTCGAGAATCCCTAATTCACAAGTTGTATGCAACTGTTTGTGATGAAAGTCCCATTTTATATGACGAGTATTTAGATTTCATCTGTTGAATTTCACAGCAACGAGAAGCAGCCTCCTTGTTTAAAATAACGCAGTACGTTCACGAGAGCGACCTCTAGCGACGAAATTCATAGTAATACTGGACCTGTGAATGGTAACTTTCAAACGTTAAATGCAAAAAATGTAATTGCGCCTCATAATTGAATACACGAATGATGTATCTTAATACTCGATATTGTTTTGAATTGTTAAAGTGGACATTGTGTAATGTTACTTTTAACACCAACACACCATTTCACCATATAAAAATAACAATTCTGACAAGCACAATAAAATGTCAAATAACAACAGATACAATATCAAAACTCAACATACGAAATGGAACTTTCAGCACAATCAATGTGATTCAACATATAAAATTGAAACTCTCGACATATGACATTATAATTTCAGCAACAGCTGTGTAATTCAGAAGATACAATCTAAAAACTCGACCTTGGAAATCGAATTTTCAACTGTGTAATTCAACAGATGAAATATAAATACTCAACCTATGAAATGGAACTTTCAACATAAACTCTTTGAACCAATTCGTTAATTAGGAATTTTCGACGTATGTCATTGAACCCTCAACGACCGCCGTGTAATTCAAACGACACAATGTCAAATTTCGACATAAAAAATATAACTTTCAATCACTACTCTTTAATTCAACAGATACAATCTAAAATCTCGACCGCAAAAATGGAACTAGAAGGACAAGATTTTTTTAAATACAACACATGAAATTGGAATTCTGGACATATGACATTAAAATATCAAAGGCAACGTCCTGATTGTACCAGTTTTTGTCCGCTACGGTGCCTCATACTGAACTAGAATACACAACAAGCAAGGTATGGTAGTCTAGGTTACGCCTATATCACTTTCATTTCCAGTTGTTGACATGGTTTCATAGGCTAATCTTTATTTTGTGGTAAACCCATTCATGACCTTAACATTCTTGGGAACAACGCATGCTGTTGCCCATCTGCACCTGGCGATTTCAACGAGCTAGTATTTGGGTCATTTTTATTGGTATATGGGAGAATGGGGAGGGGAAGGGGACAAATGTGTCTTAAAACCATTGCAGTGTTAGCATAACAAGTAGTTACGTTCGCATGTAAAGTTCTTTCCTCATACATTGAAACAACATTTAGAGAAAAGGGATATTAGTCTAAATTGTATTATATTAATCGAAGTTAATCAATTCACGGTCGACCATTCGATTCATCAAAAACCTAGAGATGTAGGAAGAAATTTAAGTACAAGTATTGTAACTGAAAATTTAAAAAGCAGCGATTGTGCGTATGTGTTAAATTCAGTTCACTTAATTGATCGCGTGGACTGAATTTCATAATACCTATTGAATTCGTCCCATGTTGTGGCATCGATTCGTTGATGTCAGTTTCATTCAAAAATAGCCGTCAACAGCCTTGGCAATAAGGAAGAATTTGTGTCAGATAAGAAGCTGTCACGAATTCGGTGCATTACAGGTTAAGTATGTCAGAGTTATTTATATCATGCAGTGTTGATACTTGACACGTGACTATTTGCTGATTATTACCTAACTGTCTTAAAAAGGCGCCAAATTTCAGGTTTTCGTTTACAAATTGTGTGTACGAGAAGGAAAAACGTCAGATTTGTGTAATTTGAACACGCTTTAACATATAGCATCGTAGAGGTGTGGTTTATGATGAAACAATATCCGTCTTTGAAATAAATCATAACATTTAAAGGAAAAAGTAAACAGATGTACCCATTTATCCCATAAACAGTAACTCATTACAACTGAAACCAAATATACAATACCAGGGATCTATTGGTAAAAAGGAACAATCTTTCATCAATATTTCCAATACAATTATGCATGAATTTAACAACAACAACAACAACAAGAAAAGACTTGTGCACTCTGGAAACTTTCAGTATTAAGCTCTTAAAATTAATTTCCTTATAAAGAACTATTAGCTTTATAAACTATAGCAACGAACATTCGGGACGAAAATAAATTATTATAATGAACATTCGGGACGAAAATAAACTACTGTAATGAACATTCGGGACGAAAATAAACTATTGTAATGAACATTCGGGACGAAATTTAAGAGACTGCCCTATTTTGTCTATTGGTACTGGGTAGCGTCGGCCGTCAAACTTCGGTGACAAGTCAATGACTCCCTATGTTCTCTATGGCTGATAAACTCTCTTTAGAGTAAAGGCCCAGTTGAACTTAGACCTTAGTTCCAAGAGGTCTCTGAGTTTTTGATGACGTGGGGAATCCTTTTCGTTGCAGATTTTCTCACGCTCTGTAAGCTCTGAATATGACCCTCGGAAACCTGAACCGGTCCCAGTAGAGATGCTGACAAGCCTTTTACACCTCACGCGGAATTCTGCAGAATTCTGCGCTTGGCAGGGAAAATTCTGTCGTTCGCTGGGTAGCAACCGCAGGGAAAAATTCTACGACTGCTTGCTTGCAGGGGCAACCGAACTTTGCTACGATAGCAACAAAACTACACCTAAATTAAAATTGTAATTGAGAACCTATATAACCCAGAGTGTTAGCTAAGTGTGCATACAACGAATTTATTTCTCAGTGGTCAAAAATTGCAATACGAATAAATGTAATAGCTTCAAAATGAATGATGTCGTAAATGACCCACAACTATTATTAGAGATAACGACGGGAGTATTCCAGACGTGCCAAAATTGGAAACGAGGCTAATACCTAGGAAAGTTACACATGCATTCCTGGCATAATAACATCGTGAAATTAGAGAGCTAAATGGATGATCCATGATTAATTTATATGGGAATATACAATATACCCAAGAATTATACCAATCATCAATCGGTATTTGAATAACAGCAGTTATTGATGAATAAATTAATAATGTCCGTCAATGTTGACAACACCCACCCACCTAGATACGATGTCGTGACCCCCGTGTATGAAGTAGAGGCACCAGTATTAGTACTACCACTCTGCTTTACCACCGAAAGCTTTACGATGAAAAACCTTATTTTTTTAACTGTTTACAAAAAATCGGAGGCTAGATTTCCTGCCTATTACATCACCTTCTGCTTTTTCTTTTTAGTGTCCCCACAAACAGAAAATACACAGAATCCCTGCAAAAATGTAGTACACTTCTTTTAGCATTGTCTAAAAATGTACAAAATTGAAAGCAGCTTCAAATATAAATACAACTTTAACAGATTAAATTGACTCAGTCCGAGCTAAAGTTGTCCGAACGTATAATGTACAATGCTTCCAAAATTTTCATGTACATGGTAATTTTTTAACAATGCAATGATATAGCAGTGAAATTTACTCATTTAATTTGTTTATATCACTATAAATTACATGTACCAGAGTAAAACTTAGAAGTTATACGCGATCATTAACTATTATCCAAAACCTTCATCCCTAGTATGGTGAGTGTCGGTGTTGTCAACGCCTTGGCGACCGTTCTCTTCTGTTCTCTTTTCAGTTATCCCTTATGGCTTCACTTTCCTCTCGATCCCGGTCTCTTCTGTCCTGATGGTTTCCCCTGTCCCAGGCCTGCCTATGGTTTCCTCTAATCTCTTGTTTTGAATGACTGGGTGTTGTTTTCCTTTAGCATATCCCCTTGTTTTTCCATAATAGCTCTCAATGTATCAATGCCCGTAACTAATTTGCTTAATTCTTCCTTTGTGCCTCAGCTACAACTACAAGAGGAAACGGATGTTTTGCTTGCGAGTTTTCGCTGGTGCATCTCTACAGCAGTCACCATTGTTTGTTCAGCAAACGTCAATACATCTTTTGGCTTTGAGTTCCTTGGATGCTGACTGTGATGGGCCTCTCCTTGCTGTACAGTGGTTGAATTAAGCATCACGGTGTTTAGTGTGACTGATGTCTGTTGGCTGATCTTTGGTTGAGGCAAATGGGGGACAGAAAAAGTCATTGGTGAACCACAATCCAAAAGTGTTCAATATTTGCACCGCTTCTTTTTGCCTCAGCAAATATCATGGGAGCATCTGGGTGTGCCATCGTGATTACGGCACCAATTTCTGGGTCTTCCTGTACAGTCTCCTTCATGAGTGATAAATGGCTCCCTGGCTCTCCTTGGCGTGATCTTTCCCTCCAAATCTGTTCTGAATCTTCGCGGCCAAGCACCTCCATGTCACTGTCCCCAGGAATGTACGGATGCAAATTCTGAAATAGGTTAGCCTTCTCGTTCACAGAACATCCCAATTCTCTCAACTGATTAACTTTCTCCCTGTGTGCTGGGTGGTACTGTACATGTCGCTCCAGGTCACGCTGATATTGACATCTGAAGGTACACAGGTTACAGTAAAATGGTGCTTGATCTAATGGCGTGTGTTTCTTGTAAATGTGGCTCACCACCTTGCTCTTCTCTCCAATGATTGCAACTTCTGCAGGACATTTGCGACACCGATAAGCTCTACCTCTTGTGTTGGTGAGGGACTTGACGGTAATCAGTCTTGTTGTCATCTTAATCTGAAAAATGATTAGTCAATACCCTGGTCATTTCCAATGTTGTACAACCATTTGGCTTCATTGCCATTCATATAATTATCATTTTACAGTGCACGTTTATTAAAATAGAGTTATTTACTTGTTTATGTATTATTAACCAAGTTGCTTGTGCCAAGAGCACCTCCACTTTGATTGAAAACAAAAACAAATATTGACAAACTAACTAAATGGTTGAAGGATGCAGTCATTTAGGTAATATGTTTCTCTGCATTCTTGTCTTTTTCTGCACCGCTATCCAACCTGACTATTTTCTGCCGCGTTCTGTTGGCCCATTCTGGTGGATTTTCTCCAACATAAGGCTTGATTTTGTTTTGAGGCAACACCTTCTCCCGTCCTTTTTCATCAAGTAGAATGATACAATTAAGATTATTTATCTTCTTCTTGACTATAAATGGACCATCATAGAGCTTATGTAACTTGGGTGAAGTACCCTTGTATCTAGATTCATTTAGGATCCAGACCAAATCCCCAGGACTCTAACTGATCTGACACAATTTCACATCGTACAGATCCATTTGGCGTTTTGCTGCTGTTGCTAAATGTTTCCTTTCTACATCATGAGCATGCTGCATTCTATCCTTTAAGATCTCCACATTTTCCCCATAAGTGGTAACTTCATCATCTCTCTCAGCTCTTCCATACACTATCTCAGCCGTCAATCTAACTTCACGGCCTAGCATCAGTACGTTTTGTGTCATACCAGGAGATTCATGTGGTGTGGATCGATATGCTGCAGCTAAACAACCTAAATGCAGATCCCAATCTTCTTGTTCATCTTCAAGGTGTGCTTTTATCATCTTCAGCAATGTGCGATTAAACCGTTCGGCTTGGCCATTGCATCTTGGGTTTCTAGGACTTGTTCTCGTTTTGCGAACTTCTAATATTCTGCAAAGCTCAGAAAGTATGACACTTTCATAGTGTTTTTCCCTGATCTGTATGCAGCGACAATGGGCAGCCATATCTACTGATAACTTTATCTAAACTCTTTTGAGCACAAGTTTCTGCAGTTTGATCCGGTATAGGGAAAATCTCCACACACTTGGGAAAATGATCAGTGACCAGCAATATATACCTGTTCCCCCTTGGTGATTTTGGCAATCGACCTTTGTTGCCGTCATATTAATGCTTAACATTTCCCTCCAATTTATTTGTATAAATATTGATTATCATTAAGACAAGAGACAGTGGTATACATGGTAGTTTTAGTTTAAAGGTTTTTTAAGCGGTCAGATATGGTAATGTTAGAAACAAATTCTACCTAGTTCACATCTGATACTGATAATGATTCTGACCCATTGGAGTTGGAGTCTGCATTTGTCATCACTGTTGTTTTGATAAACTATTGCCCTGGTGTAAAACTAAAGAATTGTTCTCTGTAAAGTGCAGTCGTCTTGAGCCCTAGCTTGGGTGAACATTAAAAATTGGCTGGGAATATACTTTGTGTTGGATGTTATTGTTTGCAACTTTTGTACCCCGTAACAATTTTGGTGGCAGCGGTGGGATAGCTAAGTTGTGGGAAATTTGACAGTAACATTGAAACAGCACAAGTACCAAAGTTTTGTCTGAGTAGTGTAGCTACAAATTGCTATTGGATATACTCTGTAACTTTGTGTGGGTGTGATTCCTGTTAAGCCAAGGATAAACAAAATAAGGATTGAAATGACGACCCAAGGTAGCGTTATAGAAGAGGAAGTAGGAACGATTATTGAAGAGCACAGCATTGCAAGGGATAGAACCAGACGGAAACAGCAAACAAATTTGATGCAATTCACAGATATTGAGGGAGACTTCAGTGCTGAAGAACCATATGACATGGAAATAGAGGAAGAGCAGCCGGTAAGAAAACTAAAGAAAATACAGAGCAAACTAAAAACATCCAAAGACATCAAAAAGCAAACTGAACGTGACCGGTTACAGTTAGAGAGGGAATGTGCAATTGAGAGACAAAAATTAGACTTTGAAAGGGAGAAGTTGCGAATGGAGCACAGTTTTAAACTTAAAGAGCTGGAGTTAGAGATCGAGAGGGTGAAACATCAGAAAGACATAGATAAAAGGAATGAGGGCCTCCCATTCAAAGTCAAGCTTCAAACTTACAATCATCAAGCGAATGAAGACATTCTTACATTTCTCTCAGAATTTGACACCATGGCTGATCACGCCAAATGGGGCGAAGAAATGAAAACCCTGCAACTGAGAACGCTGCTAACAGGGGAGGCAAGAGAGGTAGCACAACAAACAAGTAAAAGCTATGTTGAGCTAAGAAAGGCCCTGATAAATAGGTTTGGGAAAAGACCTCATGAATATTTCAGCCAGTTAGTTAACATAAGAAGGGATGCTAATGAAACATACAGAGGTCTGATGGCACGTATAGAGCAGTATTTAACACGGTTCATTGATAGTCGTGATCCACATAGATGTTTAGCAGATGAATACTTCTTGAAGGCTCTCCCACCAGTGCAGGCCCAGTGGATAAGGCGCAATAAAGGCAATGGCTCTGTTGTCGATGCTGCTGAGGATTATGTTTTGCCCATCAGTGACAGCAAGTTCGACCATAAGCACAGCCGACAACAAGCAAATAACCAAGCATCAAGTTCACCTCAGTCCAAGAAAACTGGTTTGATAGAAAAATCCTATGGAGACAAAAAGTGCTATAAATGTCACCAGAAGGGTCATGTTTTGCGTGACTGTCCCAGCAGAAAACAAAATCAAGCAACCTACTTTGTCCAGAATACCATTGGTGAACGGTTAATAAATGTACCGGGAACAGTGAACAACAAGGAAGTATTATTTGTTAAAGATACAGGCGCAGAAATGACCTTGATACGTGACGACCTTGTCGATAAGTCATGTATCCTTGAAGGACAGAACCTGACACTCTACACTGCCATTGGACAGCCTTTTGAGGCGAAATTAGCCATAGTAGAATTAGACACTCCATACTACAAGGGTCATGTCCAGGTTGGACTGGTATCTGACTTGGCAGCACAAGCGCTGCTGGGTATGGACATTCTACGTAGGAAAAAAAGGACTATGGTAGTAACGAGGAACCAGGCAAGAGCGCAGAAAGAGGATGCTTAAGAAAGTGAAAGGAAAATAAAAGAATGTGGGGTCCGATCCCATGAATTGGATGACGTGCATGTAGATAGGCTATTTTCGGACGAAGATAGTGATCATGGTCCTGATGAGGATGAGGATGACATCCATCGTGAAGATGAGGCTGATGACAAGAACTTGTCGCTTGATCAGCTGCACAATGTTAATGTGGAATTAATTTCTCAGTATCAAAAGAATGACAGCTCGTTGGCTGGAGTGAGAGAAAAGGCCCTGTCATCTGCAGGTGAAATAGAAGGCATGGACAATGCATTTTTCTGGGAGCATGGAATTTTAAAACGGAAGTGGAAGTCGTCGGATGGAGAAAAATATGGAATCCAATTACTTTTGCCAAAGCATTTACGTCAAGCAATGGTGGAGTTGGCACATGAGAGACCGCTTGCTGGTCATCTAGGAAGGGAGAAAACGAAAGCAAGAATAACAACCGCATTTTTTTGGCCAGGAATGTTTGGGGATATTCAGAGGCACTGTCAGGCCTGTGACATCTGTCAAAAGACAGCAAGGAGAACAGGGAAGGAGAAAGCTCCAATGGTGTGTCCAACAATTGTGTCTGACCCTTTTGTCAAGATTGCGATGGATATCGTTGGCCCACTACAGCGCACAAAGGCGGGGAACAAATATATACTAACCATAGTAGATGAAGCTACCAGGTATCCGGAAGCATTTCCTTTGAAGGACATTGATGCCAAAACAGTGGCCAACACCTTAATTGGCCTATTTAGTCGGGTTGGTATACCTAGGATTATCCTTACAGACCAAGGTACCAACTTCACAAGCACACTTCTGAAAGAACTCTACAACATGTTGAACATCAAGGGGATCACAACTTCTCCTTACAGGCCACAATCCAATGGAAAGGTCGAAAGATTGAATGGCACACTCAAAGCTGTCTTGAAGAAACTGTGTTCCACGAACGGTGAAGACTGGGATGTGATGCTGCCTTATGCACTGTTTTGCTATAGGGAGGTACCACATGAAGCAACTGGTTTATCGCCGTTTGAGCTGCTGTATGGTTGGCCAGTAAGAGGGCCGATGGAGATTCTTAAGGATCTATTCACCGGTGAGGGTGAGACACATAAGTCAGTTGTTGAACATGTGCTTTCGATTCGCCAGAGATTGGTTGATGTAAGTGAGTTAGTGAAAGAAAATCTGACAGAGTGTCAAAAGAAAGTTAAATCATGGTATGACAAAAATGCTACCAAAAGGGAATTTAGGCCGGGAGATGAGGTCCTAGTTTTATTGCCATCTGATGCATTGAAGATGAAAGCTCACTGGAAGGGACCTTATCGTGTCATTAGTAAGGTTAATGACGTTAATTACAAGATTAACATTGTTGGTAGGCGAGGACAAGTAACCGACCATAGTAACCTATTACGTCAGTACAAGAGAGCTGTACTGTTATCAGCAACTGTGTGTGATGAATTTGATGGAGGAGGACGGATTGAATTCCCACTGGCCAACATGGAGAGTTTGGACAAAATCAGTCTGAATGGTAGACTGATGAAAGAACAGCGAGAACAGGTGCGAAGATTATGCTCGGAGTTTGAAGACGTGCTAACTTCAAAACCAGGCAAAACCAACTTGATCACTCACAACATTCGAACAACAACAGACATTCCAATCACGCAGAAACCCTATCGTATTCCCCATGCAAAAAGGGCTGAAGTCAGAGCTATAGTAGACGAAATGTTACAGCAAGAATTGATAAAACCATCTACAAGCCCATGGAGTTCACCAATTGTCCTTGTTCAAAAGAAAGATGGAAGTCTGCGACTTTGTGTTGATTACCGAAAATTGAACAACGTCACACTCTTTGATGCCTATCCTACACCAAGAATAGACGAACTTTTTGAGAAGTTGGGAAATGCAAAATATATTAGCAAACTCGATATGACCAAAGGTTACTGGCAGGTACCTCTGTCAAAAGAAGCGCAGGAGAAATCTGCTTTTGTGACACCCTTTGGACTTTATGAATTTACCGTTATGCCTTTCGGGATGAAAACATCACCTGCTACATTTTCACGCATGATGGACCTGTTGCTGGCCAAATTACGTAATGTTGCATCTTACTTTGATGACATCATTATTTATAGTGAGACCTGGGATGACCACCTTCAGGATCTACGAGCAGTCTTGGAGAGATTGCGAGAAAACAATCTGACTGTTAGACCTTCCAAGTGTGACATTGGAAAGGATACTATTATTTGCCTTGGTCACGTTGTTGGCAGAGGGCAAATTAAACCAGACCACAGCAAAGTCAAAGCTATGGTTGACTTCCCACTCCCGACAACAAAGAAAGAGGTTCGATCCTTTCTAGGAATGGTGGGCTATTATAGAAAATTCATCAGGAATTTCGCTGAGCTCTCGGCTCCGCTTTGTATTTTGACAAGGAAGGGTCAGCCAAATCGTGTTACATGGGATGAGACAGCTGTTAAGTCATTCAGTGATTTGAAGAATGCACTTGTAAAGGCACCTATCCTGATCAATCCTGTTTTTGAACGCCCATTTGTACTGCAAACGGATGCAAGTGATGCGAGCATTGGAGCTGTTTTGAGTCAGTACAATGACAATAAGGACGAACATCCGATAGCGTATCTCAGCCGCAAACTATTGCCCAGGGAGCAGAATTATTCTACAATTGAGAAAGAATGCCTTGCGATAGTATGGGCGATAGAATCTCTTCACTACTACTTGTGTGGTGCTCCATTCAGTGTTGAAACTGACCATAACCCATTAACCCGGCTAAGCCAAAACAAAGGAAAAAACCAACGGCTTCTGAGATGGTCCCTGTGTCTGCAACCATATGAGTTCACGATCAAACACCGTCGGGGAGCAGAGAATGCAAATGCTGATGGACTGTCACGTGCTGGAGTCTAAGACTATGTGTTTTAGTGTTCATTCTTGTTGGACTTATCTGAATTAAGACCCATATGATAATGTGTGTTATAGCTTGTGTACTAATTAAGTACTTTCGTAATGCACATCAGTTCGATTTTAAGTGAATCCAAAATGTTTGTTTTAGATGTTATGCTAAATGTTGTATTCGTAATATGGAAATATTTAGCGAGTCATTCAATGCTTACACTATATACTGTTTGATAGAACTCTAATTGCCAGGGAGATGCTAGAACTTTTTAAATTTCCTGAAGTAAGGTAACTCAATAGAACTGTATACAGCCAAATATTAACCCTTCAATCTTGCTTGTCCATCCTTTATAATTTTATTCGAAAACTAGTTTTCTCTTAAGGGGGAAGGTGTTGCCGTCATATTAATGCTTAACATTTCCCTCCAATTTATTTGTATAAATATTGATTACACTGGTCAACAGTGAAATCATTACTGACTTGAAAAGGCCCTAATCTGTAGTATTTTGGTGTGCCGAACACGAATATAACCGTGAAAAATTTGTATTGGCTCTCGTTTTGAAGATATTCATATACCTCATTTTCTATGTTTCACTGTGTAAATTTCTCCAGTAGGACTGCAGCAACATCCGGAATAATGATGTAACATTGCATAATACCATCATGCTCACATCATCCACAGTTGATTGCATCATTTTCTGATGCAATGCAATACTAATGCCATGCGGCTGCTGAAGTAAGTTGACGTCAGCAGTGTACTATACATGTGTAGGCCTATTATACTAATGCCAGGCGGCTGCTGAAGCTGACGTAAGCAGTGTACTATATAAAGCCCAATCACATAGGTTCAGCATTTAAAATATTTTAGACGTTGTGCGAGACAGTTCAAGCTACTGTTACATAAAACTTATTATTTTATCCATTTACGTACAATAAAGAACAGTAATGCCTCGAAAGTGTGTTAATACCGCGGACAATTTTTGCTATATTTGTGGGGAAGTGACATTTGCCAACCAGAAGAAAAGTATCAATTCTCAAGTGAAGAAGGCATATCATCTTTACTTCGGATGCAAGGTTGGTGACCAAGACAAGCCTTGGGCTCCGCATATATGCTGTGCTACATGTACAACACAGCTTTCACAGTGGTTGAATTGCAAAAGGTCATCAATGCCGTTTGCAGTCCCAATGGTGTGGAGAGAGCCAAGCAACCACCTAAATGACTGTTACTTCTGCTTGGTTCCTCCTCTTTCCGGCGGAATAACGAAGCGAAAGAAGTCGAGAATAGTCTACCCAAACATTCCGTCTGCATTGAGACCAGTTCCACATGGTGAGGGACTTCCTATTCCAGAACCTCCAGCAGAATATTCTCTTGATTCATCTGACGAAGACAAAGGTGAGTCGACCTGTTCTTCTCCTGGTCCATCAGCATGCAGTGATCCAGATTTTCACTGTGGTGCATCATCAACCCCACACAGAATAACACAGGAAGAACTAAATGACCTGATTCGTGATTTGGACTTATCAAAGAACAAGGCAGAATTGCTAGGATCAAGACTACAACAATGGAATCTTCTAGAAGAAGATGTCACAATTACTGCATATCGAAAGCGCCACCAGCAATTGGAGCCTTTCTTCAGAAAGGAAAGTAATCTGATATTCTGTTCCGATATTGAGGGCCTCATGAATGCTTTAAAAATCACTCATGACCCACAAGAATGGAGACTATTTGTGGACTCTTCGAAACTGAGTCTCAAGGCTGTGCTTTTGCACAATGGAAACATTCTTCCATCTATTCCAGTAGCGTATGCTGTCCACATGAAAGAGACATACGATAACTTAAGGCAGCTACTGAATTCCATTGAGTATAACAAGTACAGCTGGCACCTCTGTGGTGATTTGAAGGTAGTTGCCCTTTTAATGGGACTGCAGCAAGGATATACAAAATACATGTGTTTCTTATGCGAGTGGGATAGCCGAGCAAGGGAAATGCACTACATGAGGAAGGAATGGACTCACAGGCAGAATGTAGCCATTGGAGAGAAGAATATCCAACACCCAGCTCTGGTTGAGGCTCAGAAAATCTTGCTACCACCCCTTCACATCAAACTAGGTTTGATGAAGAACTTTGTGAAAGCCATTGACCGGACTTTGCCAGCATTCCGATACCTGCATGAAAAATTCCCTCGACTCAGCGAAGCAAAGATTAAAGAGGGAGTTTTTGTGGGTCCTCAGATTCGAGAGCTTTTCAAAGATGACCGGTTCAACAACTTGCTGGAAGGTGACGCGAAACAAGCATGGAATGCTTTTCGCCTAGTTTCTACAAACTTCCTCGGAAATGTTAGGGCAGAAAACTATAAGGAACTAGTAGAAGACATGTTGATGAAGTATAAGAAACTTGGCTGCAATATGTCTCTAAAGATTCACTTCCTTCATTCCCATTTGGATTTCTTTCCTAGCAACTGTGGTATTGTTAGTGATGAACACGGCGAACGTTTTCATCAAGATATCGCAACAATGGAACAAAGATACCAGGGAAAATGGTCCACTACAATGCTGGCTGACTACTGCTGGACACTCCTCAGAGATGCTCCCGAACAGCTGTACAAGAGACAGGCGAAGAAATCTAAGATGTAGTCAATGACTTGATTTTTTATAGGTAGGCTATTACAGTTGACCTTTTACTATTGGAATGCATTTCGTTATGTAAACATTAATTTCTTGCAGATTACAAAAAAACTAGAGCCAATTTTGCAATTTGACTGTCATATTCGTGTTCAGCACATAAAAATTGATAAGAATTGACTAATTTTATTTCAGTAACATGACTTTTGTAAAAATTTGTTGTCCAGTGTTATCATTAAGACAAGAGATAGTGGTGTACATGGTAGTTTTAGTTTAAAGGTTTTTTAAGCGGTCAGATATGGTAATGTTAGAAACAAATTCTACCTAGTTCACATCTGATACTGATAAAGATTCTGACCCATTGGAGTTGGAGTCTGCATTTGTCATCACTGTTGTTTTGATAAACTATTGCCCTGGTGTAAAACTAAAGAATTGTTCTCTGTAAAGTGCAGTCGTCTTGAGCCCTAGCTTGGGTGAACATTAAAAATTGGCTGGGAATATACTTTGTGTTGGATGTTATTGTTTGCAACTTTTGTACCCCGTAACAACCTTATACATCTAAAGCTAGCCTATCTAAAGGACTTCCCACTCCCATGGATCCCACATATGAGCCCCATGTCGACGGCACAGATGTCACATCTCTTGATCCAAGTGTTAATGTCCTCCCTCATTTCAAACCAGTAAAACCTTTGAAGAGATTTCTCACAAGTTTTCCTACATCCTAAGTGTTCTAACAGAATTGTATTGCGCATCTGATACATAATCTTTCCCTTTAATACTCTGAGAACAATAAATAGTAAATGTTCTCCTGTGCCATGTCGTCTGAAAAATGTCTTGAATAACACCCCCTCCATTACTACTAGTGAATTCCACAGTAACCAGTAGTGTCGCGAAACTGGACTGATGTTTGAAGGGCGTGTATTCTTCAAATTTTCGGCTAAGATATGACTTCATCTACCTCTTGTAACTTCCTCAACTTTTGTATATCACAGTTTCCCCATGGTATGCAAATATCACTTTTAGATCATAACTCCCTACCAGAAGCGACAACTTCCGTGTTCTCCTTGTCTTGGTTTGTTTGTTCTTCTTTCTTAGACTGAGATCGTGTTTTTACACTCGAAGAGTTGTAGCATGGTGATCAGGAGATTAAGTACCCTCTGCTTATCCTGAACCTATTAGGTCAGTCTTGAAATTAGAGATGACCTTCTCTGAACCCTCTGTTTGTCCAGAAATCATTTGTTTCGATACTTGTTGGGTAGTTAAACTTGCCATTACCTCTTGCTCCCTCTTTTGACACTTTCTACATGGACCACATGATAATGGTTCCATCATGTCAACTTCTGCACAGGTGCAGTCTCTGGGATTCAAACATCTACTCAGAGCATCCGCATTCCCGTGCTACGTACCAAGTCGATATCAGTGCTAAAACCATAGGCAGATAGTATCTCATATACCATCACGCAATATGCCTTTTGGTTCCTTTAGCTTAAAAAACCATATCAAGGCTTGATGATCCGTTCTGATCTTGAATATTCTGCCCAGTAGATACTGGCGAAAATATTCAAGAAAGTATCGTACTGCCATAAGTTCTTTGTCAGTCATACAATAGGTCTTCTCCGCTTGATTTAAGACACGACTTGCATAAGCTATTACCCGTTCTTGACTATCTTGGTGCTGACTCAGAACAGCCCCAGCGGATGCATTTTGTATCCAGTACAAATTTAACCTCTGGTTGTGGATAGGCCATACAATCTGGACTAGTCAGTGCCTTTTTCAAATTTTCAAATGTTGCAGTGCATGGAGAAGTCCACTGAAAAAGGTTTCCTTTCCGTGTAAGGTCAACCAGTGGCCGCGCCATTTGAGCAAAATCCTTCACAAATCTGCGATAGTAGCTTCCCATACCTAAAATCAGACGGACCTATGCGACATTGTTGGCACTGGCCACTCTAACATCTTGATAATGTTTCTTGGACAGGGCCTCACGCCTTCTTCATTGACAATATGCCCCAGAAATTCAACTTCTGGTTGCAAAAAGGTGACATTTCTCAGGTTGTAGCTTCAAGCCAGCCATTTGTATCCGAACCAGGACTTTTTCTAAACGCAACAAATGCTTCTCAAAGCTACCACCAAAAAACAATCATGTCATCAATATATATTAAACAGGTCTGCCATTGCAAACCTTGCAGCACCAACTCGACAAGACGTTGAAAAGTCCCAGGGGCTACTGTTAACCCCACTGGCATTGTCTTTTATTTAAAAAAGTCCATATTTTGTGACGAAGGCAGAATTTTGCTGATCTTCAGTCTTTGCTGGAATCTGATGGTATCCTGAAGTTAAATCAAGGGTTGAGAAATATGATGCTCCTTCAACTGCATCAAGACAATCACGTATTCTTGGTAGAGGAAGAGCATCTTTCCTCGTCAGTGTATTCAGTTTCCTGTAATCCACACATGTTCTGACTTTGCCATGAATAAATTAATATTGTCCGTCAATATTGACAGCACCCACCCACCTAGATACGGTGTTGTGACCCCGTCTATAAAGTAGAGGCACCAGTATTAGTATTACCACTCACTCTGCTTTACCACCGAAAGCTTTACGATGAATGACCTTAATTTTGTAACTGTTTAAAACAATTTGGAGGCTATATTTCCCACCCATTACAATATATTTGCCACTACGTCCTGACATACACTCTTCCATTTCACTGTTAACAAATTATAAACATTTTTCATGAATGAAATAGATACCTTTTATCCAGAAGGAAACAAAACTGATAAAGTTTGTAGAAAATGGTGTAACGATGCTGACTTAGCGAGCGTAGGTTGTTTATATTAATTCGTCCGTACAGTAATTCATTCACACATTATTTAATTTACGAAGCTAGAAGTTCATTCATTCATTCATCCATATCGCCTATTTATTCATTTAATAATTTATTCACTCATTTATTTGTTCGTAAAATTATTCGTTCCTTTGTCCTGTGATTCAATCACTTTCATGTGACAATTGTTCTTTCCACTGTAAATTCATTCATTCATTCGTTATTGAAAGAACTCTTTATTCATTCATTCGTTAGTCAAAGAACCCTATATTCATTCATTCGTTATTCAAACAACCCTTTATTCGTTCATTCGTTATTCAAACAACCCTTTTTCATTCATTCGTTATTCAAACAACCCTTTATTCATTTATTCATTATTCAAACAACCCTTTATTCATTCATTCTTTATTCAAACAATCCTGTTTTCATTCATTCGTTATTCAAACAACCCTGTTTTCATTCATTCGTTATTCAAACAACCCTGTTTTCATTCATTTGTTATTCAAACAATCCTTTATTCATTCATTCTTTATTCAAACAACCCTTTATTCATGCATCTAGTCATTATTCATTTACTTTCATATATCAGTATTTCACAGTGTTGTTTCCACATTCTTATGAGCAAACAGTGACAACAGTATTTTCTTTTGTCTCGCTTAGTGGAATAATGGAGAATGTTCAAGTAATTCAAACATTGAAGGAATTAGTTCATCAACAATAAATACTTCAGTATCGGGCCATTTCTAAAATGACATTCAGTCATGCCGATAAAGAAGCAGATGTTTACAGAGCACTAGAGATAACCGTGTAGCTAGCTGTACAGATAACGCGTTAGTGTCATGTAACCTAATAAGCGTTTTATACCATGAAAGCAGGTGAAAAGCATGATCATCAGAGTTTATCATTTATGGCTTCATTCTGAATGACAACGCTTCCTGTTGAGAAAACAGTAATCGATACACTACGTAATTAAGTATCGACAAAAGGTAAATTAACTCTAATAGTTAAGAATTAATCATAAATGCAATTCTTTATTCGTCGAATGTCTGTAAACCTGCGATGAATAATTAAATGGATCGTAGAATGTTTAGTTTTATTTAGAATTGCATTGAAACATTGCCTAGACTATGCATCACTGGCTTGCTAGACTACGTGAGCAAGTGGACAGCGAGAAGAAGAAAAACCGCCGCATTTATTCGTCTTGAGAAAGATTTTCTTATCTGGAGTAACATTTATGACTCGAGATGCTTAGTAAAGGAGGGGCCAGAAGGCATGTTGATACTCATTTGTTGTTAAATATACATTTCGTGATTAGATAGATAATGCGTATCATGACATCCCTATTTGAACTTTTACTCCAGCTTGACTAAATTCTCGGTCAATGTCCTAACTGTACCCATTGTCAGTGCCGTATGTGTACAGTTCTTGGTTGTATTTGTAAGACAATAGCCATTAACAGAGAGAGAGAGAGATTGGCCGGGTACCATTCTCTCACAGTAGTATCCTATCTTAATTATCTTACCATGCCATTGCGACAGAATAATGCATCTTTCCTCAAATTGTTTTTCTTTTTGGTACTAATATATCAATATATCTTCCACTTATGCTACACGTTTCCTAATAACAGACAATAATTAATAATTAAAGCTTCATTCATTTGTCTTTCTTTACCTTTTAGGAAAATTTACAATCGATAAATGCACAGACACGATCATTTAATCCTTATAATTCCAATTTTCTTCCTGTCTGTCATCATATCAGCGGATTTCATGAACAAAACATTCGAATGGAGACAGTAGTTTTATTTCATTCCCTCTTCACGCTGCATCTGAATACGTAGCCCCACCCCAACCCACCGTCACCATTAGTTACGAGTCGTCAGCATTTATATTGTTACGTAGCGCAGAGTGTTAGAACGGATCATGACATTGGTTTAAGGTACTCAGTATGGTCATTATATAAAATTTTATTTTGATCGTTGTTTAAACTAGGCTAATCATTTTGTTCAACATGACACTTGCGTAAGGAAAGCGTTGCTTTAGAATCAGTTGTTCTTCCTTTCTACGCATTTCGATCTTTCAAAAGCGAAGGTTGTGTCCACTTTTAGTGACATCCCGCTTACTCATCACGTGACTCTGACGTTTAATAACAGCTGGTGGAACATATTATCGAGGTAAAATGCAATAATTTCTGCATGCAGATTGGCTCCTAAAGCCTTGTCATATACTTTCTTTGGCAAAGTTGTATAGTAACTTTCTACGATATCGCAGTTTCTTTGGTATCGCGGTATTCGAGGTTTTCGGCAATTTTCTGCATTGCGACACCTATCGCGCGCTTGTCTCGTAAACATTGAATGACCACATGTTACTAGTTCTGCGGCTTTAGTTTTAATTGGGAAAATGTCAGAAATGCTGGCGAGTACACTATTTTAAAAATGCACCCATCAAATCCACTTTTTCAAAATATAGCCGTACCCCCATGTTCTCAAATAAGCTCTATATCTAACTAAATTCGAGATCATTGTAACCAATCGGTTAAACAGGTTGTCGTCATATAATGTCCAATGACTGTATGTTAGAGTCAGATCACATGATTACCATTGTAAAGTGTCGAATTTTGAATAGTATTGAACCTTAAAGTTGAATGCATTGAGCATTATAATTTTATCACATTTAAGCCAGAAATGTCTTTCTGAAGGGTCACTTCGACCTTACTTCTCACCCCCCCCCCCATGTTAGTCTTAAAACTTGAAAGGCTAGCATCTGTGACTCAATGAGATTGGACCAGGGTATTGCAAAGCTGTCCTGATAATGTAAATATTTGAGCTACCAGCCACAACCGCTTAATAGAAACCCATATCAAATTATCATTTTCAAAGGGAAATTGATATGCACCGTAGTTCAGAGACTCTAGGCTATCCAAAATATAGCGATAGGAATGATTATCTTAGGAAAATTTAAGAACCACTGCGTACAATTAGCCAGAGAAAATTAAGACGTACACTTTGTAAGTAACGTGAATTTAAAGTGACGACCTGGGTCGAAATTCTTTAGTCTTTAAAATCCTGAGAGAGGAAACGTTTGGCTCCGAGGAAGCCTAAAAAGCATAGTGCTTTCCTCGTTAAACAAGAAAAGGGGATCAGATGGCTGTCTTGTAAGAAAAGATAGGGTTTAGTGCTAGGACGCACAATTTCTGAAAGAGAACAGCATTAAGGTACGCAATTTTAACTTTTTACGTAATTTTCTATTTTGATTGTTTGTTTTATGCAAATGTGTTGATATGACTAGAATCCATATTATGTATCGTTTATTCAATTTCATGGGAATCTGTTGATGCTAGAGTTGTTATGCAATTTATTTCTTTAATTTTACATTTACAAGTTCATTGATAGTATTGAAGATTGCATGTTATCCATGTTTTCATATGTGCAGGATTTCATAGGGTATATGAAATAATTTCCTTTGTCTGATAGGATGATACTGATTATCGCGAGTTGACCATAATCGCATATTTATGTCTGATGTTTAAATAATATTGCAGGTTAGGGATTGCTGTGAGCTAGGATTTTGTGAAATTTATGCTAGCATTTGGTAGCGTAGATAAAGAGATACGGTAATGTTAGATACACCGTTTACATGTTAATTTATGGTCGATCACTGCGAAGCAGGGTGGTGTACTATAGGATTAAGTCAGACTTTATGCAGTGTGGATCGCTAGTATGCTTCTGAGTAACGTAAGGTGGGGGGGGGGGAATTTATGTACGTATAGAAAGTGGTACATATAGAAATTTAGGGGTAATTTTGTCCTTTAAGGAACAGCTTTTTGGGGAGAGACGGGACAGTCCAAAGACGGAAGTCCAAAAAAAGAAGTGACGAGTTCAGAATAAAGGACTAGGAAGTCCAGGAATGGATGAAGCGTTCAGAATAGGAAGATTCGAGGAATAGGTAGGCGTGGATACATGGTCAAGAGAAGAAGGTGATGCAATCAGTCGTGGGCATTTTGCTCTTTTCACCACTCGGTTTTATGATGAAATAAATCCAAATTAGACACTGGTATTAAATACTGTTGACATAACTTAGTTTGAAGATGAGTTGCCTCTATACATTGTTATTAATTAAATTTGGTTATTTTTCTTGTCTAAGGGAGCTCGTATTGCGTTTTTTCTTCCCCATATTCTTGCTCAGTTCTATGTTGATATTCTATCTTTCCACTCCAACCGGGCTATAAAATCGAGGGAGGTTATTCCCTAGATAACGCCAACCAAATCCAATTAACTACCCCTCTTACTAAGAGGGCGACGTCACACCCATATTTATCAAGAAGCAAGAGATGGGATCTATGGTAGCAAATAAGAGTCAAAATATTACGGATGTGAATGTTGTTGTTTTCGGGGGGCTTTCGCAATTGATAGGTATTAACTTAAAAGCTTTGTTGTGCAAAAATTCTTACGTTTCGTTGTAACTCCTGGTTTTGTTTAAATAGTCTGTGGTCGGAATATACTTTCATGCTCATATTGGTGTGCCCATCCTGACACATTGTTTTAATTCTCGAAGGATATTTGCTGTTGCTGTAGGTTACTTGTTGCAAAATGAGAGGGGTTCAAGTAGCATCCAATTTTCAAGTTCATTTACAACTTGTGCACTTTATACATCAAGACCTTAACGTTAGGACAAGTATATGATATCGGACAAGTACTTTTTTCGATATTACCGCTATATCAGAGTAACGCCCCTTTCATAGACTGGAATCTACATATTGTGTGCTTATCGATCGTTTCCCACAATCATATGATTTAACATGGAAGTTAAATGTATGTTAATATAGAGCAAAGAGCACCAAATGGGCAGTATCTTTATTTACTTATTCACCGATCGGTAACTTTAAAGACGCGCGGTACCATTGCACGTCTGTATAAGTGTTCGGGTGAAGATTGAACGGTGCGATTACATTGTTTTAACATTCAAAAGGAGATTTTTAACAGGTCGTTAAAAATGTTTATTTCGGAAATAACGGGGTTGGTGGGTGGGAGCTTGTTTGATATTATTAAAATGGTGGAATGTGTTGGCATAGATAAAGCGTCACATAAAATGATCTGGAAACTGGGATCCAAAGGTAGTCCGCAGAATTTACCTATGTGTGAAAATGCCAGAACAATATCACGTGAACGTTTATATCCAATCAGATTGCAGAAAACTCGGTCAGTTCATGACGATTGCAAGTGAGTGTGTGTGTGTGTGTGTGTGTGTGCGTGTGTGTTTCAAACTCATAATTAGTTCCGTGGGAAAATGCAGCGTTGTGCTGACACCCACCCTCTTTCTCCTCTCTGAGTCGGTTGTTTAGTATTATAGTAATACATTTTGTATTATATAAACTATACTAAATATACCAGTAATATCAAATGCTTATAATACGTCAATAAATTACATCCATATTGGGTCTCAATACTGACCCTGAGAAATGATGCAAACGGATGAGCAGTACACCTGAGAGATAAGATGGCAATGTGATGTCCTAATGACCGATTAATGCAACATATGCGGCCGAGAGCCAAGAAGATAAGGGCTCGATATACAGGGTGACTAATGTTCTCTTGACTGAACTAGCCTGTGGTAAAATAACGTTTCCGAAAAGTTTAGTTTGGGGATAAGTGATTTGTTGGTGGCCTCGGACTGATATTTAGCTTTTCTTTATTCTTAGATTCATTACACGAAGACCATACACTATTTTCTCCACACTTTCTGCGTCCTAAACACAAAAATCAAGCTCGAAGTCAGCAAATCAGATATGATGCAAATCCACGTCACAGAAATTAAGTAATCTGATGGAAAGTTCAAATAATTTGACTTTGTTCTGATAAAAGTTACAGATTCTTTAACATTTTTTGAGACCTTAAGTTTCGGTCAGAGGTTTGGTACTCAAATGTTTCGCGAAGAAAGGGTCAGTTTATAATCGAAGTTGATGACGGTACCCTCCTTAACGTATTACTGGACTGTATTTTCTCCAAATTTTCCTTTCATTTTCTGGTCATATCACAGAACGATGTGACTTTTAGACATACAAACAGTAGGATAGACATGCACATATGGAGAGATAAAGAAGGAATGTGAAATATGATACAAAAGGAACGGCAGAGTAAATTCCATTGACATTCCAACAATAACTGTTCATATTAAACGTATTATATTTTCATTTAATATTGAATATGCAGTGATCGTATTTCGTCGGAAGAACTGTCTGTGTGTGCTTGCATCAAATATTATATTTGTAAACGATAAAATAAATAAATTCCTTCAACTGCCAAGGCTAATTTGTTTAATTTAGAAAAAGACTATGATTTAAGGCTCATTATGTTTCTTTTCTTAGTAACATTTATACTAAGATCCCAGACAAAGATAAACGAAACAATGATAACGAGTTTTGAAACTACCTCCGTTCAATCTAACTTACGGTAATTACGAAGAGTGCAAGCAGAGATAGAAACTATTATCTTTCAAACATCGATGTTAGAAATATGAAACGAATAGGATCAAAATAATTAAGTTTCAAGTTTGGATGAATAATAAATACTCTAATAATGAGCATTCAGACGCAATGAGCCGTTTATTTAACACATACGTGTTCGCTTCATCAAAAGGACATAATGCATGCATGTTAAACCGCCTCATTTGGATCCGACTAAACAGGCTGTGCCTCCCACAATAGGTCCGATGCCGACATTGCTTTTTTGGGGGTTGAACCCTAGTAGTCCAAGAATTTCGTACCAAAAGTCAGAATGATACCACCGATTTTTGTACATTCGCTAAAGCCCGCCAGGCCTTCAAAAGACCGAACAAAATGGCACTGAGTTATATTTTGAAATTTGGGTTTCCATAGAGTACCAAGTTAAAACTGCTTTGAAGCACTAAGCAACCTGTGGCCACACAGCGCCTTCAAAGGTTTGGTTGCTCGAGGAGCAGGATTGCCTTGGCTGTCATTTAGAGACTGCTCTGTAAAACACGATTTGTTTGTTTCTATAATGGTTTTCATAACGCAGCTGAGCAATAAGACCAGCATTCAGAGAAAGCAAACATATGTACTTAAACAGAAACGGAAAAATCTCATTGATTAGTATACGGAATAATGCCTGTACAGACAGTGTTAACTCAGCTAGATAAACCTCTTTTGCATGCTACCATAAAGCAACTATATGATGTGCCTTGCGAAACGAAGTGTCTCGTCACAGTTAATGAATACAGTGATTTTGGTCAAGCCTTTTAATTGACAATGTTAACATAAGATGGCATGTCTTTTAGAAATGTTTTACAACAAATCCATTCAATACCATCTTGCTTTATGACAAAGGAAAGCCCTAGATTTCTATATTCCTATTTCGCAACATTAAAGAGGTGATGAATATGGGCGTAGCGAGTGTTACTTACCAGAACAGACGAAACAGCACCCGGCATGTAACAATAAACTTGCAAAAGGAAAGTTGAAACATGCAGCGACTGGGAAATAACTGGAATGATGCCACATAAATGTCAAAGCAGAAAGAAAAGTACAAGCCAAGATCCGAAAGAAATATCCGAACCTGAATAATTGATAGCAGCATGTCGCCAACAAATAGCTGTCTTGAAAAAACAAAGCCTACAAAGGAAAACTGAATATTTTGGTAGCAAGCATGTTCGTCCGCGGTAAGTGTTGGCGGGGGGAGGCGTGGGAGGGTAGAGTCTTACTGCACAACGAATTTTTTAAAACTGGGTTGGTGGAAGATACCCGCTTTGTACGCCCATGGTAGTAAAACGTTTTGAAGGTAGTCTCGAGCTGCAACAGGAACGAAACAAGTACAAGCAGAGACAGGACGAGTTGTAATCGATGATGAGACGTAACCTTTTAGCGCAAAAACGGGATGATGGCATGAAGAGCTTTAAATGCATACGCAAGCACAACAAGGAAAGGAAATATGCTGAAAAGAGCGAGCACACTGCAAAGAACACACATCGAAAAATTCCACTATAGTCAGCTTTGCAAGCACACCAAAAGATGTCAGAATCATTAACATGTTTTTCCTTCTTTTAAAATGTTATTAGACAAATATAATATACATCATAAAGAAGTAAAACCATGCGGCATTTAAGACCAACACATTGAAAACAAGGAGTATATCATAATAATAACTTTAAAAAATTGCCAACGTCAATGACATTTGAAAAAGCATTCCTGTAAATAGTTCGCGAACAAGCAATAAAGCCACAAGCTGGCTTGCACAGCAAGAACAAATGCTGGGAAGCCACATCTACACAATGCTTTTGTGTCCATGATGTCCAGCGGTGGATTGTGGGGGTGTCGGTAGACGGCTACGACCCAAAACAAAAACCTTCATCCAGTTTGACGGCTGTCACTTTTACGTCTTCTGTGTTTATTACACTACATCGGAATAGCGCACAAATAAAGTTCGCACCAATGTAATCACCGAGACCCCTGCGCCAAACTTTACGAGAATACCTTTGTCCACGAAGCCATCATTCTAGCCGGCAGCAATTGGCATACATTCCAAGTATGATGCTTTTGGCGAATAAGGAGGGGGTTAAGCAAACTTTCTGCTTCCTGTAATTATTGATCAGTTAATTACGATTATTTTAATATTAACAAAATGGCGTTTACATTACAGCATATCTGCAGCAGGTCTTATTTCATGAATTAACATATTTATTTGGTTGAAATAGTATTCGTTGTCATGTTAAAATTGTAAATTCTTGGATCTTTTTTTTTCGCTCGACGTTTCCATGTCAAATATGTCTTCATCAGTGATATAGATTTTCATCATACGTGAGAAAGCAGCTTTATTCGAAAGGGGAAATGGATTTTTGAGTATCAAAGCGCAATCTGTCCACGTGCATCATAAATTTTATTTAATTCAGTAAGTACTACAGAATATATTTATCAAACAATACTGTAAGCTGCAATTTAATTGCAAATTAGAATAAACGTGTGTTCCACAGTGTTTATATCAATGTATAAAAGGCATTCCAACTCGCCTAGTCACCCATAGTTGATGATGGATTTGACAACTGTACCGTTTTTAACTGTTTGGAAATCTATAAACAAAATCCTGTCTTGATACTTTCACTCTCTTGTTTAATACTCAAATGAGTCTATTTTAATAACAGAGGGACAGATATAAAGTCAAAACGATTGCCTTGAAGTAAACCATTTTATCATCGGTGACTTTTAGGTCTGCAAGGCTGTTATCGGTATTTTGTTTACACAAAAAAATAGATAAAGTCTGGGTAATTATCTTGAAATATTTAAAGAGAATACGGGAGGAAACGCAGCAGATGTAAAAAAAAAAAAAAAAAAGAAAGGCTTACATATCGCCTTGACCAAAGTGCACGATATTGGTTTCACTATGTTTCTAATGAAAATTATTCAAGCAGACCACAGTTGTGTATTTTTCCTGCAGTTGTCTTTTTCTCTCTTTCAGTCCGTCTCTACATTGGTGTAGCCACTGAGGCTACATTTGTTAATAAGCAATGTTAGATGTATCCTTTTGCTTCTTATATGAACTGGTAGCAGGAAAACACAAGGTAATCTGTTTGGAGATGTATGTTGCAATCAACATTAAGCTAGTTAGCGTTGCTTTCTTCTCATCACATTAATTCACATAATTTCGTTGCTGCAGATTATCTAATAGGTTCTTTATCAGTAAATTAACGTAGAAAAATTAGAAATGTTCGATATAACAAAAAGATATGTCGAAGAGAACTGTTTTTAGAATAACTTTAATAATCTTCTTTAGTAATCGAGTGGTTGTGACTGACATTTCGATTTTACTGATTTTTTCTTGAAAACAATGGCGGATCACCTATTGAATAGTGGAAGCGAATAGATTATAACATTTAATTTTCGCGATTTATACTATTATCATGTGCAGTGCGTGCTCAGCCATTTCACTGCATCATCATCAGCAATGTGCAGAGCCTGCAGTTCTACCGTGGAACTTCATCAACTTTAGGTAGCATGGATCCGCGTTCACGTCGCGCTCCCAGTCAGTACTCAGCCAAAGCTCTGCCCGATCCTGGGAAGCAAAGAATCCAACTTGCAAACCGACGTCAGCAACAAATCCCAGTTTCGTGCCACTTCTAAGAGCAGCCCCCGGCGTGGCAATGTCCAATGACTTTCAAGCCATTGGACAGGCCTTACGAGTTTTACAGCTTAACGTTGAGGGTCTATCAGCAGCTGCGGCCCAGAGTATCCGAGTGGTCTAAAGCGCTAACCGTTACGGATGACTGCCATCTAACCTCTGTCTGCGTGGGTTCGTGTCTCGGATTATGCCAATGTGGGTATGGGAGAAAGCTTGCCAGTAGCTTCTCGTGGGTCGGTGGTTCTTTCCAGAGGTTTTCCGGGTTCTTCCTCCACCATTAATACTGACCGCCATGAAATAACGTATCGTGTGCTGCCAAATGGCGTTAACTCATTCAGCCCCAATCCCGCCTGTTAGTGTGATGAGGCTTTACCCTACTTCCGAGCTCTGCAGCGTCAAGGTCATTTAAGATACACCAAAGTGGGTAGTATTACAAAAAATCAGACGGATATAGCTCTACGATGATACCAAATAATCTGAACGTTCTATTTGCACTACAAAATACAGAGGGAAAAACCTAATTTTTTGGAACCCCTTTTTTTTCCACCCAAAATTCTCTCGTGGTCGGAATCCGATTTTGTGTCCGCATTTTAGACTTTTGGCCTCAGATCTAAGGCAGACTGGTCTGAACTGCAAACAGACAGGTAAACCTTTGCAAAAACTAGGATAAGGTGGGCATTTGGAATAAAGAGTGGTCTCCATACGAAAATGATGGGTCCAGTAAGGAAAAAAAGAAAGAAAAAAATCCAACTTTTACCCTTTTGCTCATGCGCAAGCATAATAACCAGTGAAAAAAATATGTTTCTAATATAACTAGGCATTAGTATAATGGAAAATCTGTTGAAAGTCGATGTATTAGGACAGGTGTGGGCAAACTACGGCCTGCGGGCCGCATGCGGCCCGCCAAGGGTTTTCATGCGGCCTAGGAACAAGTCATCATTTGCACTGACTCTGTTTATGTTACTCTGTTTATCAAATAAATGTGCTTCTTTTGAAGTTTAAGTTTTCAAATATTAACAACATATTAACAAATGAAAATTAATTATGATGTTATTTAGATAAACCTTTTGTTTTTGCTATTTCAAATATTAATTATTTTACTTAATGAACTATGCGGCCCGCGACAAGGTGCAAATTTGTGTATGCGGCACTTGCACTGGAAAGTTTGCCCACCTCTGCTAATTATTAGGATGTATTCAGGAATAGCCCCCAAAATCTCTTTCCTACTCGCATTTCAGACGAAAACGATAAAAACCTCCAGGGCCGAATGAGTTAAGTCCGACAACAACAACTCTAAGCAGTCAAACGAAATATTTTCGCGTTAAATGTAAGCTTTGATGCATGACGCAAGGCGGAAAACGATCGAGGTTTAGACATTTCAAGCGAATAATTCAGTACACGAGATTGTGCTAAGCTGAACGCTTGTTTATCGCCTCTCTGTCCAATTTTGCGTATTTTGCCTACACGCCTTTTTGCCCGACTGTGTGCTGGGCGTATTTTTAATTATGGAATAAGAAAGAAAGCAAGTAATCTTTTGAAGAGACGTACATACATATGAATTGACACTTCTGTACATTTTATGTTGCAAATAATCGAAAACAGAAAAATTGCTCTCATTTGAATGTCACCACCATTAATTAAAATTGCAATGAGAGATATTTAAAGTTATTGTTAAACACTGCCATTTTAAAATAACTAATAACGCGGTAGAAAGGCGTTTTGAATCAAATCCAGCGAAAATTTGTTTATTACTAAAGATGAAAGCTTACGATACAGTTACTGAAGTAAAGACGCAATTTGTATCAATGTCCACGTGATATACGTATGACAGTATGTCAGACAAATAGGTATGATAAAATCATAAAACGGAAATTGATACTAGGACACCGGATAGCATATGGAGAAACGCCTAGAACTTCTGAAGCAAAAGGTCCTCGATATTTTTGGAGGCTGTTGTGTGTTATGCATGAGTGTCAGATATATAGATAACCTGTATGGATAATGAAATGAAAGTAGACACTGACTGCTTCCATACAGCCATTGTAATCGTGTAGCATAGGCTACCTATTATTTTGTGAACATGTACGGAGATGTATAAAGTAATAGTGCAGTTTCTCATGTTGACACCCTTCGACGCAGACTTTTACAAATTTCAGCTAGGTTGAACCTGAAAAGATATAGATATTTGAGATTATTTCTCATGTTGCAAAACAAACGTAAAATAAAAGACATCTCACAGTCCTGCTGCATTTTAAAGCAAATTGACTATGACAATAATAATACATACATACATACATACATACATACATACATACATACATACAGACAGACAGACAGACATAAGATTTAATTAAAAATTGGGTACCGATCGATTGCACCATTTACATTTTTTTCTTACCCTTCTAACATAAAGCAGTCAGTGCATCTTTCACTCTGTAATACTTTTATTATAATAGCCGTAGTGGCAAAGTGGTTGGCGTGCATAACTCGCAATTAGAGAGGTGCGTGTTCGAATCCTTTTCAAACCGGTCCTGGTCACCTACCTAGTTTGTCTCTGGGCAAGACTCTAATTGCCTCAGCGCGATATAACTATTTATTTATAGGTTGTGCGGAAAACATGAAACAGCGAATCAATCTCTTGGGAGAAAGCAGATTATAGATTGTCTTATTGTATGATTTTAATAGGTCATCGTTTACAATGGAAATTATCTTGGAATTGGAACGCCCTTGGGCAACCTCAAAGCACGCGATTATTGACTAGTGTGTAATATTCTTTATAAAACAGAATAGATTTGCCCGAGTTGTTACTTTTAATAAAACCTTTACAGTCGGGTGAATGTTCTCTTTGTCACTCTTTTTCGTACTGTTTCAACTCTATGTCGAATACTTTAGCACTAATTTAAATGAACCTTTATTGTAAAGGCTTCATATCGACTACGTTTACGTCACTATGTGATGTGAATTATGCATGCCATAGCACCGTATTAAACATCCAATTGTTATATTTTGATGGTCCGACTTCAGTGGCAATTCTTGTTAATTTTATTGCTGTGCATCAGAGACATACAACAATATTTTTGCATGTTTGGGCTAAGCTCACTTAAAGTTGTTTTGACTAAAATAAAAGCATTTTGAGATCTAACATCAGCCCAACATTCACTGTCTAGACAACACTTCAGTTAGTCATAAAGTGATTATTTCCTCATCTGCATTTACCTGAATACATCGGTTTATATTAAGTGATCCTAAAATTTATTTATTTATTTATTTATTTATTTATTTGTTTATTTATTTATTTATTTATTTATTTATTTATTTGTTTATTTATTTATTTATTTACAGCGAAACCCGTCTTAACCTACATATCAATAATAAAGAAATCCTGTTCGCTTAAGGGTTTCATCCAGGAGACTCGTTTAATAAAAAAACTATAAAAAAAACAACAAAAAAAAACAACTTTCATATGCAGATATCTTAGAGATGGAACATATGTCCACAACATCAATGAAATGAAGGACCACAGAGTCTCAGGCACACGTTATAAACACGCAAAGATGGTAAATCAAGAATCTCAAGTACTGAAGCTCTTCAGCTGAGAGGCTTAAAGTGCTTACCTTGAACTGTTTATAGCAGTATCTCAAGATTGCTCTAATTGACAATCTTACAGCGTTCCATAATCATCACATATCTTATTTCTAATCCTAGACACCTCTGCTTGAAATCTGCGAGTGTTATCCTCCACATGAACAACTTGCATGTATTGTGCACTATCTTTAACTGGACTTTCGTTTTCTGTTGAATACAAGCTATATCCCTTTAAACCCAACGCTACCTATGCTTTTCATATTTTCATGGAACTAGGGATAACTTTACTCTCTCTCTCTCTCTCTCTCTCTCTCTCTCTCTCTGCATGTTTTATCTGCATTATCTGCAGTATGTGGAAAATGACAACTTCCTTTTATAGTTTATTATTAAGAATTAAGTGGAAACTCTCTATTGTACCTAGCACTAATATTAGTAACCCTACTTTGTGGACCGGGTACTATGTATCAAGGTAGCAGCCGTGTGTGATTCACACACGTCGCAATTTCTGCCAACCATATAAAAAAAAAAAATTGAACGTGTTCTTTCCATATACTGAAAGAAATTAAATATTCCTCTTATTTAATACCGGAATCGCTACATAACGACATCGTAGCTATAAAGCACCATGCTGGAAAATGACTTCTTGAATCACATCAGCCTTTCTCCGCTTACATTTTGTTTTCTTTAATATTTTTTGGTCGAAATTTTACAGAATGATATCGTCAATCACTCAGTCATTTGGACCATACGTTAAATGAACTCTTCACTTCACCGCTTATTGCGTAATCATAAACTGCGTCTCGATCATTGTCCTCCATAATATTTATTATGTAATAATATTACGGCTCCATTCATAGGACAATATAGTTAATACCCCGACTTTCAATTAATGACAAGCCGTCATCTGCTCAGTTATAAATCTTTTGTGACGATATTTGCTTAATATGTGCGACAGATAGGAACAGACGGTATTTGAGTTGTATGATCTCGCTAACGCACTTGTACGTATGGTGGTGGTGGTAAGACACCACAATACAAAAAAGAATATAAGGCCTACTAGCATAACACACATAGAGACAATACTAAATTCAAAGTCGATATTTACTATAACAACCAAAATAAATTGCGATCATAAAGTACGTATCCTGAATAAAAGAAATGATTACTATAGTAACAATACAATAACGCTATTTGAAATCTGAATGGTAAGGTATTAAAGTGTTGTCTAATAGTATTTTACAGGTAATCAAAGTCGTCTATTAGCATACAGGTAAAACTTCAAAATTTACTTTTGTACAACGTTAGTATTTGAGGTCGCTTGTACCGGGGCCAGACGCAATGCATGTTATTAGAGAGAGAAAAGTTTGTGATTCGATTCTCGGTAGAAGTAAACACTATTTAATGTGTAGACTATATCACATCTTAAAATTGTGATGTAATACACATAATTGCGACTTGCGTACTCGTCACAGCACAAAGCACAACAGTTATAAACTTCTACAAGTTACGATCTTAAGAAAAATTCGATTCGAGTGCTATGTCATGGTAAGCAGGAATAAAATTTTGATGTATTACACATAATTGCGACTTGCGTAATCGTCACAGCATAAAGCACAACATAGCATGTACAAGTTACGATCTTACGAAAATTTTGATTTGAGTGCAATATCAGGGTAAGCAGCATAAAATTGCGATGTAATACAGAAGTTAGAATATTATGAATTCGACTTGCGTGCTACATTATAGTACAACGAATAAATATTAATGTAATTCACACTGATCTAAAAAAAAAAAAAGAATAGTGGGTCACATTACGGGTGTTAATTTGGTCGTACGTTCACATTTGTACGTGCCGTCAAATCAAAGCTATTTGTTACAACAGTGGGAATGGCACGTGTGAGACTTTTCATTGTGTTTAGTCTTTGTATGATGGAGGAGTCTGGGATACCACTTGATATCTCAGTTTGAATCTGTAGCTGCCAACACTTAACAAGTTTAATGTCTAACATGAGAACAGATTTGGAATAAGACGAAGTTTTATAATGCGCACGGAGTATCGGAACTGTTAGCTGTTGAAATATATAGTAATACATGTCCTTTCCACTCAGCATGATAAAATCAAGATTCCTCTTTTAATTAATAAAAAGTATGAGCACCAGAATATATTTTATGAAGGATTTAGGAAAAGAGTCTGGGTGGAAAGTACAAGGCATAATTACAACAGAATGTTCGAACTAAAGTGTTCCGAATTTAGTATCCGTTTGGAATCTCTAAGGATGAATTTCCTTACACGATTAAAACGTTTGGTCAATAAAAATGACGAAATTATAAATACCAATCTATTTTAGTGAAGAAATATCACGGAATACGCATTCCCTGTCACCCCTTCCCATTGTAATTGGATCTATCTGCCTATAGCCAGGATTCTGCGGATGCACCGTTAAACCCCACAGTCATACGAGCATATGTACAGACAGACAAAATGCTAGGCTGAAATGTGTGGTGTGGAGGTACCTTTTTATATTTCAAGCTTTGAAGAACATAAACACTTTATGTTGGGCAAATTCGGGCTATC
Source organism: Sinohyriopsis cumingii (assembly GCA_028554795.2). Classification (NCBI taxonomy): domain Eukaryota; kingdom Metazoa; phylum Mollusca; class Bivalvia; order Unionida; family Unionidae; genus Sinohyriopsis; species Sinohyriopsis cumingii. Next base: position 152,181,141 of record CM068824.1, read on the forward strand.
TTGAGGCACAACACTGATCTAACATATGCATTTTAGGGAAAAGAAAAGATCATTAATAATCAAACAAAATAATTTTTAGCTGCCTGGGTATGAGGAATTTCAATGGAAAACAAGTCATGTTTAGTTGATTGGGTATGAGGAATTTCAATGGAAAACAAGTCATGTTTAGTTGATTGGGTATGAGGAATTTCAATGGAAAACAAGTCATGATTAGTAGCTTGGATATGAGGAATTTCAACGGAAAACAAGCCATATTTAGTTGCTTGGGTATGAGGAATTTCAATGGAAAACAAATAATTTTTGGTTGCTTGGGTCTGAGGAATTTCCATGGAAAACAAGTCATGTTTAGTTGCTTGGGTATGAGGAATTTCAATGGAAAACAAGTCATGTTTAGTTGCTTGGGTATGAGGAATTTCAGTGGAAAACAAGTAATTTTTGATTGTTTGGGTATGAGGAATTTCAATGGAAAACAAGTCATGTTTAGTTGTTTTGGATATGAGGAATTTCAATGGAAAACAAGTCATGTTTAGTTGCTTTGGATATGAGGAATTTCAATGGAAAACAAGTCATGTTTAGTTGCTTGGGTATAAGGAATTTCAGTGGAAAACAAGATAGGTATTGGAAAGACAGATACATCATATCGTCAGATTCAATCCAAAGGAGGCGACTATAGTGGGAATTACATGTAATGGCATTAAAAAATAGAAATTCGAAATATGTAAGTCAATCATTTATATTATCCGAAAGAAATACATGACAAGTTTCGAATGCCTACTTAACAAAAATTGTCTAGAAAATTCATAAATAGAATTTGATAACATAGTCGAAAGAGCTATCATCTAACTGAGGAGTTTTAGTCGTAAGGTATCGGCAGGCGATCTCATATATCTTCCAAACAAAAATGTTAATTTTGACTCCAGAATAATGGCACATCTTTGAAAACGTACATTTCTGTCACTTGAACTTTAACTTGTTTGCATGAAAACATTTTAGGTAGATGTATACATGATGATAGGTTACTATCATATAAGCTCCAAATCTTGTCCTGTAACTAAAATTAAAACAATAAAAGCTAGCTTTTCCTGGTCTGTTCTTATCTAGGTTTGAATGAAAGTTATAATGCATCACAATTTATCCTTAATTCATTGTGAACAACCTCAAAGGAAATGATCTGGAAGTGTCTCTTGCAGAGTTTTGTGGCAGTATATTGGCCTTTGAATGGCATGCCCCGATATACGAGTAAATATTATTTGGCATACAAAAGTTGGAACGACTACTTCAGTAACTACATCATATATATATATATATATATATATATATATATATATATATATATATATATATATATATATATATATATATATATATATATATATATATATATATATATATATGTATATATGTATGTATATATGTATGTATATATGTGTATATATATGTGTATATATATGTATATATATATATGTATATATATATATATATATATATATATATATATATATATATATATATATATATATATATATATATATATATATATATATATACCGAAAGTGTGTTTAAACAAAGCACCAGAGATTAAATATAAAAGTACGTGTTATTTGCAAGATACAATTATTTTTAATGTCTCATAATAAAATTCAGACACGTTGGAAATGGTATGATCTAATCAGATTTTAGTGTTCCTCCTTGTCTAAAAAGGTACATAGCATTTAACACTACCACAGAAAATGAGTTCTGTCTAACTATATAATCTGCTCTAAAAACATGCCATAGATTAATCAAGTTACGGTTAATATATACATATCCGAAAAATACAAGAACGTGTCAAACAGTAACGACTGCACGTAGTATATTGAGATGATAAATGGGACTCATTTGAAGATTGTTGAGCAAAAGAAATATTTCTTTTATTGAAAGACCGCGTTGTAAAGAGTCAGACATACGTGTCATTAAAATCCTCCATTATTTCTTGTGATGGTGCTCCCTGACCAATCAGCCTATTACGTGGATAATTACAAAATTCTTTATTATCTACATGTCCAGGATCTATCAATATCTAATATATGACCGCTCTGTTTGCTGGACATGGAGACGAGGTGGCGAACATGGAACTAAAGTCCAGACTTTATGTGCGACTTGAGAGAGTAGTATACAGGACCTTATTACTAGTGACCAAAACTCGATACATTATACTAACGGATTTAATTCCTCTTTATTGAATTCCTTATAATTTCTTGCTATGGGAGAAGGATTGTCCGGAAACATTTCGCCTGTCATGATCTACTTCAGTCGTTAGCTTGTGTATTCTTACCTCTTTTTTTTTTTTTTTAAAGAAATGGCTTTCCAGAGAACATTGGCTGACCCTAAATAAAATGAAAAAAAAAAATTTTTTTAGTACAAAATTAAAATAAATCTTATTCGGGCCTTGTTGTTTGTTAATGTTTTCTTTACTTTTCATAAACATCTGGTAGAACAATTTACATATGTACCTTAGTGTAATTAAAAGCAGCAACGACAGAAAACAAGTACTTCAATAACAAAATGCATCAAAAGAGAAAACGATGCACATTATACCATTGACAAAGTTGCGTTTACAATTCTAATAATACATCAATGTGTAAAAAGCATAATCACCTACTAATTAATATTTTTGGAATCAAAGCAAGTATATTAAATTGCGTGATCACAACATTATATTTTTTTACAGAACACGTGAAATCAAGGCAGGTTACACTCTTTTCCTCTCCATGTCGTCGAAACAGTAACAGTATAATTTTTTTTATGGCATTCACTTCCTTCCGCGACACCAAAAGTCTTTGGCAGGTGTACATGTCATTATCCCCATCGTTCCATGATCCTGGACAATCCAAAGTGTATGTAGAGGTCAATATTGTACGTGCGTTGTTTATTCTAAGCATTATGCATCCTCTGTTTTCCCTAGGGCTATTTACGGTTGTGCTTCCGTTACGCTATAATTTCAAATTACACGGCTTTTGAACCCCCCGTTATGTATTTCTGTACCAGCGCCAATGTGCTTTAATGTTTGCCGCTAACCTTTAAAAACTACTCTATTAAGCAAACATTACATCATCTAATTACAAGCTCGATCACTCCTTTTACACCTTTTATTGTCCTTTTTATGGTATGTGATTAAGACGACCTAGGGGGATTACCCACTCGGCTGATATCTTTTGTAGCTGGATTTACTGGAATAACAGGTTTATTTACCTTATGTTGCTTTCTGTCGATATAGTAGAAGAAAAAAGTGGTTACATAACCACATGTGTGTGATTATGCAAAAATTAAAGGATAAAACAAATGGGATTAACAAGGATTAAAACGCGTTTAGTACAATATTCACAAACCAACAAACACTTTCCGGTTAATCAATTTGTCATGCTTTTAATTTATATTATTTTGGTCTAGTGCACAGGTATTTTTTCTTTCTTTTATTGACACTTGCGTAGTTGATTCCTAAAATTTATATTCGAGCAAATAATGGAATTCATCACCGATTAATCGACGAAAACATATTACGCTTTTCATTTTTATCTAGATTTTTCCTTTCCAATATATATTTTCTTCTGAAAAACTTCTATCCTTCTGTTCAAGTTTACTAGATTAGTTTCGAATGAAAAACTTCTATCTTTCTGTTCAAGCTTACTGGATTAGTTTCTAAATCATATTCAATTTTAAACAAAGCGTAAGTTGTCAATTTTGCAGAGTCATTCTTTCAAGATTTGTATTTATTGGTCAGTGAGTATTTCGTGTATTGTGTTACCAAAAAATAAGTTATCAGAACAAGAATAACCAAAGATAATTAGGTTCCAAGATTTCCATGGTATTTATTACACTGCAACTCAGTTTGTTTTCAAATGCACCAGGTAGAAAATTACTCAAACCGATAATCTCCGATTTAATGGAGCTAGGAAAGAAAGTCACAATAAAGAATTTAACGGAAAGTCTTACTTATTAAGGTTACAATTATACTTGATTTTTAAAAATACAAAATATAAGTCAAAATAACTTTGTTCTTACAATTTAGTAGATTAATAAGAAAATATTACTTTGTAAACCATAAAAAGTTGACAAACGTGCCGTGTCATCAGTCATCATGCCTAATTTTATATACTAATGTAAAATAAAAAGAAACAAAACAAAATGTTTTAGGACTGGTCAATTCCACTTGCCCGACGCCCGGGACATTTTTCCTCTAACTTTCTTTTGTTACATTTTCTAGTGACGATTTTTCCCATATGAAAATGTAACCTTTTATCTGTGACTTTTTCTTGTGAGTATCTTTCCGTTTTAATACATGTAGACAAAGGTTATCGATTTATCCCTCCACGTATTATACATAGACAAGGAATATTGATCTAATTCTGCATAGATCATTCATTTTGCAGCTTAACACACAGAACAGATTTGTAAACATAAATATGTACTTTTTCAATGATGTGTGCATTTTCATATTTTCGAATTTCTCAGCCGAAAGTAAGAATAGACAGTAAACTCGGATAAAAAGATTAAACTGACATCCAACCGGCAAATTCAAGTTATAAAGGTATTTACATAACAAAACAATACTTTGATGGTGCAGTGAATTTTTTACAAGAGTTAACGCAAAAATGTGTACGTCTACGTTATTGTTATCAAATATGAATTTGTGTCTTTTTCTGCCTTTACCAAACACTAAACTGTTTGTATTTTCAACTTTGCGAGATTTTATAGCACTTAGGAACGCAATTAATCATCTAATGCACGTCTGTCTCATTGGTATAAATTACTGCAGTGTCATCCATATAAAGAAGAAGCAATTACTGTAGTGTCATCCACATAAAGAAGAAAGCAATTAAAGAAAGCAATTACTGCAGTATCTACCACATAAAGAAGATTTAATTACTGCAGTGTCATTCACATAAAGCAGAAGCAATCACTGCAGTGTCACCAATAATAAAGAATAGGCAATTACTGCGGTATCTTCCACATAACGAAGACACAATTTATGCTGTATCATCCACATAAAGAAGCAAGTACTGCACTGTCATCCACATACAGAAGAAACAATTACTGCAGTGTCATCCACATAAAGAAGCAAGTACTGCACTGTCATCCACATACAGAAGAAGCAAAAACTGCAGTGTCATCCACATAAAGAATTAGCAAGTTCATGTTAAATATGTGAGTACGTGTGCGAGCACACCTGTATATGTGACTTTTTTATTATTATCACATAACCTGTTATCAAAAATAATGACCACATGGCAGATGTCAAACATTAAAATATGTATAAATCATATCATCCTGATATAATTGGACTCATTTACAATTGTTACTTTTCAAAAAGACCCTTAAATCTTTCTAACAAAAATTATAACGATAATGATGATAATTTTTCTCCTTGCCGAACATAAAAAAAAAAAATCCCCAATAGTTAACATTAACGCATAATTGAGAACAAACTCTTAGATTCACAGTGATTTAATGTTTTTTTTTTTATAAAAACTATATTAAAACATTTCTTTGTGAGAGACTTTGGTCGTAGACGTTTACAGATTTTATGATAGCCATACAACTTTCAATGACAGATGTTACCCCACAGTAATCAATGATAAATCCCCATGGCTAAATTACAACGATGTAGGTGGCTTTTATTATTGGCCAGAGTCTGGATTTCATTGTGGTGACCAGTTCTTAATTACTAACTCCGATATTGACCCTGAATGCAACAACGTAAAATGTACCAGATCTCAGAGACGTTTATTTGTCATCTCTAAAACGATTTTCTACATTTAGCCTTCATAATAATCATTCCAGTGTAAAACGTTTAAATTTTGTTTCTGCCAAAGTTATTTCCAATGATTCTTTGGTTGGCTTTAAGGTTCAAGCTAGGGGCTTTCATAAAGTTAATGAACGTAAATCAACAAATGCTACTTGGAGCGTTGACAACTTGGATTGACATTTTCGACACTGAAATTGAACCAAAACAAAGACTGGAAGAATTATTATATTTGGCCAAAAAAGTACATCCCTTATCAAGGAATAGAAGAGAAAACATTATTCTACTCCCAAATGAAACTGAAATAATGAATACGAAACTGCAAATAGTACGAACGAATAGTTTGTATTAATTGCGTGAATGAAAAAGTTATAATGAAAATGTTATTTCAACCCAACATGACTTTGTTTCTTGTCTGATGTATTGTCTCTTTAATACGACTGAACAATTTTCCAAAGGAAATTAATAATGCTATAGGTCGATAGTTATCGAGGAAAAATTTACAACAATTGCTTTATATAAAGGTGTCCTTATTCCTACTGACCAATCATCTGAAAGTATTAGGTAGAAAATATAATGTGGAGAAGATTCACATAATTATGTAGCATAATTGATTAAGTGGCTTTAAGGACTCATGGTACTAATTCAGTTCCCATAGTAAACCTATGCAAACACCATGATATTAAAAATTCAATAACTTAACATTTTTGAGTGCTCATGATTAAACCTATATATATCAGTATAGATGAAACCTGTATGTCAGCTTCTGTGTAGAGGAAAGGATACATTTTCTGGACATGCATGTGTTTGAAACATGTGCTTTCAATTCCTTTCTCTTTTTTTGGGCACCAGACAGATGCCCCCCCCCCCCCATTTCCAAAAAACATATTTAAAAAGTATTTTATGTTTGTGTGTTTCCCCCTCAGATATGTTGTATGTTCTATTTAAACAGAATTTTGTATCAAAAATTTAAATTTAAATTTTTGATGGGGTATTTATTTTTACCTAGTGTTATCTATAGGGTCGTTCGTCCGAGCCTGGTTTTATTCACCTTGCTCGAAGTCCCTTTCCTTGAAAATTTTGTGACCTTTGCTAGAGGTCGCCTAAGTCTCAGTGCTTGCTATGTGTATTAGTGCTATATTGTATGTATGGTTTATTTTCTGTGTGTTTGAGACAGCAAGTATAAATCAAGTTTTTTTCCCAGTTGTCTTATTTCAATTCTTTGGATTTAGAATCCATTTTGATATATTTTATGTTATTTTCCATTTATTTATTTTCAATTTAGAATCTCGGCGATCAGAACGGTGCAATATATTAGGTTATGAAAAAAAAATTCTATTGTTTTATTCGAGTGTTAATCTGTGTCGTTCCTCGCAAAAAGTGCTAAAATTAGAAATAGATAGGCTGTGCTCGATTCAAGATCCACACTTCTTTATTCTCATTGTATTTCTCCTGAATCGAGTTAGGCCTCTTTTTATTATTTTATTAAATTATTTCTTTAAAAAAATCCAAAATTGTTTGTATAACTACAAGATTGTAGATTTGTCAGCCATACATTACGGGAGCTGCATGGTTTGAGATAAAGAAGGGGTCAATGGGGTATTTACCATGTAGTATTCTCACTTTGTATTTGTGTTTTTGTTTTGTCTGTTTATGTTCTATATGGGGTGTTTTTCCAAGACTCTTTCATAGGCCAGTCCACTTCGCGTAGCGCCATGTGACGTAGCCCCACGTCATCGCCTTGTACTTTCCCCATATAGATTCCCTGTGGAATCCCTGTAGTTTCGTATTTTTAGATTTAGTAGATTTTCAAATTATGTATACGAGTTTTAGTACCAAAAAAAACCCCCAAAATTTAAATTTTTAAGACTTGAAATTGGGTCCTGTTGTTTGGTGGGGCTCATGTCTGGGTCGGGGAATGAGTTGGAGGCTCTGGCCTGCGCACTGACAGTATCACACCCTTAATGGGTAGCCAACCAAAGCTCTCCCTCCCATTCCCCTCCCCTTTCAATTCCGCACCAAATAGTCAGGTGCTAATTTTAGTAATGAGTGTTCCAAACTCAAGACTGTTAAAGGACTGAAATTCCATGCATAAAACAATGTCTCTATTTTTTTCACTTACAACTAGTATAAGCTCTCAAAAGATTCTTTTTCATACAACATAACTTACATTATTAACCAATCCTGTCAGCCTAACCCATATATTCTCTATTTTATGTTCAACTATTTCCAGGCTGGTTCACATTTTTCCATACCATTAGTACCGTGTATCCTTAATATATTAATAACGGTATAGGTTGGTAGTTATCGGGGATAAATTTACAACAATTACTTTAGATAAAGGTGTACTTATTCCTACTGACCATTCATCTGAAAGTATTATGTAGAAAATATTATGTTGAGAAGATTCACATAATTTTGTAGCATAATTGATTAAGTGGCTTTAATATATATTTGATAGCTTCGTCGTGCCCTGGCGCTGTACTATTTTTCGATGATTTAACTGTAATCTTCACTATGATCTAATTTATTCATGCATTCTCAAAAACTGGCCTTGTAGAAAAATCTAAGGAACTAACAGAATAGTAAGCCTTGAAACCTTCTTGAGGTTCTTAAATGAGTATAATTAGTTAATATCGTTGGTTTGCACCTTCCATATTATTTTCTCGGATCTCGCGTTTATACGGAACAAAGTGACATCTCGTAACTTTTTTTTAACGCTTGTTCGCTTGACGCATATTATGTGCTAAATGGAATTGGGGCGGATTGTGTACACCCTTTAACCAAGTAGGTCTGTATATTTTGTACTGCGTAAACACTTATACGTCAAAGATAAATTTACACTTTTAAGGAAACTTGAGATAATTTCACCAGCAATACTGTTTTTAGATTTATATGCACGTGTATGTACAATACTCAAGGTGCGTTATGTCTTGAGACTATCAGTATTAGATTTTCTCTAAGATAAACTGTCCATATCTTTGCTTTTATTTCATTTTAGCCAATACATATATACAAATAACTGACAATTAAGTATGTCACGATCATGTATCATAGGAAAACCACTTACCGGCGATAAGAGATAAAGATTTACGGAAGTTTGATAATAGACCTGTTGATCGTAATACGATTGATCATTACCCTTGATCACAGGACCGTTAGATCATGGGATCGTTGGACCACAAGACCGTTTGATCACAGGGCCGTTTGATCATAGATCTCGTGGACTATTAGATTAAGATCAATGATCAACATAAAATAAGAAATAATTCATACAAAATTAATTAATAAGCCAAATTTTATAAATAAAACACAGATTTTAGGTTTACATTTTTACCTTACTTCACCTTGTCAAAATGTCAAAAGATACCAATCTTTTACCTCAAAGCCTGATGTAAATTTTGCGATCACTTGTACCTACTCATTTTAAATAAGCGACTCTATATAATGATGCAAAAAGACACCCCCACCCCACCCGCACATAGTATTACAGGGAGAAATATGGGGGCCCAATTTTTCTGCAAGTTCCTTACTTAGCCACTTAAATGAATTATATACTTTTTATAAAATAATTTATTAATGGTTTCACAACAGAATATTTTGTAGAAAGTTATAAATAAAATAAGCATTCAGTTTATTTAAAAATTAATTGGTGGGCAATTTTCATAAATTCTCTAACAATTAAAATGTTCAGTATGATCAAACATCCAATGATCAAACGGTCCCATGATAAACGGGTTATAATCAAACGATCCCATGATCAACCGTTTATGATCAAACGGTCCCATGATCAACGGGTTATGATCAAACGGTCCCGTGATAAACGGGTTATGATAAAAACAGTCCCATGATCACCGCTTTATGATCAAACGGTCCCATCATCAACGGGTTATGATCAAACGGTACCGTGATATACGGGTTATGATCAAACGGTCCCATGATCAACGGGTTATGATCAAACGGTCCCATCATCAACGGGTTATGATCAAACGGTCCCATCATCAACGGGTTACGATCAAACGGGTATAGGATTAAACGTCCGGACACCGAGATAGGTTGTAACGCTTGCAAAGTTGGAAGTGTATCAACTAATGCCGTTTTCCTCACAAAGGACTCCGTTTCATATACAAATACTGTTATTTTTACAAAAAGGAATTTGTGACGGGTCAATACTAAATAGTTTTTCTAGTACCTGTAAGCGTTAGAGACCTTCCAATGTCGCTTATCTGAATAATAATATTATCCATTGTTTAACAGGAAGAATTGGGATAACAAATAAAAACTTTCTCAAGAACATGAGCGTGCGTTAAAGTCACCAATTTAGTATACAAATTTTGGGTCAGTCAGTTTTACAAGTAGATTTTACACCAAGTAGGAGAAACTGTTTTCATTACTATAATTTAAATACTCAGGTGGTATATACACTACACAAGAAACTACCTTGTCCTTTATCTTGGACGCCGAAAACTAAGTTGACAGTCTAGATCACTTGTAATGGTTGTATATATTTAAACTTTTTCTTAAGAGTACAGCAATACCTATGGATCTTCCGTGAAGCTTAGACTTGTTTTTGGTTTTAATTTCATAATTTTAACTTTAAGTCAGATTTCGTTTCAACTAGGCAAATTATATCATTGTCAGTGAAAAGGGAATTAATTTCAGGATAACGTGTTTTTCAAACCGCAAAGACTGACGTAAACAAACGCTGTTCTAGATAATTTTTGTCCAGTTGTTATTTAATCTTTTAGCGTTAACTAGGCGACTAGAGTTTTATCTCTGTATGACTCGCGCTATCGGTTGTAGGACAGAAAGTCATAGACAAAACGGCACAGACAGAAGGTCAGAGGACAAAAACGTAATAATTTCAGTTTTTGATTATTGTGTTACATGTAGTACAAAGGGTCACAGGATATAAAGTGACGCATTGAATTTTGTAATATTGCAGGTTTTTATATAAAGGACACAACTTGATTATTTCCATCTTCTTCATAGAGATATTGACATAAACAAGCCGTGTAATTTAAAAAAAAATATTTTCAAGATAATTTATAGCAGTTTGTAACAAAATAAGAGTATACATAGTACTAACAAAGTAAGTACACTGTTGTAACTCTCATTACTAATGCAAATGTTCATTAATGATTTAATTAAATGGCTAATACAGTCTTAGTCTGATAATTTTTGGTGCATTGCTGTATTTCTTGTCAGTCGAATGTTCAAAGCAACATCACGAAGAAACTCGGAATTGGTCTTCCTGCCTGGCACGTGATCAGTACCCAAATTATGTAGGCTCTTCTGAATAGAATTAGGCATCGTGGTACTCTCTTTACGAATTAGACGACTACTACATTTTGTTGCGCTACTGCGGTAACTGTGTCATTTTTTCTTTGAAACATGCCTAAGAAGGTCAATATGCTTGGGTGCGATACCAAAGGGTGTAAAACTTAGTATTCCACCCTCACAATCTTTGTTGGCACATGGTTTACCCTGAATAGTTGCTTTGTGTTCACTCCATATTACTGGTGGAAACAAATGTGGTATTTTTCTGATTATTAGAGGACGATGGTACTGTGTCCGTTTGTCAATATCTCTCTCTCTCTCTCTCTCTCTCTCTCTCAATCCGTGGAAATGAACCAATAACATAGAAAGTGTCAAAATAGCTCACAAGTTCCTCAGCATGATGGCTTGCACGTGAGCTATACCCTCTGGCAATTGGCATATTGGTAAAAAAAAAAAAAGAAAAGAAGCTAACGCATCCAGATGGCTGATGAATAGGCGGAAATCAGGATCATCCATGCAGTGGCTGGTTAGTTGAAAATTCAGTATCTTGCACCATGTTTCTTGCGTTAACCTTAATGTTCCACGTGATGTCCAAATACGGCAGATACTGATCTCGGCAGACTGTATACAAAATTAATGACGACTCTAGTAACGTTGAAGTGTAGACGTTGTCACGTGTCACTGCTACGCCTGGAAAACATCTTCATATTTTGTGCGTGGCTTTTTCTGGAGTAAACTGTAAATAGTAGTCATATAGCCATTTCTAAATTGAATCCTCATGGTGCATGACCATTTGAAAATTGCTGGAGCAAAGTAAAGATACCGGGCATGAAGATGGTTTAGCTGCACCTAAAAAATGCAGGTTGTTTTCTGTAGCAAAGGCAATTACTCTACTGCGTGCATCTGGATCATTGTCATTAATTTTTAAAAATGGTTTTAGTTCATCATTATCTGTGTACTATACCATAAAAGTGTTCGTTTACAGTTTTATTCAGCCGGCAGCATGGCTTTGACGCGGCGGCCACTTTTTGTAAGGCAACGTTTGGCGCGTTTAGTATTGTTAACTTTCAATTAGATGCAGATATATTCACAATGAGTAACGAACCAACAAGGAAACGTTATAAAGATGGTATGGATAGAGAAACATTAGCAAGATATGACCATTTAATCAGCTTGATTAATGGAATTGATCCATATCAGATCGACCGAGGGACAATGAGTGCCGATACAAAATGACTGCCAGCCATTACATACATTGACATTTTTAATTACCTAGTGAACACTAAAAGCACATACAAAATAGAAGAATTGAAAGACTACAAATTACTTGAGGCGTATACTCAATTTGTTTGTGGATGGGTTTATGACGTTTATAATCGTCACATCAATGATAGAATCATAAACGGCAGGTTAAGTTTTCATATCTTTTTCAGACTTAAAAAAGAAGCTTTTTCACCAAATACAAACTAACTCAACATCTAGTGCTGGTCCTAATTGTATACTTGGGTATTGCTTGGTCTTAAATAATGTATGTCTGAAATACATGTAACCTTCAAAACAGAGTTTAGAACCACCTTTGCTACTTGTGATGACTTGGATTTTTATTTCATTTCATCAGCATACTTATTTAAAAAGTAATTAGAGAATCAAACAAAACTTTTACCTGTATATCCTTATCAAATATATCTTTCCTAAGAGCAAGGAGTCAATAAACCTCAATGATGTCAATGGTATATGTTTGCTTTACAATTTTCACTTAAGACTTCAACTGCTAATCAATTAACCATTTCCTGTCAAGTCAGCAATTCATTGTGATCGTTAATAGTAATAATTATGAATAACAAAATATTTGATTACATCTTTTGAAAATTAAATGTTTGAAAATTCCATGTGTGACTTTATGTCCTGTGACTTTTATCCGTTTACTCTCACTATCACTCAATGAAACATCGAACCGGTTTGAATCCGAATGCTTGACTGTCTAGTGTGTTCCTCATTTCATCATTGGTAATAAGACCGGTTGATTCACAGGCCTTTAAAAATATATCACTGATGTAAGAAAATGCCAGAATAGCAGAGAATAAATGAGAAGAAATTCCTATACAGATACTAAAATGACAATGGAGCTTTAGGACCAGGCTTACTGATTGGGGTCAACCTCACGACTTTATTTACGCGTGCGGTTGGACTTACAAAGTTAATGTAAAACGACATCGCTATTACAGGGACAAAACACCGTCCCCATAGATGCATATATCTTTATATACGCTGGCCACAGCGGTGTTTTTTTTTTTTATAAACACACTGAATACCCATTGCAACTTTGCAAACATGCACGATTTTGCGCAGCAAAATCTGCAAGCGCAAATAATTTTACTCTTGGGGAAACATAAATGATTTTGTGAAGCAAAATCTGCAAGCATAAACGATGAGCGTCACGCGAAACAATTCCCCCCGAGGGCGTCTATAGGCGAAGTTACTGCACGGTGCCTTAAGGACTCACGGTACTAATTCAGTTCCCATAATAAATCTGTGCAAACACCATGATATTAAAACTTCAGTAACTTTAAATTTCTGATTGCTCATAATCAAATGTATATTTATATGTACAAATGCATCACGTGTAGAGAAAACCATGAGCCACGGCATTTTCTGGATCTACGTGTGCTTGAAACATGTCCTTTCAATTCCGCACCAAAGATTCAGGTGCTAATTTCAGTCATCAGTGTTCCAAGCTCAAGTCTGTTAACAATGACGGAAATTTCATCAATAAAATAACGTCTCTATTTTATTTCAGTTACAACTAGGAGCTCTCAGAAGATTCTTTCTATTAAAATCTAAGTTTCATTATCAATCAATCCTGGCCAGAAAAATCCATATATACTCCATTTTATCTTCACCTATTTCCAGACTGTTTCCCATCTTTCCATACCATTACTTCTGCGAGTCTTTAATAGGACTAACACAGTTACATGCTGATTGATGTACACTTGCAAACATTGAACGTTTACTCGATCTTCACTGCTCGGAAGGCAATTACCTGTTTTGGGACGCTGGCGCACATCTTACGTACCTCTGCAAAAAGTTGTCGGTGGTCTCCCATTTAAACCAATACGGTCTCGAACTTCACTATGGTAATTGCTTTATCTTCGAGTCTAGTTTACTAATTGTATTGAGACTTCTCTGAGAGGAGGGGGATGGTGGTGCCCAAGAAGTTTTGAATAAGCACATAATTGCGCATTCAGCAGTAACGAAATTAATTTACAAGCGCCAGTCATACCAGTTACTGTTGATATGGCTCCCACAACGACTCGGAATGATGTGCATATACTAGTTGAAGTTGTCGTATTTCTGCTACGCCAAAGCCAACAGTTGTTGCTGCGGCGAGTCCGCAAATCGCATCCAAAGTAACACACACTCGCGTTTGTATTTCATTATTAAAATAGTTCTCTTGTTGGTTTCATTTTGCAGCTTTGTTCCAATTCGATTAATTTTTCGCATCGTACAGTTTGAGGATCTATCATAGTTGTTCAATTAATAGTGTCACCGTAAAGTATAATTGCTCGACAGGCTGGTCTTGTTCGCTTGCAACACGCACAAGCACTTCCAACCAAGGACTTTTCTTCCCTAGTACAGCTACCGTGCAATCGTAGAAAATCTCCTCAGGGGAACAGTTATATCTCCGGCATGTATACGGTCTGGGGGATTACCGTGGACCACGATCACCTAAAACTACATGGATTATGCCTTTGCGGTGTGGCTCCAACGGTTCTCGATTTTCCCAAAATCTATAGCGCTTCCAAGCGTGTCTTTGGTAAATATCAGTCAAGGCCTTTCTGTTCCTGACCGAGTCAGTGTTAATGTGGCAACATAATCGAGGGGACGTTTATTGGGTTCATCAGTGAATTTCACTATGCAGTTGTAAAAACATTCTCTATTCTTTAACTCTTAGTGGAGTAGTCGACTGGGCTTTTTATGTGTGCTTAATGCAATGATTCCATAATTCGTGTTGGTATTGCCACGCCAGGGTTGTTCTTAACCGTTGATTTCTATCGGGCAGATTATATCTGAGTGCATGTGAGGGTTTAGAGACACCTTATTCATAGAGGTATGCATCAGAAAGTGTAAAAAAAATTGCAATTGATATAAAATTCGTGTTCTTCAAGCAGACCCGGCCATAGGATGTGCGGAGCCCAAGGCAGCATGCGGGGCCCCAAGCGATGAGCGGTGTCCCAAACAAAAAAAATTAAGTGCGGAGTTGATTTCCTGAAAGCTCGGTACCCAAGGCGGTTGCCTCGTTCGCCTTGCCCTAGGGTCGGGTCTGTCTTGAAGCTGCTGTTCGGTGCTAAATATCTGCAGGCAACGTCGGTGTGGAAACTTCTTCTTATATACCTGCTGTTCTGTAAAACAACCGGGAAAGATTTTCCATCAACAGGTAATGGTACCGCGCCTCTGAGCCATTCATGTCACTCAGCAAGAAAAGATCAACCTGGTCTACCAATATAAATCTCTGTCTTGTACACGTGGGGGTAGTTCAAGCACAAGTGATTCAGACGTTGTAAGGAAGATCCTAGTAACCGGAACAGGAATTATATGCTACCAAAGTTGATTTCACACTGGTATTGATGGTACTGTCGCTGATGATTTGTGCGGAGTGTAACATGGACGCATATACGCATGCTAAAAATCGGTTATCGTCGTCTTTTACGTTTATCTCTTACCACTGTGGCATATAATTTAGTTTAATTTCATTTAATTTCACCCGCGAAAAGTCTTTAACAGGGATATATGAAGTTTAATTTGCATAGATCTGGAAAGAATCCGTTGATGTAATGTCAGCTTTAATTGTGCCTCTCGGTATTTGTATGATACGTGTGAGTAAATGTGATTTGGATTTTGAAAGTATTTTTTTAAAAACTCCGGTCATATCGATAAGATGTCTGAATTGAGGCAGTTTAAAGTGACCTCTAGCACTGGGACATCTTGCGGTTGACACGTAGTATCATATCCCACCCAATCACATTATCTTGATACCAGGCCGATCATATATATATATATATATATATATATATATATATATATATATATATATATATATATATATATATATATATATATATATATATATATATATATATATATATATATATATATATATGTCTGTGTGTTTGTGTGTGTGTGTAAAGCGTCGAATTATGAACTGTATTGAACCTTAAAGTTGAATGCATTGAGCATTACAATTTTTATCACATTTAAGCCAGAAAAGTCTTTCTGAAGGGTCACTTCGACCTTTCTTCTTTTCTCTCCCCCCCCCCATGTCAGTGTTAAAACTTGAAAGGATAGCATTTATGACTCAGTGACATTGCAACGCTGTCCTGAGAAAGTAAACATTTGAGCTACCAACCATAACCGCTTGATAGGAACCCATGTCAAATTATCATTTTCAAAGGGAAATCGATATGCACCGCAGTTCACAGATTCTGGGCTGTCTAAGTCTGATGAAAGAAATGTTTATCTTGGGATAATTAAGGAACCGCTGCTTACGATTGGGCAGAGTAAATTAAGGCGCACACTTTGGAAGTAAGGTAAATTTAAAGTAACTTCGAAATTCTTTAGTCTTAAATTTCCTGAGAGTTTTAAGCCGAGGAAGCTTAAAAAGAATAGTGCTTTCCTCGTTAAACAAGAAAAGGGGACCAGGCGGCTGTCTTGTAAGAAAAGACAGGGTTTAGTGCTATTACGCACAATTTTTGAAAGAGAACAGCCTTAAGGTACGCGATTTTAATTTTCCACGTAATTTTCTATTTTGGATTGTTTGTTTTATGCAAATATGTTTGATATGACTATGATCCATATTATGTATCGTTTATTCAATTTCATGGAAATCTGTTAATGCTAGACTTGTTATGCAATTTATGTCTTTAATTTTACAGTTACTAGTTCATTGATATTATTGACGATTGCATGCTATCCATGTTTCATATATGTAGGATTTCATAGGGTTATATGAAATAATTTTGTTGTCTGTTAGGACGATACTGATTATCGTGAGTTAATCGCATATTTATATCTGATTTTGTAATGTTTAAATAATGTTGTAAGTTATGGATTGCTGTAAGTTAGAATTTTGTGAATTTTATGCAATAGTAATCGAGCATGTGGTAGCTTAGATAAAGAGATACGGTAATGTTGGATATGCTGCTCACGTGTTAATTTATGATGGTCGCTGTGAAGCGAGCGTGATGCTCTATCGGATTAAGTCAGAATGTATGCAGTGTGGATAGCTAGTATACTTCTGAGTAACGTAAGAAAGGGATTTTATGTACGTGTAGAAAGTGGCACATATAGAGATTTAGGGGAAATTTTGTCATTTAAGGAACAGCTTTCTGCGGAGAGACGGGACACTCCGAAGACGTACGTCCGAAAAAAGATGTGACGAGTTCAGAATAAAGAACTAGGAAGTCCAGAAAGGGATGAAGCGTTCGGAAATATCTAGGCTCGAGGAAATAGAAAGACGTTGATACACGGTCAAGGGAGGAAGGTGATGCAATCAGTCGTGGACATTGCTCTCTTTTCACTACTTGTTATTATGATGAAATAAATCCAAATTAGACACTGCTATTAAATTCTGTTGACATAACTTAGATTGAATTGGAGTTGCCGCTATTAATTGTTATTAATTAAATTTTGTTATTTTTACTGTCTAAGGGGAGACTCGCATTATTTCTTCCCAATAGTCTTGCTCAGTTCTCTGTTGAAATTCTATCTTGCCACTCCCAGCAGGTTATCCAGGTTATAATATCGAATGAGGTCATCCTCTAGATAACGCCAGCCAAATCCACTTAACCACCCCTCCCACTAAGAGGGCGACGTTACAATGGACTTCCTAGTATATATGGATAGTATTCTTTAATATGAAATACAGATTATCCAACCATCCATACTCTCTCAACTGATGGTGTTTGTTAACTAAACTAAAATCGGCGTTTTACTACATTTGACTATTGAAATTTCAGTGAATGTATGTACGTGTGTTGGGATGGGTGGGGTAATAATTAAATGACAGTTAGACGTACAGTACATGGTTCATTTTAGTTGAAGTAAATATATTTTTATCTTTCTGTTCATGTGGACCATATTGGTACCACATTATATCTGCAATCTAATTATAATGAAGAGTGTTTTTATTCTTGCTGACTTTACGTATATATTATGTCCAGAGGCGACAAAATAAGACAGAAAGAGAGCTGAGATGCAGTTGCCAATTGCCCGTTCTCTCACCTTTGATAAAACAGCGTAGAATATCTAACATATGCATGTATTATATCCATAGTTTGTCAGTTTTGTTTTGTTGGTTGCTTTTTGCAACTGCTAATTTACGACGAATTCTCTGAAGATATTAGAATTTAGAGTTTCTCCCTGGTTGGTTTCTTGGTCTTTGACGTTGTCGCAGATTTTTCATATGTTGATCATGTCTCGTCAAATGCATCATCTGTTTCAAAGTGCTCCGTCTGAATATAACTTTATCTTTCTCTTTCAAATCTTACCATGTGAGACAAGTTGTCACTATCGCGTTCTTCATCAGGTTGAAACGCAGATTCATTGTTTTTGTGCCACTTTATGGTCCTTATTAGATCATCTAACCTTGAAAGTATCGTGAATTAGCAAAGTGTAAAACACGGTACCGAAAACAAAATGCGCAAAAATACCTTTTTTCCATGGCCCATTCCACTAAACATTTGTCCAACTCCGTTACATCTTGGAAAACTTCGTGCAAACCATGATGTGTCCAGTGTTTCCAAGAAAGCTTACACTAATATGCAGGCGACGCCTAACCTCAAAAGCAATGTCTCTAATTCCATTTTCATTTCCTTCTCCTAGTTTGATTATTAGCATTACCTTCGACTACCAAAAGTTTTAGTCAAAGGCCATAACGGGTACAAAGCTGCATTTTCTTTCTTATCACAAATAAGTTTAATAGTTGAGTCGATATATGACATCATTCGGATCCAGATCTATTTTTACTAATGTGTTCTCCTTGATAAACTACTTACCTCATATCGGACCAAAATGGCCCAGGAGATTTGACAGGCCATGTTACTTTCCACAGAAGATCGAAAGACGATGTGGGTTTGTGACAAGTAAAGCTTTCGGTGCGTGGCAGAATGGCTTATCTGTTGTGCTACAGTCTTTCCTGCAGAAATGGATAATTTTTCGCCCCACTGAATGTATGTCATTTGTATTTCGGGGATAAATCGTTTACTTTTGTCTTTGGTGTTATGGCAGCATTATACTCGTTCCATGGAATGTGTTTGTAGCATCCAGTGTTACTAGGATATGGTCCACATTATATGTCCTTGTGTATATCCAGGAACTTCAGGATCGTGAGAAATGTAGGCACTTCAACTTTGAACTTCTGCACTTTGAACTTCTACATCAGAACAGCAAACGTCATTGGTTGTGGAATTGAAACAAACCTAAAGAGCAGAGAACCAATCATCATTTTAGCGTTTTATGGCAAAAACGTAAAGTAAATATTGTCATAACTGTGAAGTATGAGTGCTGTGAAAAATATCCATTGTTCTGGATCGGTAATGAAATGAGATTTCAAATGATACATTATAAAATCTGTAATGTTCCATGTATCTTTCATAAACTGCATCATTGATACAAATGTGATAATTTATTAGTGAATTAAGTATGCGTGATAATAAAAAAATACACAGCAAGGGACTTTTGAGGGACTTTTTGCATGTGAGTCCATACAGCCTTCAAACATTTAACTGCAACTTGTTACATTTCTGCAGCTATTTTGACTTAACTACATTAAGCTGCATATAATGGTATATAACGTTTTATCATTCATTTGCTACACATTATGCTACAGCCAAATTGGTTATGTTACTAAGCAGATTTGCATCTCGTAAGCAATATGTTTTACCCTTCGACAGTTTTCGATACCTGGTATCAGATCGCTCTTATTATTCAAATAAAAGTTTCTTCAAGCAGTTATATGGTGATATCAGTTAACAATTGCCGGTGATATAATGCATCACACCATCTCAGAACTAACCATGCATATTCCGTTCACATCTAAGCATCCAAGAATTTCGAACGTTATAGTTTTTAAACCTTTAATTGCCTGTAATTACCTTGCTATCCACGGGTATTGGCTGTATGAAATCTGTGTCATTACATCAGGATAACTCTTCAAAGAAATGTCACCATTTCATATTTTTGCATCATTTCCACATATTCTTTGTTATTGCAAAATTAATTGTTATGCGGATGTGTGAGCCAAATTGGTATTTGTATATAATATCCTGAGAACATTTCTCTGAGTAGTTTGTTTCTTGATAATCTTCTCTTTTGTTATTGTCTTCACTGATTATTTCAAATGGTGTGACTCTCTTCACTAGTCACCTTTTTGGGTGGTTTAGTCTTATTGTCATCGATTTGAACTTTTTTGCACAATATCATAACACACGACTATTCGGGTTTTATATTATTTGCTTCACCGAATTTGCGTCCTTCTTATTCCAATACAGTCCCTGGCTATATTAATTTATCTTGATGCTGCGCATACGTATTTGAAAAATCATGCAATATCTTTTTAATCTCTTTGACAAATCTGTATGACGCATTTAGGCGAAATAGTGATTTAGTTTTTTATGTGATGTTACAAACACGCCAATGTTTGGGAGGCAATGTGATACCGTCATAAATCCTTTCCAAATAATTTAAGCATCAACAGATGAAGTTTTTGTGACTGTTATTATTATTCTCACATTAAAGGAAACAATATCTGTAAAATATAGTATATCTAGTATAGCCGCGATCAATAAAAAAGAAGTCTCCACAAAATATGCTGTACATAGTAAAGTAAACATCCATCCGTGTATTCATGTAATAGTGTTTTATTTAAATATAAATTCTCACAACAAAAATATCCGCAAAATCTAGTATATACAGTATAGTCACGATTGTTATGGACATTGAATTTATATTGCGTGCTTCACTTTTGTCTGTAATTTAGGCTTCTGAATATAGATTTTGCACACCTAATATTTGTAATGATTTGATCAATGGTTGTTAAGGGAGATTATGCATGCCTGACTTTTGTCAAAGTTTAATTAGTAAACAAGATATTTACAAGAATCTGAGTTCAAGGGTTAATGGAATTTTCCATGGAATGATTACTTTTCCAGAACATTCTACTGTGAAGCAGATCAAGTGAAATATGTATAAATATAGGTTATGTAAGCAATTATTCATTCCTAGCTTTTCATTAGTCAGTGGAATCCTTTACACTTGTGTTCAAATATAATTTGAGAGGAATTTTTTTTAATTAGTCATTGGAATTGCAAAGTGCTAATTGAATGTTTGGAGTAAAAGATTATTTTTGGATTATGGAGAACGCATTCAAAGACATATTATATTTTATCATGGTGGCACGTGAGGACATTCAAGACTATTATAATTCATTTAGAACGTTCTGTACATTTGGACTTGGGATGTGACATTTAGAATTATTTTGGATTTAATGTCCAATACTGTAAGCGTCTTTAAATTTTCACTTTGTAGCTTAGACAAATACATTATTTGCTGATTTTTCCTTAACTTGTTGTCTTTATTTATACTGTTACATAGTCGAAGGCATAAAGAATGTTATTTCGTGTGGCGCGAGAGATAAAAATTTGTAAAGTCATTGGGTAGAGTAGTTGAGCCATATATCAGTATTCAAGATCCAAAATCCCATTGTCATACTACTCAGATAATTACATATATCTAAATAAGATTTTCCCTCTTTCTCTAAGATATCCTGAAATTGTATTACAGAGTGATAAAATTTCAAAGGCCTGTGGTTGATTCATGTGGTATTCGTTAATTAGTGCTAATCGATTGAGGCGTGTCCGTGTGAGTGGAAGGTTGCGGTATTTGCGTCAGGTGCAGATGATGAGGCTTACGTATAGAGAAGGTTATGATAGATCGCGTTTGAACTGCGCACTGTTTTCTTCATCAATGTAGAGCCAATCAAACTGGCAATTTTGTTGCAGTCTAAATTTTTCATATCGATACAAATGGAAGCACTTTCTTTCTAGATGTAACTTTGAAGGATTGTTGTTCACTGACGCTGAACGATTTACCGCGAAACTTTATCGGAAGCTGTACGTCTCACCATCTCCTTTAAACAATGAAAATTTAGCCTGGTATGTTTCTGAGAATCGTGCATGTTACTAAAGAAATGCAATGATAGTCTCAGGTGACCTTTTTCAACCCGACCCCCTTTCAATCCTCGAAATTTAGTTCAATCACATGTTTGGTTACCTTATTTACGACGAAATCCAGCTTCATATTTAATTCGGAAACGTAAGACGGTAAGGATAGATTATGCAAGGTCGTATAGCCTTATTTTTTAACGTTAGGCGCTTGAACTCCAATACCATCCACTACTTTCCCTGTATGCGTCCCCAAGGGGCCTAGTTGGGATGGGTTTGGGATAGGATTGGGTGCTGATACTGGTATCAGACAAGGGTTCCGACGCTTTTCAAAATATAAATCTCCAGGTTATTCTAAGTTTCTTTCTGCATGAAATTGATGTTTTCAATGATCAATTATCGCCCTTCCTGAATTCCATAATTTTAAAAACTTTGGTTACTCTCTCGTAACATTTAAATTAGACGAATGACCATGTACCAAATATTACACGGTTTATCACCAGAAACAAGTATACCTTGAAATTCATAACAAATTTGAATGTAATTTATTGAAAAATGTTAAATTATCTTTGTTTAGCTGAATTTGTTATGAAGGAAGTCTTTTGTGGCAAGGATTGGGTTGGATTGGGGGGGGGGGGGGGTAAATGTGACAAGAAATTACTTTTTTATTTTTAAAAATGCACTTATGTCTAGTTGCAGCCTACATTCAATGTAATATATGGCCTCCATTTTGATGCAGTTATTGTAAAAGACACCTGGAGCATGGAATATTGCATTAAAAATCGCCCAAGTAAATGTTAAATATAGATTCTGCTACATAAATTAGGGACAACTAGCAGACCAAGAATTTTTATTTTCGTCCCAATGGAAGAATATTTAATCTTGCTTGCCAGAACCTTTACCACATTCCAGTCAGATCGGCATTGCTTTACATTTATTTGATTTATCAGAAGTCGGGGTCCATGCTGGACTCTAATACCTTAGAGAAATTCTCTCTCTCTCTCTCTCTCTCTCTCTCTCTCTCTCTCTCTCTCTCTCTCTCTCTCTCTCTCGCCAAAATAGACCGTGACAATAGGGAGCAGCTGGTATGCAAAGTTCAAAATGGTCACTTGAAGTTTCTGTGTTATATCAGATAACTGAATGCTGATCAAAAGCTATCAGATGTTTATAAAACTAGTAGAGCTTTTGATATACTGCTTCGTTAAAATTGTATAGCATAAAACGGCAACCTCGAAACCCAAAATCGCCAACCGTGTCCATACCAGAAGATCTCTATTCGTACGTCTGTAGGAAGAAATATTGAATACAAAAATTATTATTTGTATGAGTTTACGGGCTTGGATATGTCCACCGAGTCAAATTTTGCCTCAGACTGAACTACACAAATTCAAATTTCACTTGTTTTTCATGGATCATGTGTGAAGTTTTGGTAGGAAATCAGTAGAAAACAGTCCAAGTTCTGCTATTTGTGACCATCAAATTATCACCCAAATTGACTACAGAACATACTTCCGCATTTTTTGTAATTTATTCTTTGAAGGGAAACTTTGCAAAAAAAAGTGGATGTTTTATATTTGATTATTAATGCATTGTATTGAAAATAAGTGGGGGGTATGTATTTAAATCAATAAAAGCCTGAGTGAATTTTTCTTGTTGGGCTTGTTTAGGCGAAGTGGAAGACTCTAAGAAGAATAATTCGAAGAATCGCCCTTTGCGTGGACCCTAACTCCAACATGTGTACAGTGCCGAAAAGCTGACAGACAGCTCTTCCATTTTTATAATAATTTTTTTACCAGCCTGTTTTGATAGTTGACATTACATATTGATTACGATCGATGCAAGTCTTTTGTGCTTTGAATTACTTAAACTCAACACACCGCATGAGATTCGTTTTCCACATAATGCATGGAGTCACTTTGTCTAGCATGAAACGCTAAATGACTTTCGATTTCATTGCTTCTAATGAGCCAGATCACGAGTTTTTTTTATGACATTCTGTTTTGAAGCTTTTTGCATTGTAAAGGGAATATAGTTTTAACAGTATACATTATTATAGATCGTTGACTTGTGTCTTGTGTAGGCTACGAAGATTCCTATCCTTTCAAAGAGAACATAACTTAGTTTGATCATCACATGACACCTTGATTCCAGTAGAACATATAAATAACATGACATTATTCTAATGCAGCCTAGATTTTTATTATATTTGAATAATAAACAGATACACGTGTTATACATCAAGGACTTGTTATTAAAAAGAAGAGTTCTTTATGCCAATAACAAAATAACTTCTACTACCATTATTGTTAAAAAGGCAACTTCTCTCAAAACGAGAATAAGTTTTTGGAACTAATTTTGGTTTACACTATATACAAACCCTTATAATATTACTTTTATTATTTACTTTTATTATTTAAAAAATCTGCTATAATCTGACATCTGAAAGATAACATTGCAGCAAAATTTACGAGTCGTGACGGATAGGACGTTATAAACCGTAAAACTGCTTGAAAGTCTCCTAAATACTCCTAAAAGTCCTTAAAATACTTTTTCGCAATAAAATTTCCAATTTTTTTAGATGGGGTCCCAAGCCTTTTACTGTTGGAATCATCCCTGGAGTACTTGTACGGTCGTAGCAGTACAAGTCACCGCAAATGCGAGCTAGGGGTAACGAAATCTACTATTGACGATAATCCCAAACATTTTTCCCAGCGCGAACGACCAAGTAATAAGCAAAAATTTATCACAATACGTTTTACTTAACTTTACTTATCAAAATGGTAACTGTGGAAGAAAAGCTTTATTTTATTTTTTTTTTCTCGTATACTGACCAGATCACACGTTACAACCGTGTAGGCAGATTATGCCGCACGACTGATCCACATAACTAAGGTTATATAGATGTAGGGCAGATTGAGAGATAACGCATCAACTTGAACAATTCAATCGTCCGAGAACTTGGATTGAATATATAAATATGTTTTGGGCAAGCACCAAAATGATCTCAATTGACTAAAAAGTTCTGCAAACCCACCCACCCCCAACTTCAGGTTAAGAATTCAATAAATTTAACTTCCGATCGGTTTAGTTGCGACTAATTTATATCCTTCTGTGATCAAATGGAAGCTGTCAATTCCCTAATTTTCCCCACTTTGATCAATATTCAAAAAATTCAAAAGGTTTTTCCGGGTCGGGAACAAACGTATTATTTTTCAAGATATTTCCGCCGATTTCCTGGTAGCGTGGGAACTGTGTGTGTGGCGGTATCGACCAATTCACAAATAAATGTGCTATGCTGACCTGTGTTTTTATGTAGCAGTGCAACAAGGTGCATCGATAAAATAAAAAAAAACCATTATGGATGTGAGCGCATTGTTGGCTCAGTTCTGCTGCATTAGAAGACGATAGGAAGATATTTTCTTGGCCAACGGAACTGGTTACTGACTTGAAAATTAATACGCGTCACACATACTGGGCTGGTAGAGGAAATGATTATACACAACCAACAAGCGCTCAGGCCCGGTCCTAGGGCAAGGCGGACGAAGCAACCGCTTTGGACCCCGCGCTTTCAGGAAATCAACTCCGCAATGCAATGTTTTTGCTTGGGTCCTCGCTCATCGCTTTTGCTGCCTTGGGTACCGCATGCTGCCTTGGGCCCCGCACATCCTAGGGCCGGGCCTGCCAACGCTGGTGCCTTTGTAGCAAACATTTTAGGCACGGTCTCTTCTGATTTTCATTTTTTTTTTTCTCCATTTTCTTTTGTTTGTTCTTGTTGTTATACTGATGCGATAGTCCACTTATCTATCAAGAAATCATGACAAAAGAATAACAATTATAAAAATAATTAACTTGTACACTTGTTTTCCTTCTGGAGCTGAAAAGAGAGTTTAAAATTATTCACCTTGCTCTAAATATTCCTTTGACCCAGCTGTCGGTGCTTGTCTGTCGATGATGCTATTTTTTTTTTATTTTTTTTTTACACGCACATAGTCACGTGATCGGCCTACGATGACGGAGTTGCTGGGTGGTCGTGATACAGTCATTTCCAATACAGTTGTTTCCGGTTGGTGTGACGCAATTCAGATCAGTAACCCCTAGTGCTCGTTCAGTACAAAAGGCACACCACTGTCCCACGCTATACCAATGCTGCTAAGTAATCACCATTCCTATATGGCGAATTACTTTCTAAATTTGGCTATTATGCCTACGCCGACCAATTCGGAGGACGTGTTGTATTTTAAGAGTATCAAAATGGTTCCAAACACTTGACTCCATTCCTTTGTTTATATCCGTTACTTGATAATCCAACTCTGGAAATGATGATGTACCTGTTGTAGCCTGATGTCGTAGTAATGTGCCACCAGTCTTTTGTTGACTCACAGTAATACAGTCCAAGAATATATCCATATTTGTGTGTGTGTGATTAGGATTTTTAACGTAGCTTTAATAATTTTTCAGTCATATCGCTACGATGTCTGCAGTGTGGCATTTTATAGTGATGTCTAGCACTGGGGCATCATGCCGCATACATGTAGCATGATGTCCCACCCAGTCACATTATCCTGACACCAGGCCGACCAGTCCTAACACTAAGTCTTTAGTATGACTCGGCCGGGGTTCGAACCCACGACCTCCCTCTTCCGAGGCGGACGATCTAACCACTAGGCCACCGGAGCGGTCTATCCAAATTTGAAATTCTCGTTAAAAATCCATGTCTCTGTTTCCAAGAATGTTATTATTGAGCACTTTGCATTTCCAGGGAATAAAACTTGAGTTAAATAATTTGAATAAATTAATTCCAGCCCAAAATGAAATACTGGACACAATAATATTGCAACTGATTCTGCTCAGATCTTACAGCAAGAGTGAATACATTTTTTAGATAAAATAAATTATATAGTCCTCTACTTGACCTCAGGTCACAATTCGTATTTTTATATAACAAACCTATTACCTAATGGAAAATTTCATTCGGTAAGGTTCCAAATGTTTACAAAATAAAATATTAGTTATAATTAGAATATCTGTTACTAAAATTATAATATAAAATGGGGTAAACAATATGTAGACCCAGCACTGCGTGTGGAATTTCCAGTGTTCTGGACCCAGATTGCGATAAACACGTCCTTTACAAAACTCAAATCAATGATTCGGGTTAATTTGAAAACGAACTTGATTTCGGACAAGGAATTTAAAAAAAATGCAAATTAAATATGCATCACACCCGGAAGCAGAGAAGAGACAGAGGGAATTCTCGGATGATAAGCAAGCGAAGGCTTGGGAAGGCACGAAGGAAGAGAGCGACATACGTGAACTGCACAATATAAATGAGCGCTGTCTATAACCAAGACGATTGATGACCCGAAGAGTCTAGAGTAAAGGAGAGAGAAGGAAAAGAAATAAGGCTACGCCGACCCAACACCAACAGTGAATTGGAAAAGACCGGAAGCAACCATATGATACTGACATGCCAGCAATTGACCTTACGCGAGATGGTAGATCGCGCCGCCTTCCAAATCACGTGGCATGATGACATGTTAACCTCCGACAAACATGCAGTATTCGGCAAAGAAATATGTTTCAGCTTAAGTGATATGTTTATTAAAGGTGATTTGTATTATTCTACAAAATGTAAGATTTCCAAGTTTCATAACTTATACTGCAGTAGACAATATTTATATTTGTAGTTCAAGTTCGCATAGTAATAACCAAATTTTGTTATTTCAGTAAATAATAAAAATCAGTTTTAAAGCTGCTTGAGAACCTATTCATGTACAAGAAAATTCGCTCCAAAAGATATTAGTGTATTTAGCATATAATCTTATCCTTACTGATTTTATCTGGCTTATGTTTATGTTGCATTAGGGGTAGATAAATTAAAAACAAATGATAAACTCGTAAATAGTTACTGTTAAGAAGTATAATGTTGTACGTAATAATTGTAAAGTTCTATGTTCGTCAGATGGAATCAATATGCTCAGCAACACCGTTAGATTTAGTACAATATATGTATACAGTAATTGTCCATTCACACGAATATCCAACAACTGTTACTTTTCTGCAGTGTCCACTACTGCATCTTTTGTGAATGTCCTTAGTGGAATCGACATACATTTAGGTGGAAACGTTGTAAACAGTCTCATCACGATCTATGTATATGGCAGGTCAAAAAATCCAGTTGACCTCACCTACGTGAATATGTGATATCACACAGTGCTGAAAAATGATGTCCGCGTCGAATGTTCTATTGATTTGGAAGTACTATTGCTCACTGAATTAAAGTTTGAAACAAAAATATTTACTTTTGAAATGTTACCGGTTATAGCATATTGCAACTCACGCAAGAATTGAAAGATGCAGCAAATGAGACGAAATTAAATAAAATGCCGAACATAGTCTGTTTTTCTTTGTATCTGAACTCTTTCCACCTAAACCAAACCTGTATAAGCAAACTCTCAAATGGATAATGATTTAATATTAAATTAAATGAAACTCACTAAATAATAGCCAGCTTTTTCTTGCCAATGCTCGTAAAAACTGGTAACAATTCAACTCGTTTTATAATAAATACTACATCTTTACCTATTTGAGATCCTCTGTATAATTTATATATAAAAAAAATTCGGAATCTGAAAAATGTATTTTTTCTGTGTGCGTGTGGATATATATATATATATATATATATATATATATATATATATATATATATATATATATATATATATATATATATATATATATATATATATATATATATATATATATATATATATATATATATATATATATATATATGCGCATAAAAAAGATATTTAAATATAGATTCCAACATTTCTATTTATATGTCAAGGAACAAATCAACACCACTTCCAACTACCTTCTCTCCAGTCGACCTTCCGGACATGTTTGCATATTTCTTCCGTGACAAAGTACAAACCATTAGAGATAAGCTTGACACAACAATTTCAATTGACTCGTCGTCACCATACAGTTGGGATACAGAATTTGAGCGGCAACCATTAGCAGCATTTGAAGCTGTCTGTATGGATTTCGTACGTACAATAGTGATGAAGAGTGCACCAAAGTCATGTGAACTTGATCCAATTCCAACATCACTGCTGCTTGAGTGCTTAGATCCAGTATTGCCTTCACTAACTGATGTTATTAATACCTCTCTCTCATCTGGGGAATTCCCATCATTTTTCAAAACTGCCATTGTAAAGCCTCTGCTGAAGAAACCAACACTAGACCATAACGATTTAAAGAACTACCGCCCAGTTTCTAATCTCCCATTCATATCAAAAATCTTAGAAAAGGTTGTTCTATCTCAGCTTGTATCTCATCTGAATTCAATCAGTCTTTTTAGCAATGTACACTCTGCATATCGCCCTTGCCACAGTACTGAAACTACTTTTCTAAAAGTACTTAATGACATTCTGTCTGCGTTGGATAGCGGAAAGATTACACTCCTCACCCTCCTTTCTTTGTCTGCAGCATTTGACACAATAGACCATGATATATTACCTCAGCGTCTCCAGCATGTATTTGGCATTCATGATACAGCCTTACTGTGGTTCAAGTCCTACTTGGTCAACAGGACACAAACTGTATCTGCAAATGGAATACACTCCAGCCCAGTTGATCTATGTTGTGGTGTTCCACAGCGGTGTCTTCTTGGACCTGTTCTCTTCATTCTGTACACTCAGTCACTCTCAAGTGTCATATATCAGCATCCAGTGTCTCACCAATTGTACGCTGATGACACCCAAATATACAAATCTAGCCACCCAACTGAAGTTGATGCTACCATCCAAGGTGTAGAGAGGTGCATTTCTGATGTGAAATCATGGATGACTTGCAACCAGCTGCAGATGAATGATGATAAAACTGAGGCCATTCTGATCACAACACAAAGACTTTCTCATTCACATCCTTTACCTCAAACAATAAATATCAGCAATGCCAACATTAAATTCACACAATCAGTACGAAACCTAGGTGTTACTCTGAACAGTACTCTCACATTGCACCAACATGTCATGAACATATGCAAGGCCGCATATCTTGAGCTGAGACGCATCAGCTCAATTCGCAAATATCTTTCAGCTGATGCCACTAAAACACTTGTGTGTTCATTAGTACTTTCAAGACTGGACTATTGTAACTCAATTCTGTCTGGTTCATCTCAATCTCTACTCCAGAAACTTCAAAAAGTTCAAAACACAGCTGCTCGGATCACACTTAGAGTACCACGATCAGAGCACACCTCCCCGCTACTCTGTACCCTACACTGGCTATCCATTCGATCCAGAATCAAACACAAAATTTGTTCTCTGTGCTACATTTCACTGTCGGTCTCTAGTCCGACATACCTATCTGACCTCACCCATGTGTACACACCAGCAAGATACTTACGCTCCTCTTCTGACAATCGTATACTCATTATTCCCACTATGAAAACAAAGTCATATGGACAGCGTTCTTTTGCATACCAGGGCCCAGCAACGTGGAATGAATTGCCCACTGAACTTAAACACAAAGACACAGTGATCACATTCAGGAGGGCTCTCAAAACTCACTTATTTTGACTGCAAGAACAAACATAAAGACCTAATAATGTTTCCTACCTGAAATATTCTCAGCATGTTTTTTATTTTTTAATATTTTTCTAATTTCATGTTGTTTGTTTTTGTAATAATATTATTATGTTTCTTATCTTATAGGTGTTGTTTAAAGTTGTAAAGCGCTTAGAGCTTCTAAAGATTAGGCGCTATACAAAGTCCTCATTATTGTTATTATTATTATTATTATTATTATTATTATTATTATTATTATTATTATTACTATTAATGTTATTATATGTCAATACCAGAAACATGTTTTAACAAAACATAGTTGCAGAACCCTTTAATACGGTACTTTTCTTTTTCCCAGAAACATGTTTTAACAAAACATAGTTGCAGAACCATTTAATACGGTACTTTTCTTTTTCTTTGGATTGACACTAATTAAGACGTATGACAAGACAGAACTTAAACAAAATCATAGCGAAAAGACTTTGAGATTCACTTCGTAAACCCTTGAATGAATACAGAATTTTTGGTAGCATCCATGACATTTGTATGAACTTTTAAATAACGTTTAACTACATTTGAAGGATATCGACATTGGAAAAATTTAAATAGTTTGCATGTGTTTTACGTCGCAATTTGTGTGTACAAATCTCATTATTTGAATAGCTCAAGCGTAGTTCAACTTGTGCGATACGTAACCATTTTATGTTGTGTGCTGTGATGTATAATGTAAGTTGGAATCATGGTACCATTTTAACTTAGCATTAAATCACTGGTTTATTCTGTGACTACGAGACTTGAACCATAGATGTTTCGATCTGTAATCCTATCCGTTATGCATAGACAAAGCGGCTTCTCGAGCTAATAGCATACGGAATACATTATAAAGTTGTACCTGTGTACTAGCAGACGACATTTTATTACTTGTTAAAATCAAACTTACAACAGACATTTAATTACCTGAAACAGGAAGACTGAAATTAAGATGACAGAGGGGCTCCGTTAGTGATCGCTTTAATTGCTTTGGGAATTGTATCACCTCAGTTTATTTTAGAAGGGTTTTTGTAACACGATAGTAGAGCTGCGCTAGTGAATATCGTTTTGGGAAGTGTTTTTTTCCTATATTGCCCGATATTAAATGTTTGGTGCGCTTCAAATTTGTATATATTTCATTTAATGTTTTATACAGGTGTATTATTGAGGACGTATCACATTGTGTGTTTTATCTCAAATGCAACTTACTAAAACGCACAAGATGCACACTTTGCAGATCTTGGAATCGTGAAGGCTGGTCACACGTGCACAAGTTTCATCCAAGTACGGAATTTCCGATGCACCTGCTGATTTCCAACTTTGTGTTGTCAGCTATCAACTTGGTTCATAGAAAGATCCGACCTTCGGTACAAAACCTCCACAAAGTGTGTTTGAATCAATTTCACCAGATTTCTTTGTGGCAAAAAACGATTTACTAAGATTGTGTGCACCGCAAAGGTGCAAGTGACCCAGTAAGGTAATGCTAGCATTATTCAACATCGTACTACTAGTTTTATGGTGCAAACATCTGCGTGTCATTCTAAAATTACCAATCATCGGGTAAATCATCTTGAAATGAAAAGTACTGGCTGACCTTTTGATGGATACGCACACTCTTGGTGCCAATTAAAGAAGCTCAGTAGTCTACGTCAATATGACCTAAATTAGAGATCAAAATCCACGTGAAACACATTATTAATGTATCGAATTTCTCCCGAGAATTGTTTTAAATTCTTATTGTTCTTTCACGGTCTGGCTATTACATTGCAAAACTCAAATAACGAGACACGTGTCTTCATATTAGAAAGTCCGGCTGAACATACATAAATCATTTTGTCAACGAAGACTCAGGGGAGAAAAATCCACACTAAGCTGCCAAATTTTTATTTATATGCCTAGTGTATATTTACACAGGAATAAATTGAAATCCAACAAAAATTCCTAATTCATTCGCATGCATCATCACGATTCAGTTTAAAATAATTATCCAATAATTTAATTAGTCTAATTGGCACTAATGTATTTATTGTTTTTATCGTAAATCAAGGGAGCAGAAAATAATTATTTAAACTGTACCATCTTTCAGTTCTTGGGCTTCATACCCGACAGGTGCGCTTAACCCAAAAATATCATGCATAGATCATTGCAATTCGCTTGGTTTTAACAAAAAGTTCAAAGATGTTCTGATTTTTAAAACATCATCCCTACAACCATTCCCAACGCTCTTTGTATCCTATGTGTACATCTACAATAGAATACACATACTTTCAGTCCTTACATCTACAATAGAATATACATACTTTCAGTCCTTACATCAACAATAGAATACACACGCTTTCAGTCCTTACATCTACAATAGAATACACACGCTTTCAGTCCTTACATCTACAATAGAATACACACGCTTTCAGTCCTTACATCTACAATAGAATACACACGCTTTCAGTCCTTACATCTACAATAGAATACACATACTTTCAGTCCTTACATCTACAATAGAATACACATACTTTCAATCCTTACATCTACAATAGAATGCACATACTTTCAGTCCTTACATCTACAATAGAATACACATACTTTCAGTCCTTACATCTACAATAGAATGCACATACTTTCAGTCCTTACATCTACAATAGAATGCACATACTTTCAGTCCTTACATCTACAATAGAATGCACATACTTTCAGTCCTTACATCTACAATAGAATGCACATACTTTCAGTCCTTACATCAACAATAGAATGCACATACTTTCAGTCCTTACATCTACAATAGAATACACATACTTTCAGTCCTTACATCTACAATAGAATACACATACTTTCAGTCCTTACGTGTAGAATAGAATACAATTAATTTCAGTCCTTACTCATGTACTTATTGTTTTCCAATTCATTTGCATTCACACCTTATTTTTTTATTTGCAAGTTTGATTTTTCTTTGTTCATTTATTTCCTTAATAAACATATATATAGTGTCTTAATACGATCCACTATAGTTATAATATGAAAATCATATCGCTGTAATACAACCGACATAATAATAGCATTTTGACATAATCATCGTATTTCGACGTAAGCATCGTATTTTGATATAATCATCGTATTTCGACATATTCGTCCTATCTACTTAAGTGTATTTTGCTGTTAATGTCAAATAATAGAGACAATGTAACGATATTCGGTTAATGTCAAATAATAGAGACAATGTAACGATATTCGGTTAGTGTCAAATACTAGAGAAAATGTAACGATATTCGGTTAATGTCAAATACTAGAGAAAATGTAACGATATTCGGTTAATGTCAAATACTAGAGAAAATGTAACGATATTCGGTTCCACATACATATATAACTGACATATGTACTTTCTCTAATTTTTTTTTTTTTTTTTTTTTTTTTTTTACATTGATGCACTAATAGGTCTATGATAAGTCCTATCAATTCAATATTACATCTAGGTGAGTTTGACTAGTCTGGAACGTTTCCGGAGACAGTTATATTAAAGAAGGACGAAAACTATGTTCTGTTCATACTGTGTTCATTGCATACTTTATGTTATTGATCATTTCGAACGGGTTTCATTGATTAATAGATACATCTGTCTCAAACACACCTTCATTTTGTGTTAAAAGCGTCTGTGACCGTTCAGGTAAAAATGTATGCCTTCAGAAAGAATTTGTATAAGCATAAATAACTGATTGCAGATTATTTGTTGTTTAAATTAATTTCTTTGAAAAAAGATAAAGAGAAAAGGGTGGTACCAATGAGGTGAAATGGCGATGCTGAAACTTTTTTGTTTCTCCTAATATCAATGACTTGAATTTACTAGCAGTGGCCATGTGATTGATTGAAGATCTGTACCGATATCAAGATTGCCTGACTTCCGCATGTAATTAGGCCCTTTACAAAGGGAAATGGGATCGAATAAGATGTAAGGTTCAATTGCCCATAAGTAAACTTGTACAGTCACTCTCCCACCACGACAGACACGATATTGGTGTGAATTAATCATTGGTCATTGTAATGAACATGCATACCCTAATGTATGATATATCGGTAAAATCTAATGTTTATACATCCTTTATAAGACTACATTTGTCTTTCATTCTGGGTATTTTAGTAAAATATAAAAAAGTGAAATACCATCAATGATTTTATTGCCAAAATATCTGGATGGAATCTGACCCTTAAACTATTTTGCCACGTTCTTTAACCGAAATTTCCCGCAGTAGCTCATTTGGCACAACGTTAAATTTATAATCCAAGGCTCACGGGTTAAATTCCCGCCCAGGCAAGATCACAGGTACTCGACGCGAGCTTGATGTTAAGAAAAAAAACAATTATCTAAAGGAAAAAATCATACAAAGTGACAAAAATACCTTTGATTACCCCGATGACCCGTTCTGACATAGGACCCTCTCTATCATAATATATAAAAGAGAAGGTACGGAACTTCCAAATACTTCGCTCCACCCATGACCCTAGATTTCCTTCTGCTATTTCCGTCTTTAAAGGCACACGACCATACTATATAGCTTGTTTTACTTCCGAGATATTTTTCTATCCATCAAGCCATCAATGACTTTTCTGCGTTGTACCAAACTGAAGTTACGGGGTCAGAAACGTGCGATTTTCGCGAAGTTTATCATTGTGGAAACACAGCTGACAGACACGACCCTACGATGTGCGGGGCCCAAGGTAGCATGCGGGGCTCAAGGCAGCAAGGGATGAGCTCGGGTCCCAAGCAAAATAATTGCATTGCGGAGCTGATATCCTGAAAACGCGGGACCCAAGGCGGTTGCTTAGTTCGCCTTGCCTTAGGGCCGGGCCTGACAGCTGAAAATGTGATCTGGAAGACTAGAACAAAAGAGGACGAAAAAGAAAAGAAAGACGATTAATATCCTTTGCAGAAAAAAATAGCGTGACAACACTACAAAATTAGTTGATAGTATTGCTTATTCATGCGAAGATTGGGGTGTTAAATAATGTTTATTGTTGATATTTGAGTATGGCGCTTCCATGACATTGAAATATATCAATATCTTGCTTCTATTATGCTTCCGTACAATGAAAATGAAATAAGAAACTCTTAACAACTGAATAAGATACAAAACACTATGTATGTTTGGTGTTCCCTCGTCTGGGTTTTGTTTAAATAGAGTCATTTTTTTATTTTTTTTTTTTTATTTTTTTGGTTTAACGCCATTTTTCAGCACACAGCGGCTATTGTAACTAGTGGAGGAAGAACCCGGGGAAAACCCCTGTGAGAACGACCGACCCACACGAAGCAACTGGCAGGCTGTTTCACATATCCACATTGGCTGAGCCTGAGTCTCGAATTCATGAGGAGAAAGGTGGAATGGTGGTCATCGGTAATAGCGAGAGCTTTAGGCCACTCGTCCACCCGGGGCCCTCAATGACATAATGTATATAACATGTGATCACACGTGTCTTAATCTGTGTGTTGCTTGCTGTCCTTATTGTCCGATTGGTATGCGTCACATTTGTTTGTATCGTTGCTTGTTACGTGTATTTTGATAAGTAGTCCGGTAGCTTGGTTGGTTGGTTGCTTCATAAAGAAACCATTTTATCAGTTTATCTTGTGTTAAATACTGCGTTACCACTAAAACTCAACAGTAGAATAAAGATTAGATCAATATACATTTCTGATCATTGATTTAAAATATAAGATAAGAGAGTATTTATATCTCTTTCGTTTTAAGCAATTAGACGCAACCTATCTGGCCAAGTAACTGATTAAATAACGAAGCACATAGATAGGTAAACAAAAGACGAATCCTGAACGACTGAGTGAACGTAACATTGTGCTTTGACAGCGCTCCTTTCGTAAATTTTGCAAATTAAATTCTATATTTAACTGTTGTAATTTCTATAAAAGTTGTTTGTGTTTGTGTCTTTCACTTTTGACAGTGAACTTACATTAAAACTACTTTGGCTTTTTGTTTCTGTTTTTTTCTTCTTCTTCTTCTTCTTCTTTCTTTTTTGTTCCAGGAATGTCGATAAATACTGTATTGGTCTCAATGCAGGCTGACACCATGTGAGGATTTTCCGCATGTTTACAAATGTTTTATCATAGTTGTGGATATACCGACGAATGATCAAGAAGTATTTTTTTCTCGACTTTTTTCATCAACACTTATTTCTTTTAAATCCGAAAATAACAGAAGCTGAAGGATATGTAGTGCAGTAAAAATAACAGGGCATCCCTTTTTTCATACGCGTGCGTGTATACTATTTTTGAGACTTTCTGTTTGAAATCCTGTTAAAATTGTGTTGTCTTTCTTTACTGCTGACAAAAGTTGTTATCTTTTGTAATCTCTGTATCATTACAACTGTGTAAATGAAACATTTGCCAGTTTGATAAAAACTTTATATAATGCCTAAAGTTATTGGTCAATAAAAAGAAGACAGCTTTGATTCCAACACATATTGTTCTTTAATAACAATAACATCATATGGGTATCTATGGTGTAATTTTATGATGTTATCATGAAATAAACAACTCTGTCAAATGTTTTCTTTTAATCGTATAGCTACATGATCAACATTGTTCGGAGTAAAAGCAATATTATAGCCTAAATACCATATTTTAACATTTAAAATTGAGTTCTATTCTTTTACATATGTATCTTAAATAAGATATAACTCGATAAATATTCTCAGAATTTACTGTGTAAGTACGCATGGTTTTTAGTAGCAAATATATTGTCAATGTCGATAGTAGTTTCATTTGATCCTCCAATGCTTGTCGTTTTGATTAGACTAATTTATTTGCACACATATCGTAAATTTCAATTCAATTCAGTTCTGTATTGCGCACAAAATTAATATGAATGGACAGTGTGCAACTTCACTATGAAAGAAACAATCACGCGAATATCCCAGGAGACAGTTCAACGGGCTTTGTGTTGATGTAAAACATTCTTGCTATCGAAATCAAAGGTTGCCGAGGGATTTAACTCGGGCACCTCCTGGGAGTAGTTTTAAAACACATCGAACCCGACAACCTAAATGGACCTGGGAAAAACATGACGTCCACTGTACAAAAAAAAAAGGTTGGATCCAGGGATAAATGTTTTCCTCAGTGTTTGGTATATAGCTAGAAAGTTATTGTTGCAAAAATTATGGCTGTAAACAAAAAGCCTCAGCACGCATTTAGCATACGGGTGAAGATTTGGTCTACGAAAATAATGATGATATAAATGCACAAGTTTCCTTTTTTTAAAAAAAGATACCACTTTGACGCTTCAGAATGTAAGCTTCCTTTTCCTTTACCTTGATATATTAAAAATGAAGACATAAACTCAAAAAGAAATTAGAACAAATGTGACATCGTTTTTGAAATGCCTTATTACTTCAACAGATGTAATTCTTTGCATTTAGCTGATCAGCAATATTTTCAACACTTTATCAAATTAAAAACAAATATTCTTGTATTTGTATCTGATAGGCAAAATGTACTGAGGATTGATCATTAAATTCACCGATTCATTCCTACAAAATAAATTTAAAAAATTAAATAATTTAAAAAAAATAAATAAATAGATAAATAAATAAATAATGTATTTTCCTTGTGTAAACATCAAAATAAGATAGTATAGCTGCGCCCATGTGGTTCTTATACCTTTATTACACTGAAAATTAAAGTTCCTGCAATGCGCACCTGAAAGTGAGCTCGTGACCAACAATATAATTTTGGCGGGGGTTCAGTTTCATTGATCATAAATGGAGTAACGCATCCTAAGCGTGGAACTTTATATTAGCTTTACAGATGCATCGGTCACTTTGATGAAAACGTATACCCTAATTTCTTTGACTTATTGGTTTAATGACAGAATTAGATATCTTTAATTGGACCTCCTATTGTCTCATTATATCAGGAAGCGCATATGGGTACCACAATACAATACGCGAAGGACGTTCTCATTGTGTTGGTGATATACTTCATCTTAAGATAACAGTGCAGCTATTATCGCTAGATCATTGAATAGGTGTCACCGAAATGTTCCTAACTGCATCCAATATAGTCAACTATTTCTGAAACAGTTCAGAAATCCTGCTAATTGCAGTTAATATATTATTTACAAAATTGGTCTGAAATGTTCTCATCTTATTAAATATACTGTCTGCATGAAGGCATATACCATTTTTAAAATCCGAATCTGTCTCTATTTGATGATGGTCTAGTAAATAAATAGATCTCAGTTAATTTACATGTATTAGTTTATTAAAGAAAAAGACAGTCTATTGAAGAAACAGTATGTTGAAGAACAGATAGTCTGTTGAAGAACAAATAGTATGTTGAAGAAATAGATCTAGTTTATTATGTTAGTCTGTTGAAGAAACAGATAGTCTGTTGAAAAAATAGATCTAGTTTATTATGTTAGTCTGTTGAAGAAACAGATAGTCTGTTGAAGAAATAGATCTAGTTTATTATGTTAGTCTGTTGAAGAACAAATAGTATGTTGAAGAAATAGATCTAGTTTATTATATTAGTCTGTTGAAGAAACAGATAGTCTGTTGAAGAAATAGATCTAGTTTATTATGTTAGTCTGTTGAAGAAACAGATAGTCTGTTGAAGAAACAGATCTAGTTTATTATATTAGTCTGTTGAAGAACAGATAGTCTTTTGAAGGAATGGATCTAGTTTATTGGATCTAGTTTATTATATTAGTCTATTGAAGAAACAGATGGTCTGTTGAAGAGATGGGTCCAATTTATTGTTAACACTTCATTTTTCATTTCGTCTTTATTCTTTCGTTTGAGAATTAATCCATTGTTTCATTATCTAATGAGAGTGACAATAATTAGTAAGATGTTTGGACAATAAATGCGCTATATTTTTATGTTGTAAATACGCATATTTTAATGTGCATTACTGTACTCGATGACCTATTTATTTACTTATTTCTATGAGAGAAAAATATTTATTCGAACACAGAGGGAGATGTAACTCAAATTCTATTCCACTTCTTTCAATGAAAAAGTTAAATCACCTCGATCACAATGTCACTTCT
Organism: Sinohyriopsis cumingii; assembly: GCA_028554795.2. Classification (NCBI taxonomy): domain Eukaryota; kingdom Metazoa; phylum Mollusca; class Bivalvia; order Unionida; family Unionidae; genus Sinohyriopsis; species Sinohyriopsis cumingii. Next base: position 152,221,069 of record CM068824.1, read on the forward strand.
AAAAAGATCACCACTTAATAAATGTTTGACCAATATTTCTAACAAAATATGTTACTTACATGTAATTAAGAACATTCATGGAATTTAGGCTGCTACCTACTTTTACTAAATAGGAATGAACAAAACCTTGATGGTACATATTCATTTCTCGACACTGCTATGCTGTAACAACGGGCATACTCTATCGACAATTTAAAAGGACTATTATTTTAAATACATCTGAAAAGACCACCGAACTACACACATCATAGTATGTAAATATTACACCTGGATTATCCATGGACCTAACATCTTTTTTCAGCTTTGATCTAAATGTATTTTTCCAAATATTTGTATTAGTCCATGTACAGATTGGTCTCAAACCACGCGTTATCACATCATTAAAGTCATCTTTTTTACAAATATTATTTATTATTAAATATACGTAATACATAAATTCGAAATATTATATCTAAATCAATGTTGTGAAAATAAAGAAATTAAGGTATGTGCGTGAGTGTGTGACATAATACATAAATTCGAAATATTATATCTAAATCAATGTTGTGAAAATAAAGAAATTAAGATATGTGTGTGCGTGAGTGTGTGACATAATACATAAATTCGAAATATTATATCTAAGTCAATGTTGTGAAAATAAAGAAATTAAGATGTGTGTGTGGGTGTGTGTGTGACATAATACATAAATTCGAAATATTATATCTAAGTCAATGTTGTGAAAATAAAGAAATTAAGATATGTGTGTGCGTGTGTGTGTGACATAATACATAAATTCGAAATATTATATCTAAGTCAATGTTGTGAAAATAAAGAAATTAAGATATGTGTGTGGGTGTGTGTGTGACATAATACATAAATTTGAAATATTATATCTAAGTCAATGTTGTGAAAATAAAGAAATTAAGATGTGTGTGTGGGTGTGTGTGTGACATAATACATAAATTTGAAATATTATATCTAAGTCAATGTTGTGAAAATAAAGAAATTAAGATGTGTGTGTGGGTGTGTGTGTGACATAATACATAAATTTGAAATATTATATCTAAGTCAATGTTGTGAAAATAAAGAAATTAAGATGTGTGTGTGGGTGTGTATGTTGTGAAAATAAAGAAATTAAGATGTGTGTGTGGGTGTGTATGTTGTGAAAATAAAGAAATTAAGATGTGTGTGTGGGTGTGTATGTTGTGAAAATAAAGAAATTAAGATGTGTGTGTATGACATAATACATAAATTCGAAATATTATATCTAAGTCAATGTTGTGAAAATAAAGAAATTAAGATGTGTGTGTGGGTGTGTATGTTGTGAAAATAAAGAAATTAAGATGTGTGTGTGGGTGTGTATGTTGTGAAAATAAAGAAATTAAGATGTGTGTGTGGGTGTGTATGTTGTGAAAATAAAGAAATTAAGATGTGTGTGTATGACATAATACATAAATTTGAAATATTATATCTAAGTCAATGTTGTGAAAATAAAGAAATTAAGATGTGTGTGTGGGTGTGTATGTTGTGAAAATAAAGAAATTAAGATGTGTGTGTATGACATAATACATAAATTTGAAATATTATATCTAAGTCAATGTTGTGAAAATAAAGAAATTAAGATGTGTGTGTGGGTGTGTATGTTGTGAAAATAAAGAAATTAAGATGTGTGTGTGGGTGTGTATGTTGTGAAAATAAAGAAATTAAGATGTGTGTGTGGGTGTGTATGTTGTGAAAATAAAGAAATTAAGATGTGTGTGTATGACATAATACATAAATTCGAAATATTATATCTAAGTCAATGTTGTGAAAATAAAGAAATTAAGATGTGTGTGTGGGTGTGTATGAGAGAGAGAGAGAGAGTATTGGTTCTTCGTGTTCCCAAATTTTCATGAAACTTTCTTCTCTGTTTTCTTGGACTGCAATATATTTTTTCTAATATACACCAATCTTTTAAAAAAAGCTTTTAAGGCCACTGAATGTTGGTAATGTCGCTTTTCATCTTGAATGTGTATATGTAGTAACTGGTGAGTAGCAGAACAAAATATACAGATTTTTCATTAATTTTTCCTAATAAACCATTTTGGCGGAGTAAGTAGTATTTTTAGTACATCTCGAATCCACTAAAATAAATCACTCCGTAATATGTTAACCACACTACATTCCCAAAATAAATACACCGTATATGCACCGTTGTTTCATGTATTAAAAACTACATTGACCTTTATCGTTAGCTTCTATTGTATACAAATAAATATTCATTGGAATTATAATACGATATAAAAGCCATTGTAATTTTTGAACTTTATGTTCCTTTGAATACTTCAGAATATATATTTGGCCATAAATCACTAACAAAGTTAAAGTTCTTTTCACGAATTGGTGAAACATTCGAGTTCAAAAGTAATCTGTACAGCCTTTACCGCTATGAAGAATAATTTCAAATTTATAAGCGATAAAAGGTCTGGCATTCGTGCCTGCGTTTAGTTTTAGGTTCAGTTTTCTACAAAATTATCTTATAATTTATTATATCAGTCTATTGAAGAAACATAAAGTCTGTTCAAAAAAACAATCTTACTGAATTTTTAAAACCGAGGACGTAGAAGACTAGCACACCAATTGCTGGAAGTAAACTTCCACAACTAAAGAAAATGTTGTCGCTGATACCTGGAGAAAAGTTCCACTTGTATAGAAAATGATGTTGCTGACATCTGGAGAAAACATCCATTTCTATAGAAGATGTCTCTGATATCTGGGGAAAACTGCCATTTCAATAGATGTCGCTGATATCTGGAGAAAACTGCCATTTCTATAAAAGATGCTGCTGTTATCTTTTCTATAAAAGATGTTGAAATCTGCCATTAAATACCGTGACATGTCTAATGCTGCCACTGTTATCTTTTTATTACGGGATTTATTAGCGCAATATTGAAGCTATAGCTAAAAACCGTAAACTATTGTTGGGTACTTGAAATATATCCATGTTAATGATATTAAGAATCCAACAAAAGTAACCAAATGGTACCTAATTTTATCTGAATAAAGTTAAAGAAAGTCATAATGTATAAATTGTGAGTTCAACTTTAGTATTCAAAACGGTTCAAGATTATAGTGCTAGGTGAGTGTAAACGCTTGATTTATTTAATTGCAGATACATTTCATAGTAATCTCGTGAAGCACCTGCTTATCAGATAAATATTAACATAAGCAACGCAGTTTTACAACATATATTTTAAAGGACGGGAAACACGTACGAGTACTGTCAATAAATCCGAACATGGAGTAACTCGTCCTGTATGTAAACTCGTACCTAGGATAATAATACCTTTGTTAGTCTCTGACACTAAATGCGATTATCACCATAAAATTCTTTCAACACCTGCTTAACTTCCCAGAAGATTATTGTACCTACCAATTTTTGAACCATCTGACGTTAGTTATTTCCGGTTTAGCGCCACCGTGTTTAGTTTAACCAATATTTTAGTTTAGAAACTTTGTCAAAATGTAAGAACAAGCATTGAATTTCGGATATTTAGTAGAAAGCATAAAAAAATTATTAATAAAATATACATAAAGTGTATGCAGAATAATTCCAATAATTTAACATTTGTTATCTGAAAGAAAAAAATCCTAAAAAGGACTATGTGAAGAGTCTCGATTCTCATGGACTAAAAGATATAAAATCTTTTATTCGTCCTAATGGAATTTTGTACAGACAAGTATATTTTAATGTTATTTTCTTTGCAGATCATATGGTTGCCTAGCAATAAAGTTTCACTTGCGAGAGTAAATGGGAGTGTGTATAAGATGTGATCTTACGGAACAGAATATTTTGGATAGTCTAGAAAGTAACTATAGTACCACATGTGCAGTACTTATTACAAGATGCATGATTTGAATACAAATCATAATTTAAACTCCTACACTTTGTTCTTAACCTAGCATGGATTCTGCCATGTTTCCTCAGGTTATGAATCTTACATGAAAATTGAAAGGATTAATGGATAATTAACGCAACAAATGAAAGAATTAATGGATTATGGGCACAAACATTTAGAAGATTTGTGGATTATGGACACGTAAATTGAAAGGATTAATGGATAATAGATATATTGAACATCATAACTTTTAGTGAATCCTTTGTCCGTATGTATATTTTAGTAAATAGCTGTGCATGAGGTCATCGATATTATAATATCTGAAAGGAAGGCGATATCAAACGAGAGCTACGACAAAGCATGTTTGAAACCGGAAACATCGCCATTATTCGTAAGTGAAAAGGCATGGCACTATTTCCCATGCGTTTCCTGTATTGTACCTCGTGACTGATAAACAAGTGTTCATGTCCTCATCTTACACACACGTGCAACCTAGTTTATATATATTTGCATGCTTTGTTTATGTTTACACCGAAACTTACAACTTTATTAGTTGTGAATTCAGTTGTATTCCACATAGACAGTTATCAGTTAAATATGGAGACCAGCTCTTTTATTAAATACTTATGTAATCCGTAGTTATGAATGTGTTTCTTCGATGTTTGTTTTTAAGCCTGCCACAAAAATGCTGTTGTTGTTTTGTTTTGTTTGTTTTTTATTTTTCTTTATTTTTTGTGTTTTATTGTGGGGTTTTTTGTGGTGGGTGGAATTCTCTATATTTACATTTTTAGAACTTTAGGCACTTCGTAGCCAGTAGTGTCCTTACGAGCTGTAAAACCCTAATATATCCGTGCATACCCTTACCTTCCTCAAGAGCAAATCAGGCTATTATAATTATGCTTTGTCTAGAATCTAACGTGATTCATGATTCTGTTCATTGTTTCTGATGCATCAATACAATCGCGCATCGCGTATGTGACTTCACCTGACTTGTTACAAGGCGGTGGCGCTCTGCACCATCGCTGCTAAGTAATCGCCTCTGCTGTTTGGCGATTCTCCAAACAAGTTTGTATCTTATCCCCACGCCTAGAAGCCTAGCGCACGCATATGTATCCAACAAATAGTTGCAAACACTTGACCCTTTTACTTTGTTTGTTTTGATAACTTCCTAAAGTCGGTCTGATATATATCTTGACTGTAATTTGAAATAGATAAAACTATATTAGAAAAATTGCTCTTGTTCATTGGAGCACTTCTGTTGTCAAACTTTTCAATATCGGAGGTTAGAAGTTCTTGCACGTGTCACGCTCTTTAGTTTCAAAGGTAAGTATTTCTTGCATGTTGTCCGCAACTCCATAAGGCGTAAATGCAACGTGAAGTTTTAGGGATGTTGTATCTCCCCAAATCCTCCAAACCCTACCCACCCCCCACAAATATTTTCCCGGACTTAGTCTTCATTTTATGCAACATACCTCAAAATCTCCTTACCCCTATATCTCCTCTTCATACAGTATTCTATGGGTATATAGATTCCTTTCAGATATAAAAAGTAGGAGCCTAAATTAACTTCGCTGATAATAGATGTGTAATGTATAGACCGGAAGATTAACATTATATCGTCACCTAATTTTAAAACTGAAGTCGGTTAATTTATAATGCTGAAGCTTTTGTATTCAGTCGCATGATAAAGAAATTTCGAGTGATGGTCGAACGATTGTTCTAATTGCATTGCGTAAAAGTGCTATTGAAAAAAGGACAAAGGGAATTACACTTCATTAAACACAGTTGTTGATGACGCAAACGTTTATATCAATACCGATGTCGCCAGGTAGTTCTTCCTCTGACATACAATACAATACAATACAATACAATACATACATACATACATACATACATACATACATACATACATACATACATACATACATACATATATACATACATACATACATACGTACGTACGTACGTACGTACGTACATACACACATACATACATCTATCTCGGTAAAATGTTAAATGGGGGAGAATAGTCCAAGAGAGAATTTTCCTAAAGCGAATAAAAAAGTTTCCCCAGTCTGGGGAAAAATTCCTTCGAGATGGGATACATACATACATACATACATACATACATACATACATACATACATACATACATACATACATACATACATACATACATACATACATACATACGTACGTACGTACGTACGTACGTACATACACACATACATACATCTATCTCGGTAAAATGTTAAATGGGGGAGAATAGTCCAAGAGAGAATTTTCCTAAAGCGAATAAAAAAGTTTCCCCAGTCTGGGGAAAAATTCCTTCGAGATGGGATACATACATACATACATACATACATACATACATACATACATACATACATACATACATACATATTATGCGAATAAAAGAGTTTCCCCAGTCTGGGGGAAAATGCCTTCGAGATGGGATAAAGGTGTTCTATAAGGAATTTAACGCACTTTAAGGGGGGGGGGGGGCTAGAAAGTCATGCATCCAGTGGGATGGGGATGTCGGTTCGGTTGGTTGAATAAGCTTTATGCGACGTCAAAAAAAATGTATTTGATTGTTTCCTTCAAAGCAAAATAAGATGTTGCATTGACTATTTGTCTACGCGAAGACTTTGAAGATGCAATTTTCCCTTTTTAGACAGTTCGTTGACCTATGATCACGAGATACCTTTCTGCGGTTAGGCATTGAATGAAAGCTGTCTTCAGGAGAAAGAATTAAAAATGAAAGAAAAGCGAATTACACTAGAACAGTCTGCTTATATCAACTAATTTAGGCGCAATATGATAATTTATATCTAATAAATTTTCAGCATATTTACATTTTAATTAAAGGATTCCCATGCCTGTCGAAAATGTCAAATGTCCCGTACATAACAAAACAAAATACAAAAATATCTGTCATTTGAAGATTGGTCAGATGTAGCATCTGTGTATCCGCAGCGGTTGATGCTGCGATGTGTCAATTGTTTTGTCATATTTGCTCTAAAGCTAAAGCGGAAGAACACACTTCAAATCCTATGTCGACGGAATGTGACCCCATGGTCCGTGGTCATTAACTGTTTAACTTATGCACAGACTGGTTTCCTATATGTACTCGATGACAGGCCTCTATTCAAATTATGTGTTAGCTGAAATATTTATTTTAATCCAGCAGCCGCACCTGCCTTGCGAATTATTGGTTTCTTTGATACAAATTTTGTATGCATATATTCTTCTTAACACCTTTTAACATCGATTGATTATTCAAAACTTATGCAATATCATCCAAGGTGCACTGTTCTCTCAAAAATGTATAAACTTACCGTGCCTGATGTACTCGAAAATTGCACCTTATTGCGTCGTAGTAACTGAGATGTTGAGCGTGTTTGTGTTGGTCTTTTTGCTGAATCACGCAACCAGTATCTTTGCGTAAACATTAACAAACTTTGTTTACTTTGAAACGAGAAAATTTGACAATTCACGCTCTTTTATATATGAGTCTAATTTCGCTCATCGTTTAGATTTTTCACCGTGTATTTTACTTCCTTTGCCCCACTTGTCACTAGTTACACAAAGCCGTGCTATTGCTAAATAGTATATGATATACAATCTTGATTTTTAAGGTAATTTATGTGTGTTTTTTTTAAATTTTACAAACTAAGTGCAGTGATTATTGCTCTTCAGTAGTCTTATTTTTCAATGCACGTTTGACAATATTGCAAAATAAGTGCAGTAAGGTATTTCTCTTTAATAGTCTTGTTTTATATGTGAGTGTTTTTACATTTTAACAGACTGACGGCAATAGGGTATTTCTATGTAATAGTTTTGTTTCGTATACGCAAATTTTACAACATCGCAAACTAAGAGTAGGAAAGCATTCTCTTTAATATTATTGCATCGTGTTAAGAGTCTGATCTCAAGAGACTCGAATATGTGAAAAATTATTATTAAAAGGCACCATTTAAACAAAAATATGAACTGCACACACTGCATAAAGAACAACCATATTAAAAGTGTGCCCCCCCCCCAAAAAAAAGTATGCATATCTGTAGCCTAGTGGTCTGCAGCGGTAGTCTAATACTGGTAACTATGATTCCAATAGTTATTCTTTAGAGCTTGTACACAGATAATATTTTATCAAAACCATATTTGAAAAATGGAGTTCCATTATTTACAACCGTCGGTTCTCATTACCCTGAGTGGTCGGGGGCTAAAATTACATTGAAAAGGTCTAGTAACACATCGGACCAAAACGGTCAAAGATGGAGGGTTCTGTTTAATTTATTTTTTAGTCTTTATACCTGAAACCCAAAATGTGTTATCATAGATCATTACTGCATCGTTTGCGAATGATTGCGTTTAAAAACACGATTCTTACAAAAGACGGAATATATATTACCTGACCTTGGTATGCACGCGGAAGTGAGTTATCACTGGAACAGGGAACTAACTAACATAGTTTGTTTTGTAGGCTTAGCGTCATTTTTCGGCACTTGAATGGCTATACATGTCTGACAGTACATTATGTACACGAAGAAGTCCGGGAAGACCCCGGGGAAGAACCACCGACCCAATTATTGGCAAGCTTTCTCACTTAGCCACGCTAGCCGACACGAAACTTGAACCCACGCTAACTGAGGTGAGATGTCTTAGACCACACAGCCACCCGGATCCCTCATTAAAATTGAGATGGTAGAAAAGAACCATTCGAATATACTGAGAACATACCTACCAACAAGTATATAACTAGTATACGAGATGGGCAGTGTTACGCATTAATGGGCTCAGGTCAGCTGTTATGGGTCATATCCATAAGAAAGAATTAGTCCCCCACAGGAAGACCAATATATACATAACCAATACTATAATTACACTTATATACTAAAGACAATTACAAATGGCATCTTATTTGCACTTGTATTGGTATAAGTGAATTAACTTATATTCGTCAATCGGAACAATCCCTGCCCTGTCCGTCAAGACAAGACGGAAATTGCCGAGCGATGTTTCAATCGTTGGATTCGTATACTGTTAGTCTGGTTCCCTGACTGCTCTCCACTCATAACGAAGACTAACGGAGTTGAATGTCAGTTTTTTTATTTATTATTACGATTATCCATTCTTCTTTCAAACCACGAATTTACAGACCCAAAGTAGAGATAACCGACCTATAGTAAGTGGGATATTCAAGAATAATTATTGGCGCTGACAAGCATGTAATTTTCTACAAACCACGAAGGTGTCGGTGAAAACGAGCTTTCGGCATTCATTACACATGTAGATACGCATCCATGTTTTTTTTTTCAACAAGAGTGCGGATAGGAAACGAGCAAAGTTTGGATATTTTACTCTCCAAGAAAGTATTATGAAAAAAATGTCTAATCACACGAGGATTTGTTCATGCTTCGTTCATCTTTCTTTTTTTTCTTCTTTGGTTTTGGGCACCAGACAGATGCCCCCCCCCCCTTTCCAAAAAAATAAAATGTATTTTATGTTTGTGTGTTTCGCCCTCAGACGTGTTGTATGTTTTATTTAAAAACAAAATTTTATATCAAAAATTTAGTTTTTAGAATTTTTGATGGTGTATTTATGTTTCCTAAAAGGGTTGTTCGTCCGAACCTGGCTTCCCTCACCTTGCTCGAAGTTCCTTCCCTTGAAATTGTTGTGACCTTTGCTAGAGGTCGCCTAGGTCTCAGTGTTTGCTATATGTAGTGGTGCTATATTGTGTGTATGCTATATTTTCTGTATGTTTGAGACAGCAAGTAAAAATCAAATATCTTTCCCAGTTGTATTTATTCCTAATTTGGATTTAAGATCCGTTATGATATGTTATATTTTATCTTTTACTTTGTTTTATGGTTTTCGAATGTTGACGATGGAACGGTGTACTATTTAGATTTTGTTATAATAATAAAAAATTCCTATTGTATTATTCGAGTGATAATATGTGTCGTTCTCGTAATAGTTTGTAAGGATGCTGATAGGTAGGTTACGCTCGATCCAAGGTCCACACTTCTTTATTCTCTATGTGTTTCTCCTGGGTCGAGTTAGGCCTCCTTTATTTAGTTTATCTGATTAGTCTTTATTGAAAGATACTAAATTGTTGATGAGACCACATCATTGTGTAGTGGTCAACCATACAGTGCGGGAGCTGTATGGTTTTTAAGATATAGAAAGAAGTTAGTAGAGTTTTAAAACTAGGTGTTATCCAGTATGTATTTGTGTCTCTTTCGGTCATCAGAAACACCATTTTTATTATTAGTATTCACCGCTGTAAGTGATGTACATTGAATATCTCTCTCCCTCCCTTCCCACCCCACCTCGGCACACACGGTAATAGAAGGACACTGCTAAACGTTTGTATACGGTAAACAAAACAAGAAAAGGTAGAAGACTTTATGACAGATCAGGTCCTTTCCACAAAAGAAATCCATTTGGTAATAGCGTGAACGCTTCAAGTCGCATGGACGCTAAAGAAGGTCATTGCCCAACACAAATATTAAGCACAGCAATTTTCTCATTATTTCCATTTGTAATATAAGAGATTTGCAATATAACAGGTCCGTTTATGTTTCCCTGAGAAATCGAGGATTCTTGTGGTTAAATCAAGGATAAATATTCTTTTGTCTAAGAAAGGACAAAGAGAATGGGGACAAGTTTTCTATAACGGGAACGAAGATGGGTTTCGACCGCCATTGTTTGTGCTCACTCAGGCCAAATGGTTACATCTGACCACAGATCTCGAAGCTACGAGAAAACTTAATGCGTTCACGCAACAATGGTCTTAGTCTTTACAATACAAATGAGTGTTTATTTATACCCTGAGGAAAAGAATTGAGAGATGATTCAAAAATGTGTTTGATCTACGAGTACTTTGCGAACTGGCTTGCGGTACCGAAATCTCTCTCTCTCTCTCTCTCTCCAACGTTTGTGACTCTACATAACTGAGTCCAGGAAAACCATTTAATTCCAGCTCTCATCCAAATCGGGGCAATAAAAAATAACATTAGTTTGCATAATTTTGTAATTCTCTGTTATCACAAAGTTTATAAGGAATTATGCTGACTTGATTAATTTGGCTAACAAGAACGTGCTAGATTGTTATAATTAAAAAGTTATATTTTCCACTCTTCAGTAGTATGTGTACAGCATGAATTATTTATGGATTATTTGCTAACTTGTAATTTCAAGGAAATGGTACTGCCAAACACTCTACTAAATTTAGACATTGTATTCGAACAGTGATCCCATGAAAACGGTACCTTTCGATTTTTGGATATTTATATTAGTACTACTAAATTCCATCTCAATTCTGTCTTTTCAATTGTACGATTTTAATCTTTTTCTCTTCATAAAAAATGTGTGCCCACTCGGTACGAGACGTTTGATTAAAAACTGACTGACTGACCGTCATATACCATATACTCGCTTATAAGACGAGTCCAGCCGCAAAATGCACAGACCCAGATCTGCCGTGTGTGTGTATGTGTGTGTTTGTCATTTGGAATTTTAATGTAGTTTTTAAAAAAATTCAGTCATATCGTTACGATGTCTGCGGTATGGCAGTTTATAGTGATGTCTAGCACTGGGGCATCATGCCGCACACATGTAGCATGATGTCCCACCCAATCACATTATTCTGACACTAGGCTGACCAGTCCTAACACTAACATAGTAATGCTGAATGCCTAGCGAGGCAGCTGTTAGTACCATTTTTATAAGTCTTTGGCTCCGCTGGGTTCGAACCTGCGACCTTTCGCATCCGACGCTCTAACCACTAGGCCATTGGAGCGGTCCCATATCTGCCGTCGCATAATGCGCCGTCCGATCTGGGTCTGTGCAGTTTGTTAGGAGTAATCAGTAAAGCAAGCAACATAGAACCTATTCTGCAGATGCATCATGCAATGACGGATCTGGATCTTTTGTTGCTTGCAGTTTGACTTAACTTATAAGCGAGTATAGGCGGTATTTACATTCATCGAATGACATTAAAACCTGTAACAGATTTTGTACCACACACCGCTTGAGCGACACTTATCTCGGATAAAATATTGCTGCGAAGTACCCGATTTCGATTGTCAAGAAATTGTTATTTCCTCCGCTTAAAATGATTATGAGTTGTATAATGGGCCATGCGGTGCACACAATAGTTTGTTTTCAATAACTATAGGTAGTAGTTAGTTAAGTAGTTAGTCATCTACTAGTTTAATTTCTAGACTGACGGCCAACGAGCTCTTGATGATTGTTAGTGTATATAACATTGTGTTATTTCTTGCAGAAACTGCATGGACAGGGCCAGCCTTTGGCATACTGAACCGATTTGGCCCAATCGGGCAGCGCGCTCACATGGGCCCCGGTGCGCTAGTAATTTTAAGAATATATATATATATATATATAGAGAGAGAGAGAGAGAGAGAGAGAGAGAGTATTTTTAAACCGATGAAGAATTTTTTAAATTCAATATTATATAAAACTTGTTTAAAAGTTTATTTCTAAATGACGTGCTCGTAGGGGCCCTGGCGCGTTAGTAAGTTTTTAAAAATATATCGAGAGAGAGAGAGAAAGAGTTGTTGTTGTTGGGTTTAACGCCATTTTTCAGCACACGATAGGCTATGCATGGCGGCCAGTACTAATGGTGGAGGAAGAACCCGAGAAAACCCCGGAATGAACCACCTACCCACAAGAAGCTACTGGCAAGCTTTCTCACATACCCACATTGGCCGAATCCTAGACTCGAACCCACGCAGACAGAGGTGAGATGGCAGTGATCCGTAACGGAGAGCGCTTTAGGCCACTCGGTCACTCGGAGCCCCAGAGAGAGAGAGAGAGAGAGAGAGAGAGAGAGAGAGAGAGTAATTTTAAAGCGATGGAAGAAAATTTTAAATTCAATATCACTGTTTAAAAGTTTATTTCCAAATGTCTTAGACACAGAGGGCCCCGCGTGTAAATCCTTGCTCACAGAGGGCCCCGTGCGTAAATCGGGTGGGGTTGGGTGAGGTCTTGCCAAAAGTATCCAAATCGGGCCCAACGCGTAAATCCAGGGGGCCTTGACAAAAGTATCCAAATCGGGCCCCGCGCGTTAATCCAGGGGGCCTTGCCAAAAGTATCCAAATCGGACCCCGCGCGTTAATCCAGGGGGTCTTGCCAAAAGTATCCAAATCGGGCCCCGCGCGTTAATCCAGGGGGCCTTGCCAAAAGTATCCAAATCGGGCCCCGCGCGTTAATCCAGGGGGCCTTGCCAAAAGTATCCAAATCGGGCCACGCGTTTGCTAAGGCTGTTACTACACATGGATGAATAAAATTCATAATCTGTCAAAAACAGCGTGACTGGCTCCAACAGAAATAAACTTTTGCCATGAAATATTGTTCTGTCGTGCGGGTTCGAATGCTACTATGGAACCGGTCTGGGTCATCTACCGCTATGTGTCCTTGAACAAAGTACTTTACTCCCATTGCCTCTACACTAAAGAGCCTACAAGTGTTGCTGCGTCGTAATATACCAAACCAAACCAAACATCATATCCTACAGTTCAGAAATGATAAAAAGTATGATAGCATTAAATGGTTTCGTTACTTTTTGTCGTTAAGGATAGTTCTGGAACCATGTATCTAAAATAGAATCATAACTGGATTGATGGAGGTTAAGAAAAGAAAAAAATATATAGTATATATAGGATCAATAACACATTATCATAGCTCTCACATGTCGTTTCGATCCAGCAAATCTTCTCTCTCTGTCTCTGTTACAGATAAACATAATTCTATCTTTATTTTGTGCAGCACAAAAGTCAAAACAATATATCATGACACAACATATTTATTATTTGCAAAGTTTATTTTTATTGGAGTCTGTCACGCTGTTTTTCAAACAAATTACTTGTTTACATTTGCCTCGAAACCTACTCGATTTTTTAATGCCATCAAATTTAGACACACTAACCTGGTAGCTTAGATCTTAAATGAGAGAAGTTTCCATCGCATATGCGACAGTACTCGGACTTAAGCGCCGTTCAGAAATTGGCCGACTCTCGTTCATTTAGATATGCATTAAGTCACTGTAATGACGTTAAAACCAGTAATACATTTTTCAGTACGTATGAAGCACCATGACTGGTAGGTAGTATAATGTAAACTTCCAAACTGCTCAGTGTATCAATAAAAAAAATTGTCGGTTGGCATGCATTATGTGAGGTATTGTAGCAGACGATTCAATGCACGTGGCGAGTATTGACACGTAAGTTGTGCATGCTGGCGTATTGCCAAGAAAGCAACAGTGGAGAACAGATGTAAAAATAGTAGCTTACGCATGCATCACCAGATAAAAGTTTGTAAACTCGTGTGTATAAATGATCCCTATCGAGTTAGTGGCACAGAAGTAGACTTAGCGCAACTTAAATCGCACAGTTCAGTAATATTAATATTGTCCTGTGCACTTGCATGTCTTAAGGCTATTATTTACTTACCATCCTACCACAACGTCATGTTTTGAGATAAAGGTCAAGTTTAAGATTTTATCTTGCAGATTTGTGTGTGCGCTGCATTAGTAGATGTCGAGTTATAATGTGTATAATGTGTCACTTGAGATGAGAAGAAAACGCATTCTATTTTAAATGCACAGTTTGAAGCAAACAATATATTTATTCCAAGTAACCCCTGCCCTCGTGATCTTACTGTGTTCCAATGGTACTATCGCCACGGTTGCAAAACTTAATTTCATATAGAATGTTTATGATTGCTTGTGCGAGAAAATCAGGTAAGAAACAAAGAAGGAAAAAAAAACTCGGGTAAAATGAAACACCTCTTTTTCTCTCCCCATCTTTCTCTTTCTTCTTCTCCTCCTCTTCAACCTACTATTTACTACCGTCCAATATTGCAATGCAATATCAACTGATGCCACAGTTACTTCTACTATCTTATTATGAAAAGATCGCCTCTATAATTCATACTCCAAAAATGTCAAAGATTGGAAAGTTTTGTTTTCAGCATCGGCAACTAAGGTATGCACATGACCACGTCCCCTCATGCTGTTCCTTGGACATTTATTACTGTGACTATAGACTATCTTTGTTTCCTTAAACATTTATAATGGTGGATATCGTGGGGATACTTGTGTTCTTGTAATTGCTAATGCTTCTGAATGTTTTGTCATGTTTACAGTGAGATGTCATCAACTCATTTCCTATACGGTGTACTTTGGTCTCAGTTAATGTGGCAATCATTTGATAGCATCAACTGGTCCTACATCAACGTGTTCTGAGCTGAAAACAAAATTGGGCCCAGTGGCGGCTATTTTAAAAATGTTGTCATCACTACTCTTTTTGCAAGATTTCGTCATATTTCATTCGGTTTCAGCTCTCTATCAGATTGTATCTTTGCGTGTTGCTAGTGTTTCTAAAAACAGAATCAGGTAAATACAGAACATGAAGACAACTTAGATATCATGCAATTATTTAAAATTCGTCTCACGATGCAAACTTACATCGGATGTTGAATTGCAGGGAATTTCAAGACGTGGAGGTGCAGTTTATATATTCAACTTTTTAAGTGCTCATTTCAAAGAAATCGTAAATGTACTCTAACGGAGCACTTCTTTGATGTGATAAAGATTTTTGTATCGTGCGATAGGCAAACGCATGTAATGTAGCTCGAAACGTGAGAAACGGAATGTAGATGAAATGATAGAGTACGGTAAGTAAAGAAAGGCCAGACCGGTAAGATACTAAGTAATTAAACCACTGGAAAGCCATACGCAAAGGCATTGGAATGGTACGTTTTGGTCACAGTAGAGGTGTTAAAGTACATATCAGGAACGGCAGGAAATGATATTGAAAGGAACGCATACGAACGTTTTGGTGGAGGTTGAAAAACGGCCAGAAACCATACGGAAATCGAAATATGTTTTAGGAAATAAATAGTTGCGTTACGTAATCTGTACGACTAAACGGCTGCAAAAGGCATTACAAATACTGTGCACTTCTATAGGTTATGCATTGGGGTGTTGGGAGTATCGTAGAAAGTTGGGAGATCACAGGGCAAAGTTAACTATACATATCCAACAATGTAGAGAAAGTTTAAAAAAAAAAACACATTTACCTGTCTATCGATTACTGTTAGTAAGATTATGTATTGCAGACGGCTGATGAGAATAACTGTTTTGGTGTGCCCGGAAAAAGTACTTAAAATAAGTGCACTAAATTTGCCTGTGCCTGAAATAAAGAAAAGATTTTTTTTAAGTGTAGACATTACTGTTTTCTGAAATGACATTTATGGATTATTTTTTGTGTGTAAATTACCAAACAATTCAAACAGTAATCGGCTCATTTTTTGGGTGGTGGTGGTGTCTTTTTATTATTCTCCTATGAAGTTCATAAAGTCAGGATGTGAAAAAGTTATGCAAAACTAGCAAACTTCGTGGAGATGCGCATCAAAAACAAGGCCTTCCATGAGATGTAAAAAAAAATAAGGCCTTTTATGAGATGCACA